>JANSVA010000216.1:16047977-16074870 GCA_025504915.1 Erythroxylum reticulatum
ATGTACATTCATAAAATAGTTGAAATCATTTATTTCCATCATTTGAAAGAAAACATTAATGGCCTATTACTTAATTAAAAACCTATAACCCACCTTGAAATCCTTGTTTAAGAAATTGGCTTAAGGATGTCTTTCCTCTTGCCTCTTTTGATCCCCTTCTTGATTTCCTTTAACAATAACAAAATCCTAATTCAATAGGAATTTTAATTTGAGAATCCTAAGAAAATACATTCACTAAAATGATTTTAGAGTACTTAAACCCATGCATATCCTAAGCTTTATGAACCAAAACCCTTCCATAAATCGGAACCTTTGGGCCAATTTTCCATGATCATTCTAATTAAGTAAATGACGAAATTTGATAACACTTTCTTCTAGAAAAATGTTCCCATTGTCTTAAGTGGTTTAGTACTTTAAAAGTTATACCCCAAACATTCGTTGTTCTTATACTAAAACAACATTCTGTGTTTGAATTCCATTCAAAAATTAAAATCCTTAGAGACTGAATTAAAACTCCATTTCATCATACAACTTGTATCCTTATGTCTTTAGTTTACGTTAAGTAAAAAATCATTCCATTTGGATAACTACACAAAAAGTTATACCTAAAATACCAAAGTATGCTCTGTGTAGGAAAGTTGACTTTGCCGCGACAAAACCCAGAAGTTCGTCGTGGCGAACTTTCGCAGAAACCTACTCCGAGAACATGTTTTACTACATTTTTCATCTTTTTACTTCCCATATTTCACATATAACCCATCTTAAACCTAAACGATCCCTTCTACTTCATTTTCAACTTCATTTCAACCCAATATCATTTACAAATACATCATGATCTATCTTTGATCATTAACTCAAAAAGAGAACATTTACCTATATCACTCATCAACAACTTCCTACACATATTCAACTTCATTTAAGTTTCATTTAACCAAACCCATGAAATTTAAAGCATAAATTACTCACTGAAGCTTCAAATTCTTCAAACTCTTCAAGATCTCCACAAACCCTAGCTTTTCTCTTCTTTTCCTCTCCTTCCACGACACTCTCCTTCTTTCTCTCTTCTTACTCATAATTTTTCTTCTTCTACACTCTTAATAATCATAAAATGTCCCTTTTTCCCTCCAATATAAGCCTTATGTCTTTTAACCTTAAGTGACTTGCCAATTTTGCCCTTGATACATTCTTCTAACATTAATACTTTAATTCCATGAATCCATGCAATAAATCCTCCTAACTTTGACATAATAACTAAACTCCAAATAAAATGTTTTATTTAGCAAGACCACAAAATTTATTCAGATCATGCTTAATAAAATAAATAAAAAATTTTAGGGCCCAACATTTCTCCCCTTGTTAAAAGAATTTCGTTTTCAAAATTATTATCTGAGTCATCAAAGAGGTGTGAATACTTCTCCTTCATGGATTCCAAGGGTTCCCACGTGGCCTCTTCCACAAAATGGTTTCTCCATAGGACTTTTACTAGTTGAACTATCTTGTTCCTGAGGACCTTTTCCTTGGTGTCTAAAATCTCTACTAGAATCTCCTCATAACTCAAATCATCTCTCAATTGAACCTCAGTGGTCTGAATGATGTGGAAGGGATCCGATCTATACCTCCTTAACATGGAAACATGAAAAACATCATGTATCTGAGACAATTCCGATGGTGATGCCAACTTATAAGCTAGTGGTTTAATCCTCTCAACAATCTCATAGCGACCTACATATCTCTGGCTCAACTTGCCCTTCTTGTCAAACCTCATTACTCCTTTCCAAGGAGATGTCTTAAGGAAAACCTTCTCACCCACTTCGTATTCCATCTCCTTTCGGTGTGCATTAGTATAGCTCTTCATTCTATCTTGAGCTGCCTTAAACAGTTGCTTAACTAAGTTGACCTTGTCCACTATCGTCTGAAGTAACTCTATCCCTATCAGTTTCCTTTCTCCTTCTTCATCCCAGCATATCGAAGTTTTACACCTCCTTCTATACAGTGCTTCATAAGGAGCCATCTGAATGCTCAAATGATATGAATTATTGTAAGCAAATTCGACCAATGGCAAACCGAAATTCCTTTGACATCCATCACGCATGCCCTAAGCATTCCCTCAAGGGTTCGAATGATCCTCTCAAATTGACCATCTGTCTGGGGGTGAAAAGCAGTGCTAAAATTTAACTTGGTTCCTAGAGCCTTTTATAAGCTTCCCCAGAATCTCGAGGTAAACCGAGAATCTCTGTCAAAAACTATGAAATCTGGAATCCCATGTAATTTTACTATCTCATCAATATACTTCTTTGCTAGCACATGCAGGGAATCATTCTGTTTGATTGCTAAAAAATGGATTGACTTCGTGAAACGATTAACAATAACCCATATGACATCATGCTTCCTACTGGTTTTAGGCAAGCCCATTAGAAAATCCATGGTTACTCTTTGCCACTTCCATTCAAGAATGGACAATGTCCTTAAGTTTCTTGAAGGTGCCTTGTGTTCAGCCTTGACTTGCGGACACATTAGACACTTACTTGCATATTCTGCTACATCCCTTTTCATACCTTTCCACCAGAAATGCTCTCTCAAATCCTTGTACATCTTGGTGCTACCTGGGTGTATGGCATAGGGTGCATTATGTGCCTCATCCAGTATCTCATCCTTGATAATTGAAATACAAAGTCTTCTTCCTACAACCATGAGTCCATCATCCCTCACTACCACTTCAGAGTTCTTGCCATTTTGAATTTCTTCAGAGTTCTTGCCATTTTGAATTTCTTCTCGGAGCTCGCTTAATTCTACATCCTGTGCTTGTAACTCCCTAACCTTCTCTCTGACTATCAGTCTCACTCTGAAAGTATCAACAATACACTTAAGTTCCTCCTATTTCAAACTTATTCTAAGCTTATCCATCTCTTACAATAGAGGCAGATAAACTGTCTGAACATGGGCTATTGATGATTTTCTACTCAAGGCATCTGCCACTACATTTTCCTTTCCTGAATGATACTCAATCAACAAATCATAATCCTTAATTAGCTCTAACCATCTTCTCTGTCTCAAATTCGGTTCTTTCTGACTCAACAGATACTTGAGACTTTTGTGATCTATAAAATCCTCGTCTAAACTCCATACTAATAATGTCTCCAAATCTTCAAATCAAAAATTACTGCTACCAATTCTAAATCATGGGGTCGGATAATTCAACTCATAAGGCTTCATTGCTATGAATCATAAGCTATCACTTTGTCTCCCTGCATCAACACACAACCCAAACCCTTTCTTGAAGCATCATTATACACCGTATAACCCACATCTCTAGTAGCCAAAATCAAAACTGGAGCACTTGTTAATCTGTGCTTGAGCTCCTCAAAGCTTTTCTGACATTTCTCACTCCAGTTAAAATTCTAATTCTTCCTCAATAACTTAGTCATCGACACAGCTATTATAGAAAATCTTTCAACAAATCTCCTATAATATCCTGCCAAACCTAAAAAACTCCTCACTTCTGCCACTGTCTTTGGTGTATGCCAATTCACCACTACTTCAACCTTCCTCGGATCAACATTTACCCCATGTTTCGAAATTACATGTCCAAGGAATAGTACTTCATGAAGCCAAAACTCACACTTGTTGAACTTAGCATAAAGCTCCTTCTCCCTCAGTGTTTGCAATACTATTATGAGATATTCCTCTTCACACTTGAAATAAACCAGAATGTCATTGATAATACTATGACAAACTGATCCATATACTCCCTAAAGACCCTATTCATGAGATCTATAAAAGCAACTGGAGCATTGATTAATCCAAAAGGCATGACTAAAAACTCATAATGTCTATACCGTGTCCTCAAGGCTATCTTGTTTACATCAGACTCCCTGATTCGGATCTAATGATCCTAACCTGAGATCAATCTTTGAAAATAACTTTGCTCCCTGCAGCTGGTCAAACAGATCATCTATTCGAGACAGAGAGTACTTGTTTTTAATGGTCACCTTATTGAGTCTTCGGTAATCAATACACATATGCCATATTCCATCCTTCTTTTTAACAAACAAAACTAGTACTCCCCAAGGTGACAAACTCGGTCTTATATACCCCTTCTCTAACAGTTCTTCCAACTATTCCTTAAGCGCCCTTAGCTCAGCTAGAGCCATTCTATAAAGTGGTATCGAAATAGGTGTGGTATTGGCAATCAAGTCAATAACAAATTCGATTTCCCTCACTGGTGGCAAACCAGGTAAGTCCTCTAGGAACACATTAGGAAATTCCCTTACAACCAAAAAATCCTCTAACCTCCTTTCATTCACATTAGCATCCACAACATGTTCCAAGAAGGCTTCATAACTTTTTTTATGATCCTATCAGCTAGCAAAGGTAAAATAATTCTTGATGATCGTGTTTTCCTGTCCCTTCTGAAAATTACCTTCTCACCATTGCCTAGATCAAATTTCACCTCCTTAAGGCCACAATCCAACTTCGCATGATATTTCTCCATAATATCCATTGCAAGTATAACATCTAAGCCTTTTAGGTATAGGGGTAGTAAGTCCACTACCAGTTTAGCACCATCAATGAAGAACTCACAGCTTTT
This sequence comes from Erythroxylum reticulatum, assembly GCA_025504915.1. NCBI lineage: Eukaryota > Viridiplantae > Streptophyta > Magnoliopsida > Malpighiales > Erythroxylaceae > Erythroxylum > Erythroxylum reticulatum. Next base: position 16,052,566 of record JANSVA010000216.1, read on the forward strand.
ATATACTTGACTTATTACCACATTCCTCCCTAAAGGAGTACTAACAATCAAAGAGTTATCTAAAGGCATCGAATTCACATTATGTAATGTCATTCTTGCAGAAACAAAAGAATGTGTGGAACCAAAATCAATTAGTAAATACACTGCTAAATTAAATAACCGAGTCATACCCATAACAGCCTCAAGTACAGTTACAGCTTCCTCTTTGGTCATGGCAAATAACCTTGCCTGTGCCTAACCTCTTGGCCTTCCTGGAGGAATAGCCTTCTTTGCAGCTCCAAAGCTACCCACCTCAGTAACTGGACTAGTTCCTACTATTTCTGCTCTCTTTGGGGCGAGCAACTGCGACCCCTCTTGCCTCAGTACCTGGGGACAGTCTTTGATTATGTGTTCCTGCTCCCTGCATCAAAAACCTGTTCCAAGTAACTTGAAGCACTCTCTTTTGTGAAACTTCCCATAATGCTCACATTAAGGGTTCGTGTACTTGCTCCTCTCCACCCTACTATTTCCTCCCATAATTAAGGCTTACACTAAAACTGCCCTTGATTGCTTATTCTTAGCAGAGGCACTACTTCTTACCTCACTCTGTGTGTGGAGGCTCTTCATACCCCTCTCAGGCATTGGAACACTTATCTCCTTCTTGGAAGACTACTCCCTATTCTTCCTTTTCTTATTTACTTCATACTTGATATTCTCCAATTTCTCAGCTTGGAGTGCAGCATCTTCCAACTGTTGGTAGTCACAGAAATTGTGGATCAAGACTTTCTCCTTGATCCCCAAATGAAGCCCTCCCTCAAACTTGTGGCACTTTTCTTCCTTATTTGCCACAATGTTAGCCATATATCGGGAAAGCTGGGTGAATGGCAGCTCATACTCACTCACACTCATGTCCCTTTGTGTGAGATTCAGAAACTCCCTGGCCTTCCCTTGTATATAAACTCTGGAAAGGTACTTCTTTCTGAACACTTCCACAAAGTCTCTGTATAACAACACCGAAGGTATAACCTGACTATGAGGCACTGATTCCCACCAATAAAGTGCATCCCCCTATAGCAAACTAACTGCATAATCCAGTTTCTCCTCATTAGAGTACTTTATCTAAAGCAGGAATCTCTCGATCCTCTTGAACCATGTTTCAACCTCTTTAGGGTTTATCATACCATTGAATTCTACAACTCTGTACTTACGTAGCTTATCGTACTGCTCACTCCTATCCACTGGAGCTTGCATCGACCCTTGTGACTCTTGGCTTATGTCATAAGTGAAAGCTTAAGAAAAGGCTTGAAAGAACCGCGGATCCATAAGGTTTGCTTGAGGCATCAGTGGAGGTGGTGGAGGCACCTCCTGTTGCATACTAGGTTCCTCAGAATCTACAGCAGAATGTATCCTCATATCTTGCGGGACATAGGATTTATCCATGCTCCCTTGGCGAGAGCGAGATCGAGTCATAGCTTCTTAAGTTCTCTTTCAAGGCGACATTTTCACTCCTTCAATATAAAACCATTGAAAACCTTTAGTTCATGAAAAACAATTTTCAAAGTATGCAAAACAGTTCAAATCGTATAAAACAATTTCAAATCATGTGAAACAATTTAAAACAATGCAAGTTATTCATTTAAAACAATGCATATTCATTTCATCTCTTAAACTACCCATTTCATGCCTAAGCTACTCCTAAACCTAGTCCTACACTTGGATGCAAACCTAATTGGTCTGATATCAGAAGCTGTTGCACCCCATTTTCGGAGCCTAACATTGGATTCGTAAGAATGTGAGCGTGGAGGAAGACTTGGGATTAAAGCTAAAAACCCTTCGGAAGTAAGGCAGGTTTGTCACGACAAACATATGGGAAAATCCCATGGACCCTTTAAGTAATTTATGCCGTGGCAAGCAATTGAACTTTGCTACAACAAATATGAAAATTTATCTTCGCCATGGCGAAGTCGTCACACCAACAAAAAATATAGCTTCGGGTCAATTATGCGACGGCGAACTCTTGGCTTCACCATGACGAAACCCCACAAGACAAACCCAACAATCCCAACTTTCTATCATACTAAATAGAAACATAAATTCTCTCAACCACCCTCATCAATTCCACCCAAAGGCAAAATAAACTTGGACATAAACACAAGCAACATTCCAAATTCTTAATCTCATAGCAAATCGATTATAATGCGAAATGTTTGAAAGCTAAAAGCAACATCAACCATATTTTATTAATATTCAAAAGAAGAGTTTTACAAAGCTTTAATGGGCATTTCAAGCCACATAATAACATGATCCAAAAACACATAGTTTACAAAAATTAGGATTTCTCAAAATGCGACTAAAGCTTTGTTTTACAAAAACTAACTTCAAAAGAAAAAATAAGCCTAGTCGAAGTGATGCCTTGACTCTTGACTACTCGATCTCTTGCTCCTCACCTGAAGATGGGACGGAATGGGAAGGGTTGAGCTTAAAGCTCGTGGATAACAATTTTATAACTAGTAAAAAGCAAAACCATTGAAATACTTATTTCCATTATGAAAAAAATTCACATTGAATCACAAAGCATATATTTCTCAAATTTTCAACGAAATTCTCAATAATGCAAATTAGGTATGCATCAATCTTGTGAACATATCATGAGCAAATAAGCATATAACATGTATCTCATAACTTGTAAACTTGTTGCCTAAAATGTTACATTTTCGAAACTTGATTTTTTTCAAACATAGTATCTCTTCAAAAATTATTTTCATATTCTTTTCATAAATCATCAACACAATATGCTCATAACAAACATATAACATTTTTTAAAAGCATTCGAAGAGTTATAATGTACATTCATAAAATAGTTGAAATCGTTTATTTCCATCATTTGAACGAAAACATTAATGGCCTATTACTTAATTATAAAACTATAACCCACCTTGAAATCCTTGCTTAAGAAATTGGCTTAAAGATGTCTTTCCTCGTACTCCTTTCGCCTCTCTTGATCCCCTTCTTAATTTCCTTTAACAATAACAAAATCTCAATTCAATAGGAATTATAATTTGAGAACCCTAAGAAAATACATTCACTAAAATGATTTTAGAGTCCTTAAACCCATGCATTTCCTAAGCTTCATGAACCAAAACCCTTCCATAAATTCGAACCTTCGGGTCAATTTTCCATGATCATTATGATCAAGTAAATGATAAAATTTGATAACACTTTCTTCTAGAAAAATGTTCCACATTGTCTCAAGTTTCCAATGACACCAAAATCATTAAATTTGGTTCAGTACTCTAAAAGTTATACTCCACATATTTTCGGGCTATTCATATACTAAAATAACATTCTGTGTTCGACTTCCATTCAAAAATTATAATCCGTAGGGACTGAATTAGAACTCCATTTCATTGTACAACTTGTAGCCTTATGTTTCTAGTTTACTCTAAATTTAAAATCATTTTATTTGGATAAGTACACAAAAAGGTATGCTTAAAATACCAAAGCATGCTCTGTGTAGGAAAGTTGACTTCGCCGCAGTAAAACCCAGAAGTTCGCCGTGGTGAACTTTCGCAGAAACCTACTCCGAGAATATGTGTTACTACATTTTCCATCTTTTTACTTCCTATATTTCACATATAACCCATCTTAAACCTAAACCATCTCTTCTACTTTATTTTCAACTTCATTTCAACCCAATATCATTTACAAATACATCATGCTCTATCTTTGATAATTAACCCAAAAAGAGAACATTTACCTATATCACTCATCAACAACTTCCTACACATATTCAACTTCATTTAAGTTTCATTTATCCAAAGCCATGGAATTTAAAGCATAACTTACTTGTTAAAGCTTCAAATTCTTCAAACTCTTCAAGATCTCCATAAACCCTAGCTTTTCTCTTCTTTTCCTCTCCTTCCACGACACTCTCCTTCTTTCTCTCTTCTCACTCACAATTTTTCTTCTTCTACACTCTTAATAATCATAAAATGTTCTTTTTCCATCCAATATAAGTGTTATGTCTTTTAACCTTAAGTGACTTGCTAATTTTTCCCTTGATACATTCTTATAACATTAACACTTTAATTCCATCAATCCATGCAATAAATCCTCCTAACTTTGACGTAATAACTAAACTCCAAATAAAATGTTTTATCTAGCAAGACCAAAAAATTTATTCATATCATGCTTAATAAAATAAATTAAAAAATTATGAGGCCTTACATTGATTGAATTAGGTTTTGTGAAGATGTTCTTAATGTGTTCATTGGATTGTTTTATTACGAACTCATTGCCAGAATGTTGAATATAACCTATAATTATTATATTTGATGTTCATTAGTGGCTACTAATGGTCTTGAATCGTTAGGAACAACGAAACATAGGAGAAACAACCCGAATGTGTGAGGTTACTGCCTATATTGATCTATTTTTCACTTCGTAATGTAGCTGCCCAATTGAATCTAGAGATCATATTATAAGTTATTTGGTAGCTAGGTTTAGTTAATGAGCATTTCTTAATTAAACACAAGTTAAGAGAAAATCGAGATTAGTAAAGCATATTGTTAGTCCACGATCAATTATTCGAGGAGAGATGTGAAAACATTAAAATAATAAGATATATTAAATCGTGTCTAGGCCAAGATCAATCCTAGAACTGGACTTTACACATATTCGATACTTTTATCATTTTAGATTGTTTTCTATAATTTGTTTTTGTTAGTTTCATTTTACTTTATTTTCTCAATTAGATAAAACCCAAACACCCCCCCCCCCTGTATTTCCTTTGCATAAATTATTTTCAATACGAGAATTAACCAAACATATCCTGTGGATAAGATCTTAACTCATCACATCTACAAGTTTTTAGTGTGCAGAGTTAGGTAAATTTTGCAGTGTACATGACACGATCTGTCAAAAGGTAAAAATCCTTAAATCAAAGGAATTTAATCCCTAATAACAATGCCAAAAACTTACTGAGCAAGTTTTTTTATGATAATAAAACTCTCAATATTGCAAGTATACGAATCTTACCTTGTAGTAATAAAGGTATTGTTCTCGTGAGGAGGATTATAGACACCTAAACCATTTGAATTTAACTTTGTCTAAGGTATTAATAATTTGAGTTGAATTAAGTTAAATAACAAAAATTAAACATATAATAAAATGAAACAAATAAGAAAACAAACAATTAAGTTGTCAATAAAATTGAGATTAATCAAAGTTAAATACTTAGGAACTATTCTATCCTTATTCTGTTTCCCTTAATTTTGTTAAATTAATTCATGTTTGATCCAAAATTTCCTAAGGTTTTGATTAATCTCTCTCAAAATCTAATCAAGTAACCTCAATATTTATCGATTTGTAATCTCTCGATTTACAAAACTACCCCTAACTTATTCAATTAGATTTGGAGCAATCATTTGAATGATTAATTTCATAATTAAGATCTCTCTTCAATTGTTAGTTAATATGATAATTATGTGTCTATTAAGTTGCCAACTCTTATTGCACATTTTAACAAAAATTACTTGATACACTCTTCTGATTTATTATCAAGTATATGCACGACGATTATCACAAACATTCAAAGATATATTGAAATGAACAATAATTAAGGTTCACAAAATAATTCTAGAATAATTCCTAATTTGGATTTAGAAATCCATAAACATGTTATACATCATAGAAATCCAATGACATCATAAAAAACTATAAAGAAAATAAAAGGAAAATAGAATAAAAATTATAAGCCTTGATATGGAATGCTAGAATTTCCTAAAGCTCTTCTTTGATCTCTCCACTTTTATTAACTTCGATGTTGTGGTTATTGCTTCTCTTTGGTGTTTTTCATGTTCGTATATAGTACTTTAGTATTCTAGGGTTGTGTCTAGGGTTTCTCTACTTTGTTTGGCTCCAAAAATAGCCCTGAACCCTTAAATCACAAAAAAAATCACACTTGAAAATTTGGCACGATTGTACATGATGTCATGATCATGTCATGACAGAAAGGCATGCAATGCTTGTCACGGTCGTGCTTTATGTCATGATCATGACATCCTTCATGCATCATACATCTTCATTCTTCAACTTACTAATTTCTAACACTCACAAACACATCAAACACCTCTTGAAACATAAAATTAAGATTAAATTCATGCTCTAATCCACGCAAACACTTAAAACATTAAAAAAAACACTAACATTAACATAATTACAAGCCTATACACATGATAATCATCTAAGAAACACTTAAAACCCCATTTAATCACCTAGAAAAAAGATATTAAGATCTATACCTATCAGTTACTAAAAGGATTTGGAGATTACTATAAGGGAAAAAAACCCTCTGGAGCAGATGTATACAAGTATCCTTCCTAAAAGATAGATGCATTTATGAGCTAAACTTTGATACTAGATGTTTATGGTTCATGAGATAACTTCTAAAGATAAAGGAAGCCTTTATAGATTCCATAAAATGTATGACAAGGAGAAGGAAGCGAGCATCCTTATACTTTGACAATTGGGATAAAGAATGCCCTCTGCAACATTCTAATCTTAGAGGTTACATATCAGCCAGATTTTTAGAGAATGTCAGAATACAAGAATGGATTATAGCGAACAATTAGAGTAATAACCCACTTGAATTAACTCATATAATCCCTAATTATAACTTATAAGACGAGATGAAGGACAAATACATTTGTCTAAGGCATTCCTCAGGGACATTAACAAATAAATCATGTAGGGAGTTAATTAGCGAAAGATGAGACAAAGCAAGATGGTACATAATTAACAGGAGCAAAACTTTTAGAACCTAGGCATCTTCCTATGGCTAACAATGAAAAATGGCTTAAACATAAAATATATATTAAAGTTTTTGCAAATTCAAAACATCTGTGGATTGTATAAAATAGAAAGTGAGATAACAATCTGGTTGTTCTTTGAGTGCAACTACTCTAAATTGATATGAGACAAAATACAAGACAGAGTTCCTATTCAAAGAAAGCTATTTGACTTCTAATTCATAGTTCGATGGCTACAAGAGGATGAAACAATAAAAAAGAATAAGAGACATTCATAGTACACTTCCACATACATCTACAAAGTATGGATAGAAAAGAATTATACATGCTTTTAAAGAGTGGAAAAAACTAAAGGAGCATATTATAAGTGATAAGATAATATAGTAGAATCCTAAGGTTATGTTCATATATGTTAATAAGATTGTAATTTTTGAAAAGTTTTGTTTGTTTTCAATTATGTGCTCATGACTAATGATGGTCGGCCTAACCCTTGCTTGTTGGGACCCAGACTCAACCTCAGGCCCGATCAGGATTAAGGCAATGGCCCAAGTTCGAGTCAGACCCAACCAAAGGAAGTTCAAGCCCAGCTTAGGCCAGCTAAATTTTTTCAATTATAAGTATAAAATGACATTGTTTTCAAGTGGGCTAGTCTGGACAGCCCAAATTTAAACTTGACCTAGGCTTGATCTGTGTTATAGTATTACTGATAATCGACCAAGACACGTTGATGGAATATTCGTAACACCCATAGCTCCAAACTGTGTCGTTCCAAAGTTAATGTCCTTCGTCTTCCAAATTCACCGTAACAATCCCCTTCCCCTTAACAACCTTGTCGATCAAATTGACCTCAGGGAAACGCTTCTGGAGATCAAAAACATATTCCCAAGAAACGTTGCCGTGCTTCCCGTCGGACCATTGTATTAACCATTGCGTTACTACGCAGTTGTTCCGTTTTACCATGCGTCGATCCAAAATTGCTACAGGGACACATTCCACCGGTGCTAAGAATTCTGGTAGGACAGTAGTAGTGCGGGCCTGACCTTCGTACGCCTTCTTAAGTTGTGATACATGGAAGACCGGATGTATTGAAGCAGAAGGTGGAAGCTCCAATTTATACGTTAACTCCCCAACTCTTTGAACAACTCTGTAAGGACCATAAAATAGGGGCGCTAATTTCTGACTGCTCCGGCGTTGAAGTGAAAATTGTTTATAAGGCTGTAATTTTAACATAACCATATCCCCTTCCTGAAACTTCCTGTCATTACGCTTCGCATCCTCATATTGCTTCATTCGATTCTGGGCCTTTTGTAAATGAAATTAAGTAATGTTAATCATCGTCTCCCTACTTTGTAACACACGATCAACCTCTGTAAGCTTGGAATCCCTTGCAATATACGGTGTGTACATGGGAGGTGGGTACCCATACAACACTTCGAACGATGTAGTGCCAATTGCCGTCCGATAGGTGGAATTGTACCAGCACTGTGCCAAGGCTAGCCATTCTCCCCATTTCTGTGGGGTTTCACTACAGAAGCACCAGAGATACGTTTCCCAAATTTTGTTGACAGCTTCGGTCTGGCCATCGGACTGAGGATGGTACGTTGTTGAAAACTTCAAATGAACTCCCTGTAATCGTAACAATTCCTGCCAAAATTTGCTTAAAAACATAGAATCCCTATCGCTAATAATGGATTTAGGCATCCCGTGTAATTTGAATACATTATTAAAGAATAACTCAGCAATATCAGAAGTAGTGTAAGGATGTTTTACGGTGATAAAATGACTGTACTTCGTAAATCTGTCAACGATAACCAAAATTACCAATCGTCCCCGAGAGTGGGGCAACCCTTCGATGAAATCCATACTCAACTGCTTCTAACTCCCCTCGGGTATGCCAATAGGTTGAAGCAATCCCGGGTATGCCGAAGTATCATACTTATTACGCTGACAAATTATGCAATTTTGCACATAAACTTGCACATCCCGATCCATCCCCTTCCAATAGAACATCGTCTGTTATTTCTTAATAGTGGCCACCGTTCCAGCATGACCTCCCATGGCATCATCATGACTGATTCTAATTATCATTTGTCGTAGAGCAGGGTTAGCTCCAACCACCAATTGACCTTTCCACCGTAATAAACCTTCCTTCCACTCATAAACATTAGTTTTAGTAGTGCCCGTCTCTAATTGTTTAATCAGCTCCCGAATGTTGCTATCTTCCTGCCAACTTCGTTTAATATCCTCAAGCATCTCACTCTGTATTTGCGTCACTGTCATCACCAACATTTCAACACTTGTGATCCGAGAGAGGGCATCCACAACTGCATTCTCTTTGCCACTGCGATACTGCACTTTGAAGTTATATCCCAACAACTTCGGCAACCACGATTGTTGGAACGGCGTAGACAACTTTTGCTCCAATAAATACTTCAAGCTACGGTGGTCGGTACGAACAATAAAAGAGTTCGAAGTCAGGTAATGATGCCATTGTTTAATGGCCTTGATGACCGCTAGAAATTCCTTCTCTTACGTTGACAAATCGTGATGTCTTGGCGCTAAAGATTTGCTTAAATAAGCAATTGGATGTCCCTCCTGTTGTAAGACAACTCCTATTCCTTAATCACAAGCATCCGCCTCAACTATAATGGTCTTGGAGAAATCCGGTAAAGCTAATACTGGGGCAGTCATAATTGCGTTCTTCAGGGTCTCAAAAGCGTGTTGTTCCTTCTGTCCCCAATCCCAGTCATTCATTTTCTCCTTAGTGAGTAATTCAATTAAAAGGCTTTGCTATAATTCCATACCCTTTAATGAATCGCCGGTAATATCCTGTGATACCCAAAAATCCTCGCAACTCCTTAAGACATATGGGGGAAGGCCAGTCCTCGATGGTTTTGACTTTCTGGGAATCAGTAGCTACCCCTAATTCAGAAATAGTATACCGCAAGTAATCAATCTGGCGGGCTCCGAACACGCATTTGTGTCCTCTGAGGTACAACTGGTTATTCAGCAATGTATTAAGTGCCACAGACAAATGTTCAATGTGCAGAGACAACGAAGAGCTGTAAATCAAAATATCGTTGAAAAACACTAAGATAAATCGACGGAGGTAAGGTTTGAACAATTCATTCATCACGCCTTGGAATGTAGACGGTGCATTCGTCAGATTGAAGGGCATTACCAAGAATTCGTTATGCCCTTCATGTGTTTTAAAGGTCGTCTTCTAGATATCGTCGGGTCGCATCTGGATCTAGTGATAACCTAAGTGGAGATCCAACTTTGAAAACCAACTCGCCCCATGCAATTCGTCCAGAAGTTCTTCAATTAAAGGTATGGGAAATTTGTCCTTCACGGTGTATCGGTTCAATTCGCAATAATCAACACACATCCTCTACGAATTGTCCTTCTTTTTAACCAGCACCACTGGCGACGAATACGGCCTATAGCTGTGGTGTATGAAACCCTATTGCAGTAGTTGCTGTACTTCTTGCTCTATGATGGTTTTCTGCACCCCGGTGTAACGGTCGCACATTGATTGCCTCGATTCCTTCTTGAAACACAATCTAATGATTAAACAGACGGTCCGGAGGTAGCCAGGTAGGCTCCTGAAACACCTCGGCATAATTGGCCAGCACCGCGTTGATTTCATCGAACACACTACCTTACTCCTCTGTTAGTCGCATTTGCTGAAACTGATACTCCATAGGAGTAGATAATTGTAACATGAATAACTGCCCCCCTTCAGTCCCCTGTAACGTTTTCTGAAGACCCTTACTGTTAATGATTCTAGACTTGCTGTCTGGCCCCCCCGTTAGCGTTACCACCTTCCCATCCCATCAAAAGGTCATCTTCCTAGTGCGAAAGTTACACAGAACATCATCTAATCCCACTAGCCACTGAACTCCCAAAACGACATCACATCCTCCAAGTGCGATCACTAATGCATCCATGTAGAAGGATAAACCTTGCATGGTCCACTCAAAATTTGTACAACACTGAGTACACCGCAGTTGTAAACCTCCTCCCACCATTATAGTGATGGGTGCAATGTCCCACACTTTCGCATGCTCCCCTTTTAACCACGGATACGTCTACGAAATTATGGGTGCTGCCATTATCAACGAGAATATGTATCTGCCTCCGTTGATGGAATCCAAGCAACCTCATCTGTCTGAATTCACTCTCACTCGCAAACCCCGTGATGGCTTGCATAGAAATCATCGGACATTCTTCCCCCATCAGATCAACTTCTGGATTCTCCCCTGTATAGTCTATAACGTCAGTGCTTGAGTCCTCTTCAGGTATCAAGAAAAACTGAAGTTGCCTCTTTCGGCATTGATGACCTAGCGTGTATTTTTCATCACACCAGAAACATAAGCCCTTAGCACGTTTCGCGTCAAAATCCCCACTACTCACCGTACGAGGAACTCTGTATCGACCTGTAGAAGAACGTTGATTAGCGAAAGGTGTGGGTAATATCCCTTCCGTACGTGGAGGAACCATAGGTTGTTGCATGGGCGGAGGAGAACTTGTGAAGCTCTTCCCAGTGACTGGGTGGCGAGCCTGTGAAGCTCGGTTCAACATTGAAGCACCGGTCACCATTAAAACAGCTTCCTACTTCCTAGCCAAGGTGTAAGCCTAGTGCAATGTCTGTGGTTCGTGTAACTGCACCGCTACTTTGACCTCAGGTTTGAGTCCCTTCACAAAGAACCTAATCAAATATTCTTTTGAAAGTGCTAGTCGATTGGAGTGATAATCGAACTGAGCACAATAATCGAGCACGGTTCTGGTATGCTGCAACGCCTTGAAATCGCCAACTGGGTCATCAAATAGCTCAGCGTCAAACCACTATTTCAAAGCCTTCGTAAACTCCATCCATTCTATTGCATCAGTCTTGAGACGGTTCCGAACGAAAAGTCGATACCATTCCTGCGCCTTCTCATCCATGTGAACGATAGCAACGTTTACCTTCATGCATTCGGGAGTCTGGTCCACTTGAAAAAATTGTTCGCAGCGATATAACCATAATTTGGCATTGTCACCATCAAATGTAGGGAACTCAAGTCGTCCTAAATGAAGAGAGTTGCCATGGTCATCCTTATGGGTTGGAACAGACGTAGGTCTTGCTGGTGATCCCGAGAGACTACTGCCTTCCCCTTGTTTAGATCCTTCCATGGAGAATGTCGAATGTAATTCTCCCATGTCCTTCTTCAATCGTTCAGTCTGCCCTTGTACCTCTAATAATAACCTTTCACTCCGATCCTACAACTCCAGCAACAGACGTTCCTGACGCCCTTATGCCTCCATTAGACCTTTCAAGGTGTCCTCCAAATGCCTGAACTCCGCTCCCCTAGTTCCCTCCGCCATTGTGTGGACAAAATCGGTTCTCTAATACCAATTGTTATAATATTACTGATAATCGACCAAGACACGTTGATGGAATATTCGTATACAACGATTGTAGTAAAGAAGACAGACAAGGAGATTACAAGAAAACAAGGGATAACAATATGACAGCGACACCACACACCTGACATACGTACAACTTCTGTAAACCTACGATTTATAGTCTATCACATGGGTTTCCCTACACTAGCGCGCACGATACTTGTCCTAAGTCGACATGCGAAACGCTGCGTAACACCCATAGCTCCAAACTGTGTCGTTCCAACGTTAATGTCCTTCGTCTTTCAAATTCGCCATAACAATCTGTTAATTTTGGGTCAGACTGAAGCAGAGCCCAATTGGCATCCCTGCCCGTAACCTTAAAAAGATTATTCTATATATATATATATATAAGTTAACTTATATATACACGTATATATTGTATTATATGTATATATACACACACGTATATATATTGGGCATTTCAGGCGTTTCGGGTTATGAGAAAGGCTGCAACTCTGTAGGGATTGATAACTAACATACATTCAGAGAAAAGGAGATGGTGGCAAAGAAGGCAAAAGCAGCAGTTGCCACCGAGAAATCTGGAAGGCGAAGTCGCTCGGCATATTTTGCAAGGAGAGAGGCCGCTAAGATCCTCCGGAGCGTTCTTCAGGGAGACGAGCGTCGACAGGCCATTGGTTCTATCAAATCCCTGGTTTACAGCCCTTCCGTCAGTAACAAAAGGGCTACTTTTGCTCTCGTCTGTCAGACTCTCAAATGTAAGCTGTCAAATTTTCTTCTGCACTCTTCCCTTATGCTGTTATAGATTATTGTTCCTCCTCTCTCCTTTTCCAGACTTTCCTATAATTAAAGATGTGTTGGAGTTTTCAGACGTTCTTAGTAACAAGTGGAAGGTACGCAGCCTACATGGGTTTCCTCTTCCATTTAACTTTTCTTTTGTTTTCTTTTTGATTTATATTGAATTACTTTACTACTTTACTAGTGGAGGTGAGATGGAATCTTAATTTCCCTTATTTCAGCGGCAAAAGGAATTGATGTACATAGTGGCGTATGACATTCTATTTGGGCAGGTACGTTCTTGATTTCGGATTTCTCACTTCTGATCATTTATCATGCTTTATATTTATCATGGTTTTACTTTTTTTGGACAAAAAAAATCCATTTCCATTTTGAAGGGATAGGTTTTGGTCGCAGATTCTTTTTTCTTTTTCTTTCTTAAGTTTCTAGATTTAGGTTATGAATTCAATATCTAGAGCTATAATCTAGACGTAATAATGAAGCTTTGTCTAAATTTATAGACGCTCATGCATATGCTTGGTATTTGTCTGACACAAATACTGGTTTGTAGGAAGCTCCACTAGTTGGAGGAGATGCAGAGAAGTTTCTTCTGCGACAAAAGGAGGATCTTCAGTCAGCTTTGGCTGAGCTTTTAGTGAGAAAAAAAGTGAAGCACATTGATCAGCTGATTTCTCTTTATCACCCCCATGGTGATTACTAGTTCTAGTTTTCAATTTTTTGGTGATCTTTTTTGTTTTAGAACGTGAATTATATTGAACTGCATTTCTTCTTAGTTGAGTTTAAGGTTGCGACATTTTAGTTCAGGGTTTATTTGCTTTTGATGCCATGCTTTATTGCCAGAACGGTGTTAAATTTTTGTTGCAGATATTTCAAAACCTTGTTATGTTCGTGTGAATACCCTCAGATTGGATGTTGACTCTGCTTTACAGGAATTTGAAAAACAATTCATGGTATGTTCACTGATTAAAGAAAATAATGGTTATTTTAACTTGCTTTTTTTAGAATTAGTTAACTTCCTGTAAGAAACCATGAGATGTACTGGAATAACTTTGTTCCACGTTAGCAGGTTCAGAAGGATGACCTTTTGCCTGACCTTTTAATTCTCCCACCACACACAGATCTGCATAATCATCATTTGATTGCTAATGGAAGTGTCTTCATTCAAGTAAGATAATTTTATTAAACTTGGTTGCAATTTTTACTCCATAATTATCTTGTTTCGGTTTAAAATTTTATGTGCTGTAAAACTGTAAAAAATTGATCTAGGAATGCCAATAGACTTACATAAACAGATGGATCTGTAGTAAGTGCCTGCAAAAACGTGGTTTTAGCCGGAATTTTTAATGCTTAGAAGTTCTAAAAATGTTTGTGTGCAATTATATAGTGTAGAAATCTAGTGTCGCATCAGAAAACACTAGGCTTTCTCGGTCAATGAACAAGTTTAACTTCATGTACCATTAAAACCAAAACATCAACCATTGGATCTTAACATTTTAAATTGGCTATGAAAAGAGTGAAATAGTTGTATAGCAGGTATCACCTAAAATGCTGCTAGGTTTTACTTGATTTGCTTAAATCTTTCAACATATCCGTGGATGTATTATTCTTGAATAATCATGCTGATACATTTTCTTTTTATGTTTATTTCTATTTGATTTACATCTGGCCGACCATTTTTGTTAGGGAAAAGCAAGTTCAATGGTGGGAGCAGCACTTGACCCAAGACCAGGATGGGACGTGAGGCTTTTGATAATCTTTTGAGATACTCATCAATATTGTTTCTTGATTTCTTATATGCTCTCTTGTTGCAATATTGTTGACTATTCATCAGTCTTCTATTTCTCCTTGTATTGGCATGTGTGGTTTCAAGTTTAATATTTTAATGGTTCACCATAAATTTGCTTCAATCAGGCCAAATATTAGTCCTGTGCAGGATGAAAGAATATAAACAAGAACTTCTTTTTATAGAAGTTACTATTTGATGATTTTAATGCCAGAAAATTGAATATTAACAGTATACAGAATGACAAAAAGTGTTGTTAATAAAAAAATGAGGAGATAAGATACATTTTGCAGAAAATACTATAATTTTCAACATGAATTTTGGGATACTGTACTAGATTGCATATCTATTTACAAAAAAGAATAGTTTGCATAGCTCTTGCATGAAATCTTCTTCTTGACATGCCAACTGAAAATTGACGCAGATTGATTGACTTTACAAACCAATTGCTTTACTTCTGGGGCTAAGGTTTCCTCAATTTTCTGGCACTAAACTCTAGTCCCTGGAATTCTTTTGAGTTGTTCATTTCACAATTGTTAACATTCTTGAATCTTTTTTTTCAATTTTGACATTCTGTGAAGGTCCTTGATGCTTGTGCAGCTCCTGGGAACAAGACTGTCCACCTTGCTGCTCTCATGGGTGGGAAAGGGAGAATTCTGGCTTGTGAACTAAATAAAGAGAGGGTTAACCGTTTAAAAGATACTATCATGCTCTCTGGTGCTACTAGTATCCTATGATTCTGTAACATATTAAGCCTACCCTTTTTCCTGTCTATACTATTGTTTCACTGTTTTCAGCTAAAAGGTGAACCATAAGTTCTGATCAACTTCATCACTTACTATGGGTTGCTTTGTACTTTGTTCGAAATGCCTTCTCACTCATTCTTCCCTTGTTTATCAAGAAGTAACTGCTTAGCCTTAATCTTGCTTTTAGACATTGAAGTTCTGCTTGGTGATTTCTTAACTTTAGACCCAAAAGATCCTTCCTTCTCCAAGGTAGATACCTGTAACAATATACAAATTCGTTGTGGCACTTGTTGTCTATGTGACACTTTTACTTCCTGTTCAAAAGGACCAAAAAGAATTCTTTTGGACAAAGTACTAAATAGGATATATGATTGGTCTTATAATCATGGTTACATAGATGCTTTTTATGCAAAATTTTTAACTAGAGGTACACAAAAATTAGCAGCATTGACTCTTTTTTAACAGGAGAGGGCTTGATGGAATTATCAATGGGGTAGGTATTACAAGTCTCTTTCTAGGGGAGGGTTTAAAATATCTAGGGGAAGGGTGTTTTTCTTCTTATCTCCTATTGTATTTATTTTTTCTGCCAATCTTTTTATTCATTTACTATATTTTTTAATTTTTTTAATTTTCAATTTCATTTCCTTTATTTAGAGTTTTGACTCTTGTTATAAACTCATTACATAAGTTTTTATTTTTTGGTTAATATCAAAATTCCAGTGAGATTTTTTCAAAACATCTGATCTTTAAATAAGTACTACTTTGTAGACCTCGTTATTTCCCCTTATGCTCCCTTCGCATTTTTTAAAGAAGTGAATAAGTTTGATGCCTAAGTTTTAAAATAATGGAAAAAGGGCCGTACTTGGTGAAAATTTTGTAATGTATATTTTAGCTTTGATGTACGATGAAATTCCATTATTGTTTCCAGTGCAAAATGCCTCACTGCATTTCCATCTCTGCTGGATTTGAACTTATAATTGTATATTTGTATCGAGCAGAACATATGACAGCACCTTAGCTGAATTCTTGTGCATAATTCGTAAAGAAAAGCTCATTTTTTGCAGGTGTGCGCCATTCTTTTGGATCCTTCTTGCTCTGGATCTGGGACTGCTTCTCAAAGATTAGACCATTTACTTCCATCTCACACTACTGAATTTGTTGACGCTGAAAGATTAAAGAGGCTGGCAGCATTTCAAAAGAAGGCCTTGTCCCATGCGTTTTCTTGTATGTGCCATTTTTTATTCATCCTCCAAATCGTCACAGATTATCCAAATACTGTTGGATCTTTGGCTTTACGGTTTCACAATTATCATGTTTTTTTATCTGTACGCATGTGATTTTTGGGCCCATGTTGCCACAATATTTGACTAATGAAAATTTTCTTGTAGTCCCAGCGGTTGAAAGGATTGTTTATAGCACATGCTCTGTTAATCAAATTGAAAATGAAGATGTTGTTTATTCAGTTCTGCCGCTTGCTGCATCCTTTGGTTTTCGCTTAGCAACGCCTTTCCCTCAATGGTATCGTCGTGGTTTCCCAACTTTTGAGGGATGTAAGTTGTATTGCAGAGTGAATAACTCAGGTCGACAAAGCTTTACGTATATAATTTGGATCACTATAACTATTGAGCATGTCTTAATTTGCAGCTGAAAATTTACTACGGACAGATCCAGTGGAGGACAAAGAAGGCTTTTTCATTGCTCTTTTTGTCAAAGAAGGCGCTGCCAATAGTGCGGAAGAAAGAAATGAATGTGGAAGCATCCCTGACAATCCTATACAAAGCAACAATAAAAAATATACAATTCCTGATGGCAAACCTATGCAAAGCAACAATAGAAGATATACATCGCCTGTCCTTTATAATAAAATATCCAGGATATGGTTACACACCTATTCAACAGTGCCGAGAAGGTCCATCCGCCAGAAAGTTATCAAGCATGATATCATTATGAAAAGCAGAGGCTTTGGAGGGTTTTGAATGCTCCGGTTAAATTTGGTGAAAGCGCGAGTTATGATATTCTGCTAGAATGACAAGAACGTAGCAAGATATTGCCAAGCGGGAAATTCTGTTGCAATGTATTCTGGTATATTAATGTATCTGGATCTGGCAGAGCAGTAGTCTGGCTGTTTATCCTAGTTCGCGAGTTCCTATCAAGAGTTCTGTTTACTTTTTGGTGCAATCAATTGAAGCAATTTAATATTGGATATTCATTTAAATTTGATGCAAAACTAAAAGCGAGTATTGATTGTATATAAAATTTTGAGCCGAAAGGAATGATTTTGGGCGCAGTAGCAGGACAATGGAGTTCAGACAAACGGCAGAAATGTCATGCAAGAAAAACGAGATAGCAATTGGTTTTTGGGTATCATAATTATAAGAAAAACGATGTTTTCTCAATTTAAAAAATTAGAAAAATAGGTCAAGACGGGTTGAGTTTTGCGTGTGAAAATTATTTTGGTTATTATTCTATTAAATTTGAATATTAATAAAATGTATAACAATATCACATTATATTTTCTTTATAAAAATGAGCTAATTTTTTAAATTAAAGTATGAAGATGGTTAAATAAATATGTGGATATTTGTTTGAGAACAAATTCACTAAATTGACATTATATGAGAAATCTATCTTGAACCTTACTTGTATGTCTATAAAATTTTCACTGTGATAATGTGTAAGTGATTGTTTAACTTGAGATCTCTAAAGTATCTCATATATGAATTGTTATAATTTGATACTATTTTAAACCTATTCTACTTAAGGATAACCCAATTGACAGTAATTAAATGTAACATGAATTATATGAAGATAAATGAGAGTTCAATAAAGGATTATCACCTTAAAGTAAATAATTTCATTCTCTATATCTAATCGGAATATTGTATGATAAAATAATTGAATTATACGAAAAAAATCATGTACAAAAAAGTTAATCAAATCACTTTGATATTCCTAAATGTTCGGTTAGTCATGATATATTGTTAGATGATAATCTAGATCTATAAATATAAATTGTTTAATTAGAGAATTAAAGGTAAATTAAAAAAGGTTAATCTATCTACTACTAAATATGATTGGGGTTATAATTTATATCAATTTTCAACATATTAGTAAACTTAATGAGTTATACACAAAGAATAGATTAAAGAGAGAAAAAATATTTTTATTTTATAATTAAATATAAAATAATTAGTAAATAATAATCAATATGATTTATTGTATCTTATCTAAACATAACTGATACTTAATTAAAAATAATTACAATTCTAATTATAGTTTAATTGAAATTCAAATTTTAATTCAATAAAATTTCTAAAATTTTCAAAACTTATTGTAAGTAAGCTTAAAGTTACAAGAGAACTAGCACATCTTGCCTAATTCACTATATAATAATTGTAAAATTCTCT
Source organism: Erythroxylum reticulatum (assembly GCA_025504915.1). Taxonomy (NCBI): domain Eukaryota; kingdom Viridiplantae; phylum Streptophyta; class Magnoliopsida; order Malpighiales; family Erythroxylaceae; genus Erythroxylum; species Erythroxylum reticulatum. Next base: position 16,071,494 of record JANSVA010000216.1, read on the forward strand.
TACCTTGTTTTATATTCTGTAAGAGATTGAACAAATGTGTAGTTATGGTTGTTGAGATGAGTTAATTTCTAAACAGCTCGATAAAGATGACAAGAAATATCATTAAACTTTACAAAAGCTATGGACTAAGATTCTTGCTTTATTATGTATTATATGTTAATCATATTATAGAATTTAACGATCTTGAATTTTACAAAATCATAAGAAAAGATTTCACATTTATTCAAGGATCAAATTTTATCTCAATTTCCTAACAGTGGTATTAGAGTAGACTTTAACTTTACGAATTGATTAAATATACTTTATTGTTAATGAGCTAGAATTAAAATTAAAAATCACTATCTTCTAAAATCAAATTATATCTTATTCATGAATAACTTGTTAATCTTAAATTAATATTAGACTTGATTGAAAATAATAATTCACAAAGAATTACAATGAAGTTGTAATTTGAGAAACTAAAAAATCCTAGCTACTAACATTAGATAACGATCAATTTAATTTTTTATGGATAAGAGTTTAGATTAGAAGCCTCAATCTAGATTAATTAAGTATGTTCTTAATAACATCAACCGACCAAGATTGTAAGTTATTGGAGATTTTGATTGAAAAGTGGTGGCAACGTTTGGTTTTCAGTGTCGTTTGTGTTGGTTTGGCACGATGGTGTTGTGCAAAGGTTGTGGCAGACAACGATGGAACTTAGATAAGACCGAGGTTGTGCTAGTTGCGAGACAAGGACTACTCTTTGGGAACTACTTGTGGCATCATCTGTGGGTTGTGGCACAACTACTACCAATAACTCCTAGTAACTAAAGCTTCATGCAAAGGTAGATGTAGTTGTCCAATGGCTATGGATTGGTGGGCGTGGAGGAAGGCATTAGCCAAGCAAGGCTGTGATGGCGTAGGAAGTGTCACAAAGATCTGCTTTTGACTCGAACTTCTACCGCAAGTCGCGCCCACCTTTATGTGCCAATCCCACTTAGGTCTGTTTAAGCAAGATTCAGCCTTCTCATGTGAATGTTGCCAAATAATTCCATTAGCCCTCAAACACTTCACGCACACACAAGTGTTTAACATATTTCTCTCACACACAAAATAACACAAGTGTAAAACAGAGTAAAGAAAGCAATAAGGTATATATATATATATAGCCAAAGCTACTCTTTCTTTAACTGTCAACAAAATGTTAACAAAAGATATTAGTACCTCTTTCTCGAAGCACTCACAAGGAACTCCCTATTTGAATCCTTTACAAGGAACTCCCTACTCGAAGCCCTTACAATGAGAACTTTTCCAAAATCTCTAAACTCTCAAAGCTCTCTCCTCTGAGTGATTTCTCTTAGTGAATGACTCATTGATCAAATTCTCCAGCTCTCAACTCCAATGAGCTATTTATAGGTTCCTACAGATAACTAAGTTAGAGTCCTAATAGAACTCTACTAGCTAAGATCACAATCTTATCCTATCTAGGATTAAGTTACATCACATTAACAAGATAAAATATTACCCTATCTAGAAATGATTATCCTTATCCAAAAAGATCTCCTCTATCTTCAGATGATCCTTTCACGTGATCTTTATCTCTTAAAGCTGATGTTCATCCATTATGATCTTATCTGCCACATCATCATATGCCACATTATCCACAGTTGTCACGTCACTACTGATGTGTTCTCACCATGACCTATCCACATATAAGTCCATCAATGCATATCCATGGACAAGTCCATCTTCCATGATTAAGCTCCCTCATGGTGTAGTTTCGTCGCTCCATGACTAAGTACAAGTCACAATCCGAGTTAGCATAAAAGCTCGCACACTTTACATACCTTCGACCTACCTCATTGAAGTTAAGTGTTTATGTGCTTTGTCGTGCTCGTATGTCTTCGCACATCCTCGCATACGTTTGCGCATTCTCGCACACTATCGAGTCTCACATGACCTAGTTCACCAACTCTGCATGTCCTTGCATCCGAATCTCACGTTTCATCAAAGATTTTCGCCAATGCGCGCCTACAAGTGCTCACACATATCGAATCTCGCTTACTCTCGAGATCTTCGCTGATACTTCCCACATCCCTCGCCTATTTCGCAAATTCCTCAGGTTTTACTTGCCAACTTGCAAGACTTCACCTTGTTCCCTCGTCAACACGCCTTCCTCGTGCAGACTTGCGTGTCAAGCATTGGCCAAGGCTCGCCAACACTCGCACAATCCCATAGTCTGGACTTAGGGGTCTAACAGGAAGCTTCCACGCAAGAAAGCCTGCCAGTTGGATGATTAATCATATTTTTTAATTGATTTATAAGAAACATACAATTTACTAATTATTTTTTGTATATAAATTGTATTTAAAATATGATTAATTATTTAAATATGAGATTTAATATATAATTAAATCATTTAATATGTGTAATTTAGTTAAGAAAATTAAATGTTTGCGTTTCTATATTATACATTATTGTCATTAGGAAATAATATTTCAAATATTAATCCTATCTTATGGGTCGCAAATACATATTTATCATCTTATTTTATAGATAGTTAAATATACAGTAGAAAATGATTTATGAATTTATGGGTGAATATTCATTACTCAACATAATGTGAAATGTAAGTGTTTAAATCAATGTTTTTAAAATCGAACTGGACTTATCGGTTCAACCATAATAAATATGAACCGACCTAATTTTCAGTCTGGTTCAAGTTAATAACCGCTTATAAGAAGAAACTGACCAGTAAAGTAATAAACCAGATGGTTTTTTGAAAAACCCAGACCAAAAATTGACTGATTCTTGAAAGACCTATAAAGTGGTTTAAACTTTTTTCAAAATGTGGGTTCCACCAACCCATAAATGCTCTGAACTTTCATTAACTGCTTCATAATACAATTAATGTTTCACAATGCACGGAGTGCATTAATTGAAGTTGTTCTTTTCTTTTAGAGTTGCAAATTGTCTCTGCAAAAGTTTTCACATTTTTTCAATTCTTTATATAATTTAATTTAACTAATAAATTATATTTTATTTAGCTTTTTATATTTTAATTAAAATTTTTAATTTTAAAAATTATTTAATCTCACTAGTAAATTGTATTTATCAAAATTTAGGTTCTTTATTTTTATACTTTAATTAAAAAATTTAAATTATTATTCTTAAAAACTAATTGTTATTTTTATTATAAACTTGTTTAACAAATTGAATTATTTATTTATATATATATATATAAAAGTAATTTTGCTTAAAATAATTTAAGAATGTGTTAAAATATAATATTTGAACTATAAAAAATTATGTTTAAAGGATATTAGAAAAAGTTAAAATAAAGTTAGAGTCTTTTTTATTCCCTTTCTTTAAGCATATTTCAACTTTCATTAGTT
>JANSVA010000216.1:16098944-16110501 GCA_025504915.1 Erythroxylum reticulatum
TTTTTTAGTATTAAAGTTTTTAAAAAACTTATTATCACTACTATTTATTGTCTAAGGAAAATGGAAAATAGAAACTTGGTGGAACCAATGGATGAAACCACTCGCTCGAAATGAAGAAGGGTGGATGAAAAGGTCAACTTGTGGATAATCAATTCAATGCAGAAAGATATAGTTGAAACTTTTATCTACTCTACCTCAGCTAGAAAACTTTGGCAAGAACTAGAAGAGTAGTTTGGTGAAAGTAATGGCCCTCAAATCTACTAAATCCAAAGACAGATCTCTTCTATGGAGCAAGGTAATTCCTTTATTGTCATGTATTACAGTAAGATGAAAAAATTGTGGGAAGAGCTAAATATCCTTCAACCCATTCCTTAATGTTTATAAGGTGCGATGAGAAATTGTACTTGTAATGCTGCTAGAAACTTTCTGGATATTATATCCCAGACCAAACTTATTCAATTTCTCATGGGTTTAAATGAAAGCTATGACAATGTTAGGAACCAAATCTTGGTTCTAGAACCTATGCCTTCAGTCAACAAAGCTTATTCAATGATATTGAGAGTAGAGAAGCAGATGAATGTAGAAATATATTTTATAGAAAATACTAATACAAGTGCCATGATGATTAAAGGAACACGTTTTGGAGCTAAAACAAATAAAATTACTTCTTACAAGAAAAGGGAATTACAGAAGAAGGATGATAGAAACTGTGAATACTGTAAAGGTGGAGGACATACCAAGGATACGTGCTTCAAGATCTATGGATATCCAGATTGGTATAAACAATTAAGGAAGGACAGACTAGCTACTATAAAGGGACGAGTTAATATGGTCAATACCCTTTTTGAGGGTAACTCCAGTGATAATACGAAAGCTTCAGCTATACAATGCCCACAAGCAGTCACAAAAATGCTTCAACTAGAAATCGCCAGAATTTTGGAGGGGAAGTAAATGGCACCAGCGGAGCAAGTCAATTTTGCACAGATTGAAGACTTTGCAAGTAATTCTGTTCTGACACCTACAATTGGTAAATTTAAAGATGAATGGATTGTGGACACTGGTGCAACTAACCATATATGTGCATTTAAACATTCCTTTACTTCACAGAAAACCTTGACTAGAAAAATCCTTGTCCATTTACCTGAAGTAACTGTCAAACAAGTTAGCTCTTATGGTGATGTGATTATTCATAACAACATCAAACTAGAAAATGTTCTATATGTCCCTGATTTCAAACACAACCTACTGTTAGTTAAGAAACTAGTAGAGAGGGAGTTCTTGTGCTGTAGTTTTTATCTAAAATTTTGCATTTTTTAGGACCTGAAGACTAATAGAGTCCTTGGAATAGGCAAAGTGAAGGGAAACCTATATATTCTTAATGCTAGTTCATGCACACCCGAAGTTATCCATACATACTGCAATTTTCTTAATTCAGTACCTAGTAGAGCAAATGTTTACTGCATAAATAATGTAGTTAATGTCAGTATTCTTACTTGGCATCAAAGGTTGGGACATCCTTCAAATGTTGTACTCAAACATCTACCTTTTATGAATGAGATTGAAATTTCTGTTGAATGCAGTATTTGCCCTCTTGTAAGACAGACTAGACTACCTTTTACACAGATTAATAGCAATGCAGATGATATTCTTGAGTTGATTCACGTTGACATATGGGGACTATATAAATATTCTAGCATGATAGGATCACATTATTTTCTTACTGTAGTAGATGATTTAAGTAGGTGTACGTGGACTTTTTTGATGAAACATAAGAGTCAAACTGCATCTATTTTGAAGAACTTATTGTCATGGCTAAGAGTCATTTTGAGAAATTAGTCAAGACAATTAGAACCGATAATGTCCTGGAATTTGTGTGAGAGAAGTGTTAGTAGATTCTTAAAGACTTTGGAGTGATACATGAAAAAACTTGTGTATACACACCTCAGCAAAATGGGATAGTAGAAAGAAGACATAGATCCATACTTCAACTCGCAAGATCCTTGATGCTTCAATCTAAAGTTCCAATAAAATTCTAGGGGGAAGCCATTTTGCATGCCACTTTTCTTTTAAACCGATTACCTACAGCTGTCCTACATTGGAAAACACCTATGAAATTCTGCACAAAAGGGAACCATCCTATGTCATCCTTAAATGCTTCGGATGTCTGTGCTTTACAACAAACACTTTACCTCATAAAGACAAGTTTTCACCGAAAGCTTTTAGGGGTGTTTTCTTAGGGCATTCATCAAGGCAAAAGGGTTTTAAACTTTATGATCTAGACAACAGAAAATTGGTTGTTTCTAAGGATGTCATTTTTTATGAACATATTTATCCCTTTGCAACAAAGGAAGACCATATTATTACAGACCCAAACACTTAAATTCCATTACCAATTATACCTGACTGCACAAATGAATTCATATAGGAGGATGCTATATTTGATAATCCTATTGAACATACACCAACAGAAATTGAAAATGATGAGGATCAGCTACAAACTAGCAATTCATCCTCACCTATATCCATACTCGAAACAGCTCCCATTAGACATAATACAAGAATTAAAAAGGCTCCAATTTGGATGAATGACTATGTATCAAGTGTTGAACATGATTTATCAAACCACTAAAGACCCTTACATATCAGTAAACCCACCAAATACACTCCTCTTACCTATCCGTACACTATACCGAAACACATATCAGATGCACATAAATGTTTTGTTGAAAATTTTTCTGAAGTGTAGGAGTCAATGTCATACCAAGAAGCAAAAAACAATCCAAGATGGGTGAAGGCTATGAATGAAGAAATTGAAGCTTTAGAAATGAACAGAAGGTGGGGCATCATTGATTTACCCGAAGGAAAGAGGCCTATAGGATGTAAGTGGATCTTCAAAGTGAAACTGAAGGAAAATGAAAAAGTTGACAGATTCAAGGCAAGATTGGTAGTAAAGGGGTACAATCTAATTGAAGGAGTAAATTTCCATTAGAGTTTTCCACCTGTGGCTAAGGTAGTAACTAGCATAATTTTTTTTCCATTGCCGCATCAAAGTCATGGAGCCTTCACCAACTTGATATTAACAATTCATTTTTACATGGTTATTTGGATGAAGAGGTGTTTATGGTGTTACCAGAAGGATACAATAAAGCTAAACCAACTCAATTGTGTAAACTAAGGAAATCATTATATGGCCTCAAACAAGCATCTAGACAATGGAATATAGAAATGACGATGAAACTGCAGGAGTATGGTTTTAAACAATCATGTCATGATAATTGCCTCTTTATCCTTTCTAAATCCAGTATATTTCTAGCTTTACTGGTGTATGTGGATGATGTTTTGATTATAGGATATTCTGAAGGAGAGATTGCAACAGTAAAATCATTTCTGCATGATAAGTTTACCATCAAAGATCTTCAACATGCAAGATACTTCCTTGGTTTAGAGATCACAAGATCTAAAAATGGCATTTACGTTAACCAGAGAAAATATGCTCTAGATTTAATCCAAGATGCAGGGTTGATGGGAAGTAAACCTAGCTACACCATTGATGAAGGGGCATAAGATGAGTATTGATGATGGTCTGAAGATAGAAGATCCATATTCATACCGAAAGTTGGTAGGAAGATTACTTTACGTGGGATATACAAGACCCGATTTGGCTCATGCTATACATCAACTTAGTCAGTATGTACATGATCCCAGATAGCTACATTTAAAAAACGCTTTGCATGTTTTGAGATACATCAAGAACAGACCCTCCTTAGGGCTGAATTTTCCAATAAACAACTCTCTAAGACTAGAGGCCTATTGTGATGCAGATTGGGGATCTTGTGTAGACAACAGAAAATCACTAACAGGGTATTGCATATTTCTGGGAAGTTCTCTTATTAGATGGAAGACAAAGAAGCAAACTACAGTATCGAAATCCTCAACTGAAGCAGAATATAGATACATGGCGTCAACAGTGAGTGAACTGCAATGGATATCTTATATTCTGAGAGATTTTCAAATTCCAGAATCACTTCCTATACCCCCTTCACTGTGACAATCAAGCTACATTATATATAACAACCAATGCAGTTTTCCACGAAAGAACCAAACACTTTGACATTGACTGTCACATTATAAGGGAACAGTTCAAGCTGGGTTTTATTTCACTGAGAAAAATTTCTTCATCTCAACAATTAGCAGATTCGTTCACAAAGGTTCTCAGTGCTCCATTGTTTATCAAGCTAGTATCCAAGTTAGGCCTTTGTGATTGCTAAAGGCCTTAACTTGAGGAGGAGATGTTGAAATATGAAAGTTTTCATACCATCGTTTTTTTTCCTCTTATTTTGCGCATGGATGTTAATTTGGTTATACTCTGTTTTGTGTGCAGATTCTAGAACTTTCTTTGATGAGGTGTAAATATTGAGCTATAAATATCTTCATTTTCATTTTTTCTTCTTGTACATATATACAAAAGAACCATTGTACACGTGAATGACATGAAGAGAAAATTCTTTCAGCTATTGCATTTCCTCTTCTTCTTTACAGTATCAATGGCAGAATACTAAATCTGTCAATCCTACTCATATTTTGTTCAGAAGTCATACCTCAGGTTCAGTTTTCATTTTTTCTTCTGGTTTAAGAACTTTGATTAAGTTCTGCTGAACTATACACACACACACAGTTTTTGGAACATCCCCACACCTCTCCCCCCACCAACTCAAATAATCAAATTTTACAATGGATATTGTAGTATGTAATCTCTTAATTCTTGCAGTTTTACTTCCAAAATGGTCGTCCACCTCCAAATGAATTTAAAGAACAATGCTTATTCATGTTCAATCATTTGAGGCTAATTTTCTGGAGACCCAAGTATAATATTATCAAACTTTATCTTTGAGGAAAGGTACCGCAAGAAAAAAGTCTTGAGGAAAGTTCAAAGAGGATAAATCATATATATGCCTTCATAATCCTTGTTGCTGTTTTTGTAATTGTCTCAGGTTCAAGTGCATAGATTTGGATGGAAATGGCGTTATCACACGTAATGAGGTGCAATTCTTTTATGAGGAGCAGTTGCATCGCATGGAATGCATAGCTTAGGAGCCTGTGCTTTTTGAAGATATACTTTGCTAGATAATTGACATGATAGGACCAGAGGTTTGTCTTAAGCCATTTTGTACTTTTGCTTGCATTTCCATACTTCCTTGGTGTTTTTAAATTACACTTGGAGGCATATTCATGAGAAGAAAGGACTTTTGGCACCCATCTCCAATTTATGCTTCCAGACATGTTTATGTACCTGCTAAATGTTTGCTAGAATTTATTGTATCATAATATGTTTTCTTCGGATATATAATGTTTAATTTTTACGTATTGATAGTGTTAAGGCTAAGTTGTGGGACAAGTAATCAATTCATGGATTTAGATATGACATAAGCTGAATCTAGCTATTAGGTATTTATCTTCTACAACATTGCTTAAGATTCAACATCTTATGGAATGTTTTGTGTTTTTGATTGCTGGAGTTTTCTGCACGCAGAATGATAGCTACATCACACTAAGGGACCTGAAAGGTTGTAAACTTTTAGGAAATGTTTTCAATATTCTTTTCAACCTTAATAAATTTATGGCCTTTGAAACTCGCTATCCTTTTCTGATTCATCAGGTATATTTATGAAATTAATTTATGCTTATGCTCAATTACATGTGTTTGATGAAATTGTTCTTGTAACCTTGTATTTGGTACTATTTTTAATAAATCATTTATAACACTGTAACAAAATAGGACCGTGAGAATCCAACATTGACAGAACGTGATTGTTTTGCCTATAGAGAATACATTAGCCTTTGGATGGAAGATGTTGAAGATGCCTCAAATGGAAGTGTAGAAATTTGGGTTTGAGTCACTCGAGGCCCCATTCTGAGTACAATTATGTAAGCAACTTAAGCTTTTATAATTCTTCCCGACTTGGTGGTTAGATCATTGATGATTTTTTCAGTGGCCCACACTATTTTTATCCTATATAAGTTATAAACTGATGTATACCTTTTATTATGGAACCTTGGTTCAGTTTTCTGGACTACGAAGAATGCTTTCCATTGATATCAAATTTACTGTCTAGGAAAATGTGGCAGTGAGTTAAGGATGTGAAAAGAGTGTCCCATTTGATAGTTATGGCTATGTGGAAGAGTAGAAATCTCAGTAGAGCCAACAGTAGAACAGTCATCATTGCTGCTATTGGATTTGTCAGTTTATATAGAAATCTCCGTAGAGCCAACAGTAGGACAACCATCGTTGCTGTTGTTGGATTTGTCAGTTTATTTTACTTGACAGTAGAGCATGGATTCTAAAACCATAACTGGAAGTCTTGTTTGGTGAAGAGTTGATAAGCCCTTTTTTTAGCTAATTGATCTATTTTAACTTGTTGATTTTATAAAAAAGTCATATAGAGTTGTTTAGTTATTAACTAATTGGGTCCGCTGATTCAACCCAACTAGTTGATTTTAAAGAAGGTCGTCTATAGGAGTGTTTCGTATAAATAAGTTGATATTTTTATGGTAATGGCAAATTTGCCCTCACCTTCATGCTATCTACTGCTTCATACGTTCACTCCACGCATCAACCAAATGGAGAGAAGCTTTGTAGTCCAGAATGGTTTCTCTGAAGATGTCGCTTTCGGTGTTGGCTATTCTGTTTATGTTATCGACAATCTCGACGTCAGCACAGGACGAGCCATCATGTGCACAGAAGTTGATTCCATTTGCGGGTTACTTGAACGGAACAGCTAAGCCACCGTCCAGTTGCTGCAACCTATCAAGGAAGCCGTAGAAAAGGAACTTCCTTGCCTCTGCTCACTCTAACTATAATTGGATCATGATCTTAGATCTTGAAACTCTTTGATGTGTTATTATAGTATATATAGTATATGATCGGTACATGCATCTTTCTTCTGTTCTTTAGCTTTTCATGTCTCTCTTCTTACCATGCTGATGCTTGTAACGTCTCCAACTAAAATTCCTAGCCCACTTGTTCTTTAGAAGCTATAAGAAGACTCCATCTTTGAGAAAGCCTCTCCTTAAATCCTGCCATTATTGCAATATCAATCTCCTACTATTGATTTTCTAAAGTGAAAATGTAAAACTTGGCTTTTCTGGCAATCTTTAACTTGATCTCTGAATAATTTCTCAAATAATGAACTCTTAGATTGACTGAAGTTGGATTAACCTCTTCTTTTCTTAAAGTTCGTGCATGTCTTACTTTGAATTCTTCTGTATATTGGAAACAGATGAGTGGCAAAGTTGTTGGGTTAAATCTGATTGGAAGAGAAGGAAAAGCAGGTTCGTTCAAACACACAGCTGGATAGTGGCATGGAGATCCACATGACAATGGTATCATTCCCAGATCTATTTGTTGATCATTTTCTAGGAATCCAAATCCTTCTGCTTTTTGTTGAATCTCAATTGAAAGAATCTCATTCAATTCTGCTACGTCGTTGAAAAGAAACTCTATTTCTCTGGCTATTGACTACTTGAGAAATTTTATGTCAAAGCATGTAGGTTGTATAGAATCACTTGATAAAACACACAAATGAAAAGCAGATTAGGAATATTCAGAGGCTGGTGTTAGCTGAAAAAGAAGCAACCATTGATTCTTTAGATCTCTATTTATATAGCAGAATCTTGATAATGAAGCTATCGCATACTTCATTCTTTCTTGGTTCCTTTCTTCATTTCAATTGCAAAACAAATGTCATTATTCTAACAGTTGGTAGACTGTTTATTGAATTAGATATCATACAGGTATTCAGACAACAACCGATGCCAAACATTTTGCAATATCTGCAAAGATACCAGAGTTCAACAACAAGAATAGAACATTGGCATTCATGGTTTGTAGATTCTGTTGGGGTCCAAAGATATTTTATTGGATAGGAATACCCAAGTCGCTTAGCAATTATGCGTTGATAAACAAGATCAATACAACAGGCTTGTTCCGTGATTGTGGTATTGAAGATGGGTACAAAGAAATTGCAATATGGCCTTTACAAGATTGAGTGAACTAGTGGATGTTGGCTATTGAAAAGTTGGTATTCTAAGAAGTCTATCCAGCATCTCTAGTTTAGAAGGAAGTAGTTTTCATGAAGCTGAACCTTGCTAAGAAATGCGACTTATGGTGTTAAAATAATATGTTATGGCATCAAGGTTTATTTTCAGTTAGTTGTAGGCCTCACTCGTGCAGTATCCAAATATGATGGATGTTATTTACCTTCTCAAATCATCTTGTCAAGGAATTACATAAACAGGTATGCCTCATGGTCAAACTATATAGTCATGATGACTGATTCAGTTAAAAAATTCTCTAACAACTTTTCTTTGCAAATCAAAAAGAAGATTATAAATGTGCCAAGTAGGCGGCAATGGCATCTATAAAATAATAATAATAACAACAACAACAACAATAATAATAATAATAATTAGAGTTATAAACTTAATTTTTGTATAATTTAATACGTAAATTCTAAATTTTTATAAGAATATTCAATGAAATACTAAGATATATAATATTCATATCCTTATAATTTTTTAAAGTCATGTCTTCATAAGTCATTTTATACATAAACAGCTAATACTAAATAGCTAATTTTACCAAACATGAAATGACAAACAGTTAATGCAATCAGTTGGTCTAATCAGCTATCAGCTAATGCAATCAGTTGATTGCCAAATAGAGTCATCATCAAATCGTAATGAGCCTAAACTATGATTACAAATCTTATTTAGTATATTGCTTTAATTTGTTTAATTGAGGTATGTAATATGGAAGTATACTAATAACAGTCTATGCACTATGAAGGTGATCCTAGAAAGAGGTTCAATATTTTGCTACCAAATAGAAGGATAAATGGAAATACTGCATGGATGATTGTATAGATAGGGTGTGAGAAGAAGCAGATCTTATAATAAGGGAATTTGGTACACTTTTTCAAAGTGTTTGAGGGTAAAGTCTTTCTGCCATTGTGCATAGTTTGACAAAGAACTAAGAATGGTGGAAAGGGATGCCTTTTGGTTTTGAGACACTGAAGTTCCTTTAAAAGAGGGATGTTTACCAAGAGGAAATTAATCATAATCCTTTATTGGAGTTAGTTTAGAACATTCAGATTATTATTTAATCACCAGAAATTTGTAAGGTAGTATCTATATTGAGGACTATCCTCTTCTTTCATTCTATATTCTTTTCTGTTTAGGTTGCTTGATACTTCTTTCCTTGATTTTTCTGTACGATCAATTTATAAGGTTGCTGGGCAGGCAAGCTTCCATTGTTTGAATTATCAAATTTTGGGGATTGTTATATTTATTCATTAATCTATTGTTTGGATTTTTTTTACCATCTAGTATGTATGTTTTACTCGTAGCAGTAGACGGCTTGGCATATTTCTTTTAATAGTGTTCATGTAGAAACTTGAAACGACCATTTCTAAATAAGGGCGACAACCATGTTGGCCAAATTTCTCTAGGAATCTGCGCATCATCTGTAACATCTAGTCCTCATATTAAGGGTTAGAACCCAGATTTTAACAATGGAAGGAATAGCAATGTGAGAGTTAGAAAATTTTGTATTTCATGCTTAGCAGAATGTCAGCATACATGCATGTGAATTTGAATATTTGCACACATGAAAATAGTTGTACATGCACTCATTGACATTTAGGGTACATTGAATAGTAATGAGATAGATTGAGGATTATGGTTATAGTGAATGAGTAGAATGAAATGGAGTAGAAAGACTAGAAATAAAATTTAAGTGTTGGATTTAGTGAAGGAAAACACATTGGAGAAGTTTACTGAGAATATTTAGTATGGGAGTTTTAGATAGTGGAGTAGAAAGTTATGGTCTTTGTAAGGGGAAGAGGTTCAGGAGTATAGATATATCATCTGTGATGATGTCATTTCGTCTGTAAGGATATATCGTCTGTGATGACGTCATATCATCTGTGATGATTTCATATTGTCTTAAGAGTTACATCATCTTAAGTTGACTTTGCTTCATCTTAAGTTGACTTTGCTTTATCTTAAGTTGACTCCGCTTTGTTTTAAAAGTTGCGTCGTCTTAAGTTGACCTTGCTTCGTCTTAAGTTGATTTTTGGTTTCTTCTGCTTTCTACTTCGTCTGCTTATTGCATTCATTTGCTTTGCCATTCGTCTATTTATTGCTTCGTCTGCTTATTGCATTCATCTGCTTTTTGCTTCATCTACTTATTGCATTCGTCTGCTTTTCCATTCGCCTACTTATTGCTTCATCTACTTATTGCATTTGTTTGCGTATTGCCTCGTATGCTTATTGCATTCGTCTGTTTTTCCATTCGTTTGTTCTTTGCTTTGTCTTATGTAGACAAAACCTTATCTGATTCCTTCATCCATAACTTTGTCGTCCGACCTTCGAATGACCTGATTTTTGAAGCATTGGATTAATAACACATTTCTCTACCTCTCATAGAGATTATAGCTTTTGAATTTTGGCTGAAAAGAGATTACTCTAATAAAGTAAGGGTATCGGTTGGAAGAGCATGAACTGAATATTTTACTAAACATGTTCCTGTAACCTAAGGAAGAAAGAAGAGGAGAGAAGAGAAGAAGAAGAAGATGATGAGGAGTTGTTATTGCCAGCCACTTTAACCATCCTTCCAAGTTAATTTTCTTAATTCTTATTATATTTATTTCATTTGATGTATGAGATAAATATGAGGATGATGAATACTTGTTTAAGAATTTTCCAAACTCTTTTCGGATTTATTCTTAAATTAATGGTGATTTGATTACTTTTTATATTAACGGGTTTGGGTATTATGATTATTTCTTGTTTTTGCATACTTTTGTAACAAATCGAGAGAGTGAACTGATAGTAATATGATTAGGTTGGGTAATAGGAATTAATAACCTAATAGATCACATAAACAATCAAATTGGTAATTATACAAAGAGAGATCTTGTGTAAGGACCCTGTCTATTAGAGTGCCTAAGAACTATGGGTTGTTTTGTTAATTGAGATATTACAAATTCAGAACTTCAAATTCAATTAGGGATTATGATTTCGGGTTTAATGATTAGATTTAGAGAGAATATAACCAACCTTGTGAAATTCTAGGACTAATACCCATTATCTCAAAAGTAATTAAGTTATCCATTGACTGTTAGAGTTACGTAAATATAATGCCATGGAAAGCAAGTATATTTACATGTAACTTTATCTCTTCAGTTGTAGTTTTGTAATGAAAATATTTATTATTAATAAAACAAAAGAGTTTGGTTTTATTGGTGTGAGCGTTATATATTTGGTCAAAAGGTACCATGATTCTTTTGTAAGTAATATACATATACATAGAGATGTATAGGAAGCATGTATATTATTAGAATCTAAATTAATTGATTCACGTTGAATAACTAAGTTGGTTGATTGATTATCGTTTTAGACTGTAGTGTTGCGATTTATCACTATATAAGTAAAGGAGTTTACTTCAAGGGAATGATGAGTTTCATATCATGATAGTAGTTGACTATCGATAATGGCA
>JANSVA010000216.1:16124085-16161686 GCA_025504915.1 Erythroxylum reticulatum
ATGGGATTATATTGGTAAATTAGTGAATGAGTTATTGATATCAAAGTACCAAAAGATTGAGGTTGTAGTTCAAAGAACTAATGAGTGATTAAGTTATGAAATGAGAATGTGTATAAGATATGCAGTTCATTAAGGTACCCGGGATTGTCATTGAGCATGCATTGTACATAGTCCATTTATACATTTGTGCATAAATAAATGCTTATAAGTTTGCAATTATTAATGAGTGTACAATGTGTGTTTGCATAAATGGGTTATGCAGGTCATGTGTCCGCATTCAGACATTTCCAGAATTTGGAAGGAAATGCTAATCTGAAGCGTACTGTGAGTAGACTGAGATGGTCTCACTTCATTGTTTACTTTGCTTGAATTTTGTATTAATTGACTACTGGATGATGTTATGAATGTGATTGATGATATTAGTTTCTGGACAGGAGGTCCGATGATTGTGATGTTTGATTTGGATATTGAAGTGCTACTTGAACGTGAATTGTATGAACTATGTGTACTTAATGTGATTGTTAAAGGTGTTTTGAATGTGCATTTGCATATGAATGAAAGTGAGAATTCTCAACTCTAATGATGAATTCCGGACTAAGGTCCGATGATAAGTGAATATGATTGAACGGGATTATGCAATGTCAGTGATGCATTCCATCTCACGAATGCATAAAATATAATGGCAGTTGTGACCAGAGTAGCCACCGAAAGTGAAAAAGAGCTTGAAGCTTAGAAAGTGAAAATGAGTCTCGAGCTCAAAAGTGATTAAGAGCCTAAGGCTCACTATGCATAATGAGCCCTGTATCCCCTAAGCGGATAAGGGACATTTAGTAATGAGCCCGATATCTAATGGATACGGGATAGTTTAGGCACTCGGTCATAATAAATTAACAAATAGAAAGTGAGTCTCATGCACACGGCATATGCATAATGTGAATGATTAAATGTATTGAATATGAAATGTGAAATAATGTGAGATGTGAAATAATGTGAATTATGTGTTATGTGACTGGGTGAGCCATCGATGATGGTCACTCATTGAGTTCACAAAACTCACCCAAAATTTGCCAATATTTTTCAGGATCAGAAGAATACCCCGTTAGGCCAACGGTAGTATACCTATAGTATACAAGTGAAGGATAGAGGTCGGGATCAGTTCACGTATGCATTGCATTTCTTCATTTTGTATTGAATTGTACATTCCGCAACTTTTTGTATAAATTTGTATTCCAAAACGACTAAAGTGTTTTGTATTTGTGAGAGGGCCCAAATGGTTATTGAAAATATTATTGACCGTATTATGTGATTGAAAATGTGTATGAAATAAAGTGGGGCCCAATTTGGTTATTGATTTTCGCATATCATATTTGTTGTTTTAAACAAAAAAATTATATCGATTTCTGAATGACTGAGTGTCCTAGCACGCCACCCTCGTGGGGCATAGACTCGGACATTACCCATCGATGTCGGGTTCGGGTCTTGCGGGAATGGGATGCTAGATCCTCTGTGAAATACTTACATTTCATTAGATAGATGAGAGACACTTGATACAAATTGGTATTGGCATTCGGTTTTTTTGGGCATTGGAGGCATAACTTGTATGAGTTCACGAGAGTCATGTAAAACATGGATGGGGTATGAGAATCCAACACATGATGAATACGTCCTTTGTCCCGAGAGTCCTGCAAAACACGGTTAGGGTATGAGAATCCAACACATGATGAATACATCCTTCGGCCCGAGAGTCTTGCAAAACATAATTGGAGTATGAGAATCCAACACATGATGAATACGTCCTTCAGCTTGTACCTTTAAAAATGGGATTGAGGTGAGGTGGCGAGACTGAAATTGATAATCAATAAATAGTTATATAATCTTAACATATGGGCATGTAGGCAGTTTGTTGACTTACAATGTTACAGTAACATTTGATAATTTTATTCTTCCTTTTCCCTAAAAATAATTTTGCAAAAAAAAACAACTCTTTAACATTTACAGTCGAATATAAATTAAAATTTAACGTTTCACTATGATAAAATTATTCTTAACGTTCTAGAATTATTAAAAAATGAACCTTATCTAGATGAAAAATGTAATATAGTGATAACAAAATTAGTAATTTTTTAATTAGAAATTGAGACTAAATTATTAAAATTACTAACGTTAGCATTATTAAGATTAATTTAATTAAAATAAAATTAATTAACCTAATTAATTTTACTAACTAATAAGGTAAAGATTTTAAAATTTTAAAATTCATTAATTTTTATTTCAATCTCAACTTTAAACTCTCTCTCTTCTACCTAAAAATAATTTAACTTCAAAACTCATCTTTTCCAACAATCCCAAGAAATGTTTCAAACTTTCAATTTTTGAAATTTTGAATTTTTAGTGACAATGAATCATGGTAGAAATAAACTCAAATATCTCTCTCTCCTACTTGTCTGGCTCTACGATTTGCTCCATTCCTTTTAGGAGATATTGCAATTTTGAACTTTAAGATTGGTCGTTTGAGGAATCGATTATTTTAACAAATATGTTCGATTTCATTCATTTTTTTTGTTTCCTTAATTATTCTTTTGTTTTTCAAGTTCTTATTTTTGGGTTGTCTGCAACTTAGGGGGTTTTGGTCACGATTCAATTTGGTGATGTTAATTGTTGCCATGATAAACAACATGATTAGTTATGCATATTTTCCATGGCTTATTTTTTAGTTTTGAGTACACAGAGGGGTACATAATTTTATTTTCATGGCTTATTTAAAATTGGGTCTTATGAAAGATTAATTATTAAAATTATTAGGTTAATATTATTACGTTTAATTTAATTAAAATAAACCTCAAAATCTAAATCCTAACTGCAAAACTCATCTCTTCCAACCAAAAATCCTTAATGGCTTATTTATGTAGGATCTCCAAGTTTGGCTTATTTTTATGGCTTCTCCTTGTTATGAAGAACATCAAGGAGAGAGTAGTACACAAAATCACAGAACATATAGATAGAGAAAGAGATAACTTCATTTTCATTTTTGCATGTCGACATAACTGTTAGAGATTGGTTGAAATACACATACTAGTATATTCAATGTGTGCTAGTATAGAATTACAACCCTGAGGCCTTTATTTAAACATTGTGTATAGTATTAGTGATTAACGTCAGAAGAAATTCCATTGCTTCCTACCTCACTGTCGTCATCTTTGCTCGTCTTTGTAACAATTCCCTTCCCTGTAACTTCCTTGTTGATCAAATTAATCTCCAGAAATCACTTCTAAAGATCAAAGAGGTGCTTTTACTTTGCGTTAGTGTTCTCTCCATTTGACCATTGGATTAACATTTGAGTGACCACACGATTATTTCTCTTGTCATAGACCTTCCCAATACTGCCAATGTCACACGTTCAATAGGTGTAAGGAAATTCTGGTAATGATAACAAAGTTCTGCCTCGATTTGTGTAGGCCTTCTTCAACTATGACACATGGAATACTGGATGTATCGACAACTCTGGTGGAAGCTCAAGTTTATAAGCAACCTTCCTGATATATTGTACCACCCTGTATGGTCCATAATAAAGTGGAGACAGCTTCTTGTTGCTTCTTCTTTGAAGGGGATGTTGCTTATATGACTATAATATCAACAACACCCTTTCACCGGCCTTGAATTCATGTTCTAACCATTTAAAATTAACTTATTGTTTCATTCCGTTCTGGGCTCTTTGTAGGTGAAAATTTGATACATTCTTCATTGCCTCTTTGTTCATTAAATTTGATCCACTTCATCACCTTTGAATCCCCCGATATAACATGTATAAATCAATGGTGGATAACCATACAAGGCTTCAAACGATGTAGAGTCGATGGAAGAATGATATGGTTATATTATACCACCATTAAGCCAGTGGTATCAATTCGCGCCATCACTGAGGTTCTTCACTACAAAAACAATGTAAATATGTTTCCATAATTTTATTGATCACCTCAGTTTGGCCTTCCATTTGAGGGTAATAGGCGGTTGAATACTTCAGTTTAACACCTTGCATCCGGAGAAACTCTTGCCAAAATTTATTTAAGAAAACATGATCTCTTTTGCTAATGATCAATTCCGACATACCATGTAACTTAAACACATTATTGAGGAAAAAGTCTGCAATATCACAAGTAGAGTAGGGATGTTTTATTGAAACAAAGTGGATGTATTTTGTAAACCGATCCACAATCACTACAATAAGTGATTTTCCTTTCGATATAGGAAGTCCTTCGATGATGTCGATGCTGACCTCCTACCGACTTCTTTGTTGCATTCTAATTGGCTATTATTGAGCCAGTTTTACTCTAATAAAACCCCCAATATCCACAAGCATACAAATCATAAACTTGTAGTATTAAAGGTGTCGATCCCACGAAGAAATAGTTAGAACTAAGTGAACCTAACTTTGTCTAAGGGATTGAGATATGAATTGAACAAAAATAAAATATCTTAAATTTAAAATAATTAAATCAAACTAAGCAAATAATCAAATAACAAATGAGTTACCACAAATATGTGAGGAACGTCAAGGATGAAGCTTCGGATTCATTCTATTGTTATTTGGCCCCTGACTACTATTGATTCAATTTGATTTCAATTCTATATTTTCGAAGGGTTGATTACTCTCTCTCTCAACCAAATCACTTACCCCTAAGTGATTACGAAATTCCAAATTTTTCAACCTCTCGATTCATAAAATCTACCTAATGTTTTCAACTGGTTCTTAAATGATCTATCAAATAATTGGGTTTCACATAAGATCTCTCTTTATATGATTACCAATTTGATATTTTTGAGACTTCTTAGGTCACTAACTCTTGTTACCCAACCTAACAGAATTACTTTTGACTCACTCTCTCAATTTATTATCGAAGTATTAGCATACCCAAACATCACAACACCAGAAAATTGAATTGAAATCAACAATAATCAAATCACCAACAAACTCAAGAACAAATCCAAATCTGAAAATTAGAGCATCCTAAATGTGAATAACATATTCAAATCCAAGTTACACATCAAGTTTAATGAAATAAACAAAGGAAGAAAGAAATAACTTGATTTGAACTTAAACTTGAAATATGGAATTTCTAGATTGCTCTTCTTGCTCCCCCTTCTTGCTCTCTCAATTTGGAAGATGATGGCTACTATTTTTTGAGTGTTTTTATGTTATTAAATAGTTCTTGAGGCTTTTGGTGTTCTTTCTAAGGTTTACCCACTTAATTTGATTCCAAAAATAGCCCTAAAACTTTAAAATTACAAAAAAAGTTGTGTGCCAGAAAAGTTGAAATTTGCTGAAATAACTGTTTGTGCTCTCTTTATAATCGTGGCAAGACAAGTCAGAATCGTGGCCTACTTCCATACTTCCAATTCTTATATTTTCTTCAATTTACTGTTTCCACACACTCAAAAATATATCAAACACCTCTTGAAACCTAAAATTAAGATCCAAATCATGCTTAAAACCATATAAATATTTAGAATATAAACAAACACTAATAATAACATAATTCTAAGCCTATATACATGATAATCATCTAAGAAACAATCAAAAGAACACTTAAACATCTATCAAAATTTAGTATAATTTACACCTATCAGCTACAGTAATCCGAGTACGTAGAACTATCGTGTTTACTCTTCTGATAGCTCATGCATATGTGATTTCAAACATCTTGAGCCATTCCTTTTTAGAAAAACATACTTTGCAATTTCTTTATTATTGCTGCTACGCCTGTGTGTCCTCCTATGGTGTCATCATAACTGACTTTGATGATTTGTTATCAAAGTATTTTTTTGGCACCTACCACTAAATGACCCTTCCACCTCAATAATTTTTCCTTCCATTCATACACATTGGACTTCATGATTTCCTTCCATTCATACACACTAGACTTCATGATTTCAGGATTCAACTTCCTAATGATATCTTGAATCGCTTTATCTACTTCCCAACTTTTCTTAATTTCCTTTAACAATCCACCATGTATCTATGTCACTAATAAAATCAACATTTCCGCATTGGTGATTCTTAAAACTGCATATGTAGTTGCATTATTCTTCCTACTATGATATTGAATTTCAAAGTCATAGTCGAGGAGTTTCAATAACATCAACATTTCCGCATTGGTGATTCTTAAAAGTGCATATGTTGTTGCATTATTCTTCCCACTATGATATTGAATTTCAAAGTCATAGTCGAGGAGTTTCAATAACCACGATTAAGGGAAAGGAGTCGATAGACGTTGCTTTAACAGATATTTAAGAGTCCATTAATTTGTTCTAACAATGAACAGTTTGTAGCTTAAATAATGATGCCAATACTTGATCACCTTTATCACTGCCAAAAAATATTTCTAGTAGGCAAATAATTCGTGGTGTCTTCTAGCTAACGATTTATTAAGAAACACAATAAGATAATCATTTTATTGTAATATATCCCCAATTGCTTGTCCAATTGCGTTTGCCTCCACCGTAAAATTCTTTGAAAATTTTAACAGTGCCAACACCGGGGCTTACAAAATTGCTTCCTTTAATTTCTTAAAAGCTGCCTTATGCTCTTATTGCCATTCCCAGTTAGATAGACATACTTTCTTTAGTCGTTTTGTCAGTGGTTTAGCCATCATTCCATGTCTTGTAATAAACCTCTAGTAATACACCATGATCGCAGAAATCCTCTCAATTCTTTAATCCCATTAGGTCCAGGCCATTCTTCAATTGTTTTAACCTCTTAGGAATCAGTTGCTACTCCCCTTCTGAAATAGTGTAGCCTAAGTATTCAATTTGGTGAGCCCCAAATATGCACTTACTCCCTCTTAAAAATAGTTGGTTATCCCTTAATTTCTATATGGCCACTGAGATATACTCTACATGTAATTACAACGATAAACTGTAAATTAAGATATCATTGAAAAATACCATAACAAAACGAAGCAAATATGGTTTAAACAATTCATTCATTAGCCTCTTAAACTTTAAAGGAGCATTTGTCAAGTCGAATGGCATGACCAGGAACTCATAATGGCATTCGTGTGTTTTGAAAGCTATCTTCGAGATATCTTCAGGTTGGGTCTGAATTTGATGGTACCTAGAACACAAATCTAGTTTGGTGAACCAACTAGCTCCATGTAATCTATTTAACAGCTCTTCAATGAGTGGTATAGGAAAATTTTCCTTAATTATATGCCTGTTCAACTCGCGATAATCTTAGCATATGCACTATGAGTTATTCTTCTTCTTGACGAGGACCACCAATCATGCATAAGGGTTGTAGTTGTGTCAGATGAATCATTGTTTCATGAGATCGCTTAGCAACTGTTTTATTACATCCTTTTGTGTTCTCGAGTAATGATATGGATGCACGTTAATGGTTTCAACCCCTTCCTTCAAGATGGTCTGATGATTGTGCTTATGATATGGTGGGAGGTGGTTGGGTTCCCAAAAAACCCACGTATATTCAGACAATAATGCATTGATCTCATCAAAAGCACTCTATTACTTATCCTACATTCTCATCTGTTATAGTTGAAACTCAATGGGAATCATTAGTTGCATCATGAACAATTGGTCGCTTGTCGCACGTCGTAAATTTTTTTGGAATTCCTTGCTAGAAATGACCTGAGACCGTCCTTTTGGGTTCCCCCGCAATGTCACTAGCCACCTTTCCTAGTTAAACATGGTTTGATCTCCAAAATTGCATAATACATCTCTTAACTTGACCAACCATTGTATTCCAATACAACATCACATCCCCACAATGGTAACACCAATGCATAAATGGTGAATTGTTTCCCTTGCACATTCCATTTGAAATTCTTATAAACCATCTTCAAGAAAATAAGATGACCTAACTTAGAATTATGAGAGATTGATTATTGGTATATAAAACTATACAATATGTTTGTGTTATGTCAAACACTTAAAAAGTGGAAGAATCATTAAATTAAAGAAACTTTTAGTTCAAATCAAAGGTGATGTAGAATCTTGTAAAAAAGTTAGCTATGGTGTAAAATGACACGCGAAAATTTTACTTAAGAGTATAATGATGAGAAAAAAAGTCAATACTGAACTATGAAATTTGAATTGGAAGTTCATTTTGCATTGATGGGGAGATATTGACAACACTAAAGTTAATATTATTACATGTTGTAACTAATATGAGGAAAAGAAGAAAATAAGTGTCTAACTTTTTTTAATCCATGAACAAGTCTTAGATCTCAACCTTCTTTTTACAGTGCATTACACTTCAATGAAATAGTTTATAATGCAAAAATGACAATGATTGAATGTTAGTATGGTGTAATACTAACCAATCCTATCATTATTAGCCTATAGTAGATGCAATTCCCTTTGTTGATTTAGGATTTAAAACTCCTTCAATTGATAACTATAAAGAAAATTTTCTAGGAAACTTTATTAGTAAAAAAATTGATTGAAATAAGGACTTGGCAATTTTTAGGTATTCAATTTCATGTAATCATTGGACAAATAAAAAACTTGAGTCCACTACAAATTTTTTGGTTTTTTTTAAGCGATGGATGTTTTTGAAATCAAGTGATATATTAGATATTATAAGAAAGATTGATAGTTTGTTGGACATATTTAATAAAGTTGTTAATAAAATTCAGTTTGAAAATATTGTACTATTCATTATTGACAATGATGTTACTTATAAAGCAATTAGGAAGAAGTTGCAAATCAATTATAGTTCTTTCTATTGGACTACTTATGTTCCATATTGTATTAGCCTAATGTTGAAGATAGTAGATACTTTTGACAAAAGGTATGAAATTCCCTATAATATTTTCTAAAAAAATATAAGTTAATCCTTAGCATCATGTAATACTTTAACATTCCTAAATGGTACTGATATCACCCTAAATCCTAAAAATGTGAAGGTTTTAACAATCTCTAATATATAAGATAATTCAGCCTAAGTGGTGTCATAAATTGGCAATATGGACCAACTAGATATTAACATAATCTTAAGAATGATTTCACTAACATTAGTTAAATCATGGCCATAAGTTTTCAAGGAGGCTATGCACGACCATGAGTCAACCATGCACGCCTGTCAAATCTTTCCAACTCACCTGTAAACTTTATTTTTAGTATAAATACATCATTGTGATGACATAAAATGGATGAAAGGATGGAGGAAACATTTTAGGGGTTTGAGGAGAATGAAGAGGGGCAGAACTCACGCACCTTGGAGACCCATGGAGGGATAGGCTTTCCTGACCCAATTCAGAGGTGATATCGACATCGAAGAACTTAGTTAAGCATTTCTTTCATTGTATTTGTTGTTCTTTCTCTTTTAAGGATTGATTATATTATCCTATGTCTATCGTTTGGGTGTTGTGTAAGAATGATTGAGTTCTCTATTTAATTGTATAAGCTCATTGCTAGAATTTCAATATAATATGTAATTGTTACATTGAGATTCATTTGTGGCAATTAATAGTTTTTAATCATTAAGGATAACATAAACTAGGTTAAATGACTCGAGCTTGTTTGGTTGTCGTCTTGATTACTCTATTTTTCTAACTCGTAATGCAACTGTCCATTTAAATTTAGAGAGCTTGTTCTAGATTGTTCTATAATAAGGTTTAAATAACAAGCTCTTCTTAATTAAACATGACCTATGGGAAATTTGAGATTAACAGAGCTTATTGTTAACCTACGATTAATAGCTGCTAGGAGAGGTAAGAGAATAACAATTCAATAAAGCATGTTTAATTTAAGTGTAGGTCGATATAAAACATATGACCGAGTCCCAAATGAATTCATCACTTTCATCATTCTTGAATGCTTTCTTTAATTTGTTTTCATTAGTTTTGTTTTCTTTTCTTATTTGAAAATCAACAAAACCCCACATAACCTAAATTTCGATTATTTTCATTTTAAAAGCTAACTGAACACTCTCTGTAGGATCGACCTAAACTCATCACTATTATAGTTGTATGTCTAGTTATTTTAAGTAGTATTATGACACGCTATGTTAAAGGGAATTCGACAAGGAGATCCTATCTCTCCTTATACCTTTGCATTTATCATGGATGTTCTCTATAAGATACTTCTAAGGTTGTTGAAAGGGGAAAAGGATTCAAATACCACTCTAAATGTAGGAAACTTAAACTCACGAACCTTTGGTTTGCAGATGATAATATTCTGCTATCCAAAGCAAATGCTAATTCTATATTTGCTCTAATGAAAGCTCTAAAAAGCTTCTATAGATTATTTAGACTACTAATGAATTGTTCCAAAGCAGTATCTATCGTTCCAACAGTGCTGCTAATAGGTACCTAATGCTATCTTCCATCACAGGTTTCAATCAACAGGATCTCCTAATGAGGTATCTTGGCATTCCAATAACATCTTATAGGTTAAGCATAAGGTATTTAACTTGTCTCTTAAATAAAATCAAATCTAGAATTTCCTTTTAGATCTCTAAACGTATCTCAGCCGCTGGAAGAGTATAACTAATTTCCTCCACTTTGAATTCAATTATCATATATTAGGATGCTCATCTAGCTAAATAAATTTCCATGGTCCAACAGCATTGAGATATCCAATAGAATCAAGATGAAATGGAGTGTAGTTTGCATTCCTAAAATTCAATGAGTTCTTGGCATTTGCTCCCTTAAAATCATGAATACAGTCCTACTCACTAAGAGGTTATGGAGACTCATAACTGATAAACAATCACTTTGGTGTAAGTGGATTCATACCTATTTCATTAAAAACAGAGGCATTTGGGCCTTAGATGTAAGACACTATCCCTTCTCCACTTTAAAATCCATTTTGAAGTTGAGAGATAGATTCACTGTTGATTTCACTGCACTAGTGGGAAATGGGGAATCCATTAGCTTTTGGCAAGACAATTGGATATCTTTGGGCTAGCTAGTTGAATAGGGATATCTTCCAATAGTCACCACTTTCCAATTCCCTTTTAAATGAGATTTCTCAAAATTTTGTTAGTGTTGATGAGGATAGATACATCTGGAAACACACCAATGATGACAAGTTTACTGACCAATTTTCTAAAAAAACTAATGGTCAATGATCTTGCTCTTTTGCCTTGGACCAAACTAGTCTGGTCTAGCTACCTTATCCCTCGATCCTTCATCATCCTACGGGTTGCAATAAAGAACAAGCTACCAACTGTTAACAAACTTGCTAGATTCTGAATCTCACTAACTGGTGTTCACTTTGTAGAGAGCTAAAAGAAAATGTTGATCATCTATTCTTCAATGCAGGTTCACTAGTGACATCTGGAAAGCATTGATGAGAAAATGTTTGGTTTATAAGGAATTAATCAACTTGAACATCATTAAAGCTTGGTACCTAACCAAAAAATATCCTAAAAAAACTGTGCAAAGGTGCTTATGGTTGGTCCTTTCTTCTATAGTCACAGCAACTTGAGATGAGAGAAACAATCGAATCTTTTAAGATAAAAGTCTTTCTAAGGAACAATTCTGTAATCAACTCATTCAACATATTAGAATTCAAATCAACATACATAAGCATAGATTTCAGGATAAGTAATAACTCCTTTCCTTTTAGAATATCTAGTTTCCTTTTATTTTAGGCTCTAAATTGAAATCATTTATAGTTAATAATGGTTTTTTCAGCACACTATTTTGACTTATACATCTATAATGCCTTTTAAGGCTTAATTCAATTCTTCTTTTTTAAAAAAGTTCAAATAATTCATTTTTATTATTAATATCATTATAATTAACCCTAAAATAGAAGGAAAAAACCTGCTATATCTCTCTAATACTTTATTTTCATTGCAAAGTCTACCTATTTCTGGTGTGATAACTCAATTGTCCCCTCAATTCATATACAAGCAAAGGGGAAATTTTACTTTTATGTCGTTAAACATATTGGAAGATTAGTTTGATTGCAAAACTGGCGTTACATGGCTTTCAATCTAAAAGAAATTAGCGTTACGTAAACTTAGATTAATAAAGTTCTAATTAAATTAAAGATTATGTTTATACGAGACCTAGTTCAATAATTTTAAATATTAAGAAACAGTAATGTCAATTTTAAATTTTGATAAAAACATTAAATACTAAAATATACCTATTACTTAACTCTAAAATGTAAGAGTTAAAAAATACATAAAAATAAAGAAGCAGTTTACTCTTATTCAGTGAGCAAATATCTATAATCCAATTTGTCAAAGAAAAAACAAAATAATAAATATAAAATGTCCTGTATAATCTTAGATGCAGATTAGAAGAAATACAAGCCAATCAGATTTTTTTTTTTGCATTAGATATCCCAGTTTAGCTGGACTAATCCTAAGCCCCTAAGACCCCACCCCAAGGACCCTAGAGGAGGTAAATTCTAGAATTTCAAGATCCCTCAGGTTCCTACGTAGCCTGTACACTTCTGCGCACAAGGAGTCTTCACATATTTGATTGTTCAGCTGATGCCTTGCTCAGCATCAGGTTCCCTAGTAGCTCCAACTCCCACGCTGTAATTGATTCAATCAAGGAGTTTTAGCCAGGGGTTAGAGGATCATCAATAGGAATAATTCCCATTTCTCCTCCATTGGCGTGACTCGAACTTAAGACCTCCTAGAAGGGAGAGCCTTAAGTGAGGAATTGAAACCACTTAGGCCACTCAGATTTCACATGAGGCTAAGGTGGCTCTTAGTTGATGGGTGAAACCTTCATTATCTATTTCTATTGTACAAACCATAAGCCAACTGAATACTATAAAAAGATATTATAAATTACATAAACAAGTTGATCAGACAGCCAATAAACCAACCGTCGGTAGCGGCTCATGTGACAATCGGAGCCCTTCTTTTGTTTTTTTACATAAATTAAACACGCTAGACTATCTATCATTAATTTAGATCCTTGTTTTATCTCTAACCCACTAGATATTTACAATGTTACTCTTTTGTGACTATAGTTATAAGTCCTATCTTTAATTCTTAAGCTCTTCGTATTTTAACTATTATGAAACAAATTAAGTTCTTATTGTGTTCCAAAATTTTTTACTAATTTTCATAAACAAGCTTTCACTTTTGAAAAAAATAAAATTTTATTTCATAAATCATTTTCATCACTATTTTTATCATTGTTATTGTATTTGAAATTTTATAATATTATACCAAGTTTAAAATGTGATGAATTTGAAAGTTTATAAAAGATGATATTAAAACTATATCAAAAAGATTATTTCTATACAATAAATTGCATAGTTTAATGATTTTTGTTTCTTTATTATCAGTGACACACACAATAATTACTGGTAAAATTCATTTACTTTTATGCTAAGGAATTAAGAGCTTTTTTGAAACATTGAGAATTGATTCTCCTTAGGCTAAGTTATATTGATGGAAAATGTGTAGTTTGATTCAAAAGCATAAAGAAGTTGGTCCTTCAAGACATTATGTAAAAAGTTGGTACTTCAAGGCATTATGTAAAATTGGTATTTTATCTACATTTTATAACCCTCCATATAAGTAGCGTTGAGTGTCCATCCCTATTTTAAGACTTACGGTGATCGTAGACACTTTTATGTCTTATGGAGATGATGAAAAAGTAAAGTCAAGATAGATGAAGCTCTTTAGGAGGAGAGACAGTCATGTAGGGTGTTACACGCTTATGTCCTTAACTTACATGATCATGTATGTCAACTGTGTAAGCACATATGCCTGCATGGATCAACCGTGTAAGTCTCTGTATTCGTGTGAAGAAGGACATAAAGAGCAAAGACATACATGATCGTATACACACCCATGTCCATGACATACAAAACCGTGTGTGACAATCGTGTATCTCTTTGTGATCATGAACATCTACGAGTAAGACAGTGTTAAATAGACATGGTCACTTATACGATCATGTATGTGACTGCGTACGATGTAAAAAAGCCTATTTTGTGATATGAGAGAAAAAGAAGTAGGTTTTGTATAAGAGTGCAACCATAACGTCCAAAAGTAAGAAAAATCAGAGAGAGGGAAAGTGGTGTAGTATTCTAATCCCTTTTTATTATCTCTGGGATTGGTAAGAGTGTCTATCGATTGTTACATTAACTTTGGTCTCAATCCTGAAATTTTTTAGGCAACTTTTTATGGGGCAAGATATCAAACTCTGTATATCCTTATTTGAGTTTAGTGGATTTGTTTATCGGTTTGGAATGTAATTTTTCCCTCTACACTGAGGTTTTTCACATAAATCTTAGAGTTTGTTTCACTATTAAGTCTCTTATTTTCATACTAATTTGATGGTTAAAGTTGAAGTGGATTTTAGTTGTTAATATTTGGTTAATCTTTTATAGAGTTATGTTATAATCTCCCTACAAGTGGTTTCAGAGCCATCATAATGGAAGGTGGAAATAGCTCTATAGTCAAGTTCACATCAACAAACTACTATATTTAGAGGCCCATAATGGAGAATCTTCTATATTGCAAGGATCTTGTTAATCCTTTTGATATGGAAAAAAGTGTGAAGGATGACGTTGGTGTGAAGGATGATGTTTATTCAAAACTTGAAAAGATTTTAAATAAAGAATGAGAAAATATGAAGCAAAAAAACTCTAGGCACAATTAGACAATGGATTGATATCAACATATTCATCAACGTGCCTTAAGACATGGATCCTTTTGAGCTACAAAAAATGCTAGGAGTCTATGAAAGGAAGAGTGGCCATAACAAGGCCTCTGTAATTAAAAAGCTTGTAAAATTGAAGCTGAAAGCTAGAAAATTTGTGTTGGAGCATTAAGGTGATTTTTAGAATATAATCAACAAGCTTACTATAATGAAGATCATTCTTGATGATGAGCTTCAAGCCTTTTTCCTATTGAGTTCGTTATTGGATAACCGGGAGACACTAGTGGTGATGATTAGCAACTTAGCTCATGAAGGTGTGCTCTCTTTGGATGTAATAGAAGAAAGTATGTTCAATGAAGAAATCAAAAGAAAGGAGATAGGAGTTGACAACGTGAAGGCATTTGTGGCAGTGATAAATGTACAATTTACTATATTTATACACCCATATTCAATGTATTTTGCTTGATATTTTGTAGTTTTGTTGTATTTTTGGTACTTAATTCTCTCGAAGTGCATTTATAGGTTATAATTGCCTTTATGGGCCAAAAAGATAAGAATTTGGATGAATACATAACATAAAATGAAGTTTTAAAGTAAATTAGAGATAAACAACCATGTCTATGCTTATGTGAGTCTCAGTGACCTTGTAAAATTGCAAATTATAGAGTTTTGAATATACACGATCTCATACACAATCCTGTATCAGACCATGTATGTTCTAAAAATCTTAAAATTTACTATAAAAAGACATGAGAGGAGGCAATATGGCAGCGTTGACTTTTATATTAGATTTAAGATGCGAGAAATGCAAAGAGGTGGTGATAAAGTTCCAGAGATAAGGAAAACACGTAGTTAACATTAAAAGAGATCTGATATAAGGCTACATCAAATCCAAACTTGCAATCAGAATCAATAGAATAGAAGGGAGATTTAGAATTATAAACTCTTTGTTTTCTATTAGTTTTTCTACATGTTGACATTTGTTTTCGTTTCCTATTATGAGTAACCAAATGCTTTTTATTGTCTAGGTGTGATGAACCTAGTTTGTGATGCAATATGTTTTAATCTTTTATTTAATGCAATTGTTTTGATTGATCTATTATGATTTAGTTATTTGTTTATACATGTTCTAATACATTTGGAATATTAGTGGATGATTTAATTTCATAGCATTGAGATTGAGAAATCCTTTGTATGAATAAATCTACCATAATTGAAAGGAGTTGATTGCAAACCTAAAGATAGGTCGACATAAATCTCCTAAATGAGGGTCAAACCTAATAGCAAAAGTCATAAATTGATAATAAAATCCTAGGAACTTTAAGTAAAATATTTCAGTTAATCACCCTATAAATTAGTTTTTAGTAGTCTCGAGAGAGTTTTTAACATAAGATGGGAATTTCTACTTTCAAATTGTCAATAAAATAATTGCATGATAACAGGTTAATTATTGATGGTTTATAGAGGGATTCATAACCTAGACACTAAGCTTTGATATTGAGTTTTCTAAGTAATTTCTTTTGTTCTCTACATTCATTATTATTTCCTATTTTAGTTAATTGTAAGTTTTATTTTCTTTATTAAAAACCAACATCCAATTCTTAGGCTAGATAATAAGAGAAAGGTAATTACTAGTAATTACTGTATTTATTACCCGTATTTGCCTATACTAGCTACAATTATGTTGTATACTTATGGTTAATTTAATATTGGTATAGAAATAACCAATCAAGTTTTTGGCACTGTTTTAGTTGACAGCGATATTAAGAACACCTAGATTTTATTACTCTAACCATTTTTATTTTTGTTTCTCCTTTTATTTTATTTTAATTAAGTTTTTGTATTTATTTTATTTTATTTTATTTTCTTGTATTTTATTATATTTTTGGCATATTCATTTAGTTATCTTTTGAATGGATTGATGGAGTAGACAGTACTTTTATGGGAGTTATGATATGTTATTGCAGCATATAACATCACTATATTGGAAAAAGTTATTTCCTCGAATGTTTTCGAAATCTCAACCAATATCCATATCGTGTTGCAATATTTATGGGAGTAATTATTAAAATCATGAATGTCGGGCATCAACGTATATATTGGTGCAACCAAGCATGTACAACCAACCTCAAGTTGCATCATACGAGAATATTTATAATGCAGAATGGAGCAAACCTTACGAATCTGGATGGAACGATTATGCTCCAATTGAATATGTACAGCAAGAGCAACAAGACAAAAGTATTATAAATAAACTACTAGAATGCTTTGCCAAGCATCTAGCAAGCTGACGTGAATTCGAGGAGAGATTTTATTTACTTTGAGTATGATGAGCATAATACCTTAGACTATCTGAGCTCCCTAACGCCTTAGAGTAAACAAGAGATGATAGTCGATTTCATGAATGAAAATACATTTCAAGAAGGTGAGGAGGTAATTACTAGATGTGCTTCATGAATGAACTGAGCAGAATGTGCTAGACATTCCTGTTGTTAGGGAATTTCTGGATGTGTTTCCCACAGAATTATTTGGTTTACCTCCAAATAGGGAAACGGAGTTTATGATCGACTTAGTTCTAAGTGCTGCTCCCATATCTATTCCGCCATATAGGATGACACTTATAGAACTAAAGAAATTGAAGGCTTAATTACAGGAGCTATTAGAAAAGGGTTAATTAGACCCAGTGTATCACCATGGGGAGCTCCAGTCTTATTTGTGAAGAAGAAAGATGGAACTCTAAGACTGTACATCGATTATAGGCAACTGAATCGGGTAACAGTGAAGAACAAGTACCTATTGCCTAGAATTGATGATTTACTTAATCAGTTACAGAGAGCTCGGGTGTTCACTAAGTTGGACTTGAGATCTGGGTACTATCAGTCGAAGATAGCAGAGGTTGATGTACCAAAAAGTACGTTCAAGAATAGGTATGGGCATTTCGAGTTCTTAGTAATGTCGTTTAGGTTAACAAATGCCCCAACTGCATTTATGGCATTTATGAATAAGGTGTTTCAGCCCTACCTGAATCATTTTGTGATTGTGTTCATAGATGACATTTTAGTGTATTCAAAGAGAAAAGAAGAGCATGCTGAGCACTTGAGAATAATTTTACAGATTATGAGGAAGAAACAGTTGTATGTCAAATTCAGTAAGTGTGAATTTTGTCTTGTTTAAGTAATGTTTCTAGGTTACATAGTAACTGGACAAGGCATACAAGTGGATCCAAAGAAGATAGAAGCAGTAATGAAGTGGGAAGCTCCAAAGAATATGTCTAAGATCTAGAGTTTCCACGGATTAGCTAGATATTACTAGAGGTTTGTAGAGGGGTTCTCATCGATCTTAGCCCCTCTGACTAAACTTATGAGAAAAAATGTACCTTTCAAATGGAATGATGAATGTTAGAAGAGTTTTGAAGAGCTGAAGCATCAGTTGAGTATGACACTAGTGTTAATAATTCCATCAGGAATAAGAGGTTATGTGATTTATAGTGATGCTTTGCATCAAAGATTGGGATGTGTATTGATGCAGTATGGTAAAGTGATAACATATGCATCGAGGCAATTAAGGTCTCATGAGATTAGTTATTTGGTACATGATTTAGAGCTTGCTACAATGATTTTTTCTTTAAAGATATAGAGACACTATCTATATGGAGAGACATTACAGATATACATTGAATCATAAGAGTTTAAGGTATCTGTTAAGTCAAAAAGAATTGAATATGAGACAGAGGATATGGATAGAGTTGTTAAAAGATTATGACTGTACGATTGAGTATCATCCGGGAAAAGCTAATGTGGTGGCTGATGTTTTGAGTAGAAAATCAAATAGTAGTGTAGCTCAGATTCAGATATCGAAGTTACCGAGCTTAGTTCAATTGAGAACCTTGAATGTCAAATTGAATCTAAAGCATAATGAGGCATTGATTGCTATATTGAAGTTAAGACTGATGTTGCATTACAGAATTCAAAAAGTTCAGAGTAAAGATCCTGAAATGGTGAAGCTTATTGAGAAGTTGAAATGAATCTAGATTTTGAATTTAAACTGAGGGATGAGACACTATGGTTAAAGCAAAGGTTGTATGTGCTTGACATTGATAATCTGAGGCAAGAAATTCTAGAGGAAGCTCATGTAGTAGCTTATGCTATGCATCTTGGTATCACCAAGATGTATAACACGCTGAAGCAACATTTCTGGTGGCCAGGGATGAAGAAACAAGTAGTGGAGTATATTGCTAAGTGTTTAACTTGTTAGCAGATTAAAGCTGAGCATCAGGCTCCAGTTGGGAAGCTACATTCATTACCTATTCTGGAATGGAAATGGGAGTGAATTATGATGGATTTCATTATGGGATTGCCAAAGACTCCGAGGCAATATGATGCTATATGGGTCGTGGTGGATCGATTGACAAAGTCGACCCATTTCTTACCTATGAAAGAAAATAACTCACTAGACCAGTTAACCCAAAGGGTATATGAATGAGGTAGTTAGACTACACAGAGTTCCAGTGTCCATTGTATCGAACAGGGATCCTAGATTTACTTTGAAGTTCTGGAAGAGTTTATAGTCAGCTATGGGTACGAAGTTAAACTTCAGTACTGCATTTCATCCTCAAACACATGGAAAAAGTGAAATAACAATTAAAACTGTTGAGGATATGCTTAGGGAATGTGTATTGGAGTTTTAAGGAGCATGAGATCAATAGATAACCTTGATTGAATTTGCTCACAACAACCATTATTACAGTAGTATCTGAATGGCACTGTATGAGGCATTATATGACAGAAAATGTTGTTCACCTCTGTATTAGGATGAAGAGAGTTTGAGAATAGTTGAAGACCCACAACTGCTACAAGATATTGTGGATCAGTGTTTTAAAAACTGGACCAAACTGGTTGGTCGGATCGAAGAACCAATGACCCGAAGCATGAAACGGTCTAGTTTAGCCTGTATTTTTTGTGAGTAATTGGCCTGTTCATTTTACCGTTAGACCGGTAAAAACTGCTAAACTGGTGAAAGAAAGGACTGGCTTGTCCATTTAAAATGCCTTGATTTTGTCATTTTGATGATTTCAACTTGAATGAATATTATGATTAATGATCTTTTTTTATCTTTTTGATGAAATATGACTAGTGAGCTTTATTATCTTATTTTGTGTTGTAATGGTGAACTTATAAAAACTTGTATATTTTGAAGTTTGAAGGTTTAAGTTAAGTTTACAATTAGATAAATAATTAAATAGTATGTTAAAAAATTATCTTATATGTATAATATATAAAATAAAAATTTATATATTTATTAGTCACCGGTTCGATCACTGTTGAATTCCGGTTGAACCATTGACCCTTGAATTAGTTGCTTCTCCAGTTCAGTCACCGGTCTGGTTTTAAAACATTGCTGTGGATAAAATGAAACTGATCCGTAGTTGTATTAAAGCAACTTAAGATAGACAAAAGAGTTATGTGGATCAACATCGAAGAGATATGGAATACAGAGTAGGAGATAGAGTGTTTATGAGAGTATCACCTTGGCGGGGAGTGCTAAGGTTCGATAAAAAGGGCAAGCTTAGCCCTAGATATATTGGTCCTTATGATATCGTGGAGAGGATTAGACCATTAGCTTACAAGTTAGCCTTATCGGTTGCGATGTCCCAGATACGTATTGTATTCCATGTGAGTATGCTCAAAAGATATCGGTCTGATCCGATGCATGTGCTACCAGCTCAAGAGATTGAAGTTACTAGTAATCTGAGTTATATTGAAGAGCCGATCAAGATAGTGGGATATCAGACTAGACAATTGAAAAATAGAGAAATCCCATGGATGAAGGTTCTTTGGAAGAATCACTCGAGCGAAGAGGCTACATGGGAAATAGAGGAGCACACGAGCAGACAATATCCCCACCTATTCGAACAAAAGTAAGAATTTAAAAGATGAAATTTCTTAAGGATGGAAGAATTGTAACATCTCGTTTCCCCCATGTTTAGGGTTAGAACCTTAGAATACTAAATATGAGATATATTATTGAGAAATTAGGAAATGTATTTCATGCTCATGCATAATATTAACATATGCATACGTGAATTTGATTTTTCCGTATACATTACAATGATTTTATGCACTCATTTGACTTATTCTGGGATATAAATGGTTTTTAAATGATTATGATATGAATAATGAATATTTTCTTGAAAATTGATTTGGTGAGTAAAATTATTGATATAGAATTCTTGGTTAAATTTAAGAAATTTTGAGGAATTTTGAACTACAAAAAATGCCAAATGGCAGGACAATTGATTTATGGTAATAGAAATAAGTGATGAATGACATTATAAATATTGATGTGGGATATTAGGATTTAATAACAAATATCATAGAAAATTAAGAGACAATTGGAGTAAAGATTGGAGAAAAATAGACTAGTTATTAAAGGGAACCAAGGAGGTGATAAGTGTCATTTACCTTGCCACACTCACCCACAATTCTTTAAACATTGAAAGACCATTTTAATTGTTTTCTTTATTGCTTTCTTCTTCTCTTCGTGATCTTCTTCATCTTCTTCAATCATCTTCACTTCCACGAAACTTACCCATCTCCATTAACGTTAAACCTTGTCCTCATTTTTTTCACTTGCTACTCTCATTTTGATTGTCTTCTTCATTTGTTAAAAAAAAACTAATCCACCCACCTCCATGTTGATGACGTGTGAATCATGGAAAGCTAAGGTTATTTTTAAAGAGTTTGGAGTTTTATCAGTAAGTTATAGTTTGATCTTCATAGGTAACTGCAAATGAATTGAATATAATGAATGATTTGAGATTTGGTGACCATGGTCATGGAGCTTCATATATGCTTTAATGTGGGTGTAAAAATAAAGAGATTTATGTTCTAAATTTTAGTGTGTTAATTTATTCATGAGTTGATTAATAGAAGCATTTATGATGATTATTTAGCGATGGATTGATTGTGATAATGGTGTTTGAAGTATGCTGGACGTTGATGAACAAATGGATACATCATGTTCTACTTTTGTGTAAACGATATATAACAGTTTATGAGTTGTATTATGAATGGTTTTATGTTGAAATTGCTGTAAGAATGAAGAGGATATGATGTAGATTTGATGAACTATGCATAATATGGTTTGAATGCAACATATAGAAGTCGAAAAATTGGAAAAATTGAAAGGAGAATGGCTGGAATATGTTATTTGTAACATTTCCACTAAATAGTTTTTAATTTTATATTAAACTAGAGACAAATAGGTACAATTTTCCTGAAGGAATCAAATTTGAATTCTTTCTCTAAGGGTTTCGAAACTTGGCTTGAAGTTGAGTACTGTATGCTATCGTGGTGTGAGAACAATCTGTAGTATTTTGAGTATAACTGGTAGAATACTGAACCAAACTGTGTGAACTTGATGTTGTTATAAACCTAAGACATATAGGAAATTTTGTTTAGAAGAATATATTTCCTAAATACCTCATTTTCTATGTCAAAATGGCCATGCAAAATTGACCCAAAAAACCTATCTTGAGGAAAACAAAAAAGCAAAGGCCATCAATGTGAGTTATTTTTTGTGTGATGTTTGAAACAACAAACGATAAGGTACTTTCATATGATGCACTTAGGTTTGAGTGAAGCTTGAATTGAACCTAGAATGATGCTTGGAAAAGGGATTAAATATGTGATATGTTTAGGGTGACGAATAAGAATATAAATTTAAGAATGGATTGTTGTTTACCAAATGTTATATCTAAAATTTTGGAGATGTTATAAGAATAAAAGTGAAGTTGAATGATAACTTGGATATTTTATGATCTTTTAATGCTTGAATGACCTTATTAAATGATTAAATGATGAACTTAGAATAATCTTGTATAAATGAAGTGTAAATCTAAGTTTAATTTAGACATATATGAGTTATGGAGTATGAATGATCGTAAGATGTGAATTAAGGAAATATACCCGATATTGTCATTGAGCATGCATTATACATATCACATAAATATATGTATATGATTGAGTATTCATGAAAACATACAAATTAGTAATGTGTAAATGTGTATATATTGCATGATATAGAAGAGCAATTAAAGCAACAACATTCAGATATTGCCAGAACATCGAAGTAATAGCTATCTGGAGCATACTATGAGTAACCTAGATAGTCTCGCATTGATTTATTGTTTTATTTAAATTCTGAATTGAATTATTATGTGATGTAAATATGTTAATTCAGGACATTGAATGTCCGAGATGTTTGATGCATGAATAATATATTGGAAGTATTCATTGTATATGAATTTGATAGAATATGTGATACTCAACTTAATTGTTGAATGTCAGACCAAGGTTTGATGGTGAATATGAATGTGAAGGTGAATGCGAAAAAAAATGAGCACAAGTGAATAATTGAATACATATTATGCATATCACTACATGAATCCATGATAACATAAAGGCAGTTGTGATCAGAGTCGCAAGTGAAAAAGAGCTTAAAGTCAAAATGTGGTAAGAGTCTTTGGCTCACTATGTATAATGAGCCCTATATTTTCAACAGATAAGGGACAGTTATCAATGAGCTCGATATTCACAATGGATACGGGATAGTGAAAAGGGCACTCGATCACAATAAAGTAATAAATGAAAGTGAGTTTCATGAACATTACACATACAATTTAATATGCATTATATGAATAATTGAATTGTATGAACCGTTATATATGTAGAAAATGAATAAGTGAACAAAGTGTTAAATGGTGCCTTTTGATAATTGATGAAAGATGTGCATTATATGATGAAATGAATTGTTTGTGAACTTGAAACATGAACTGTATGTGTTATGTATTATGAGTGAGCCATTGACGATAGGTAACTCACTAAGTTCACAAAACTCATCAAAATTGCAATGTTAACTTTTCAGGTATGAGAGAGTAGACTTAGCTTCTAAGACAACTTAGAAGAGATCCAGCACTGCTTTTGGATAGAAGAAATGACTCAAAGGTTGGTCAGCTGAAGCTGAAGAATTTAGATATAATTTTATATAATTCCTCATTCATGTAGCATGTAACATATTTTGTAATAGAGTTGTAACCTCTTATGGTTATTTGATAATGTATATAAGGATGAAGTATGTAATGCTACAATGTATATTCGATTTTATGAAATGAATATGAGGAATTGGATTTTTAAAGATTGTGATATTTATGTTTTAATGATGATGCCACTGGAAGTGAATGTGACTGTTCTAGGGCACTACTTCCACCGAGCATGTGCTCGAATGTCTAAAGAGCGTATAGGTACAAATATTTGATGGGAGTGGGGTGCTATAAGAGTGGACAAAGGTAGTTAAGGAAGAACTAGTAAAGGAACCTAATAAAGAAACTATTGATGAATCAACAATTCAGAAAATTTTATCATCCCTTATTTTATTAACAATTTGTCATTAAGAAGGACATTACTGCAGTTAATTAATTTAACTAATTTAATACATCATGTCCTTATGATTATTTTATAACACATGACTTATTAATTACTTCTTTGAATCAAGATTGCCTCTCTTAATGTCCCTTATCCTTTATCCTTATATTTTGCCTCCTCTGACATTTTTTTAATAGTAAATTTTAAGATTTCTGGAAAATACACGACCATGTATCTCTTGTTTACTTTAAATCTTTTTATAGTAAATTTGAACATATAAGGAAAAAAAAGAGCTTAAGGGATAAAAAAGGATGTGAAATTTGAACGAGTATTCGTCTAAAATCTAAATGGGCCACTCTGCGTCCTTGGATCTAGCTCACATATTAAAAGTATTACCTAAAATATTATTAAGAATTAGATCATGATATTAATTTTTGTGACTGAACAACATTATGAGGAAGTGAAAAGCCAACTAAGTCGCAAACCATAATTTAAAAAAGAAAACAATAGAGATATCTTATAGTTGGGACCTTATAATTGGGACCTCTTACGGCACCTCAGGTCAAATAAAAAAGAAGAAAAACGGAGGCAAAGTTCAGACCCAAAGAGAAAATATTAAATAGAAAAGAAACATTCTACTCACAGAGCTCTCAGCCAGGAGCGAGAGAGAGAGATCAGTGGTGGGGGTGACCGAGTTGGGTAACGTTGCGTGGATGTACTTCTATCCCTTCGCTCTTCGTAACGCGTTAATTGACAGATTTCATCCTGACCTCCTTCTCCATACTCTCTCTCTCACTCTCTTTCTCTTTGTGCGAGTTTTGGAAGCCCAAATCTCATCTGAAGCGACCCTAGGACTAAAACTGGACCCTTTTTCTCAGCTAGCTTTGCATTGAATCGCTACTTTCCCATTTCTCGGTAATATAGGGTTTGCAAAAGCAAAGTGAAAGATTTATTCGTCGGGAGCAATTTCTTGAAGCAAATGGAGCCCTTAGAGTGAGATAGTTCTTCAGTTGGGAACTGGGTTTACCGTTTGGTTCAAACGGTACTTTTCCTCTATCTTCAACTTTTTCCATTTCGTTGTCTTTTCTTGTTGTCAATTGGTAATAAACGTTGGGATTTCCACCAAACATTGTTGGGCTTGAGCTTAGGCTATGAAGACAAAATCTTTACCTGTTTTGCTTTTCTATTCCTTGTTAAAGGTTTCATTTTTCTTATGATGGTTCAGTTACTCGCAGGGTTGAGCTTTGTGAAGCTTTATTGCAGGGTCTTGGGACCAAAGATCGGTTTGCCTGAAGTGCGTTCCTTACTTGAAACTTGGGAAAAATGGATGGAATTTGGGCAATTTTGACGCAAGCTAGTGATTGTTGTAATCTATAGTGGTTTGTCTACTGAACTGAACTCTTCCTGCAAGATATAATTTGGATTCCGTTAAAGATTTTAACTTGATTGTAGCTGGAGAGGGTTGAATGGGAAAAAACCTCAAAATTTATTGTGTTTCTCAATACTGGGTGAAGCCCTGGATATTTTAAGTTCTTGATGGTGTACGTGGTATTTGTTATTGAGTATGCTCAACAATGATGCAAAAGTCTGTGTAGCTTAGCGTAGCTGAGGGAAATTGGAAGAGAGAAATAGAGAAAAAGAGACTGACAGAGTGAGGAAATGGAAGACTTTTCAAAGTATGCCCACAGTCCTGTTCACTTGGCAGTTGCACAACAGGATTATGCAACTCTAAGACGCATTGTTGCATCCCTCCCACTGCTTGCCAAGGCTGGTGAAGTTAATACTGAAGAACAATCTCTTGCAGCTGAGCAGCAGGCTGATGCTGTCTCTGGTGTTATTGATCGCCGAGATGTTCCAGGCCGTGAGACTCCATTGCATCTTGCAGTCAAATTGCGGGACCCTGTATCTGCAGAAATTTTGATGACAGCCGGTGCAGATTGGAGTCTTCAGAATGAAAATGGTTGGAGTGCTCTTCAAGAAGCTGTTTGCACAAGAGAGGAGTCTATTGCCATGATAATTGCACGGCATTATCAGCCTCTTGCATGGGCAAAATGGTGCCGTCGTCTCCCAAGAATAGTTGCTTCAGCAGCTCGTATTCGAGATTTTTATATGGAGATAACATTTCATTTTGAAAGTTCAGTAATACCATTTATTGGACACATTGCCCCATCAGATACTTACCGTATTTGGAAGCGTGGTTCTAACCTTCGTGCTGATATGACCCTTGCTGGGTTTGATGGGTTCCGGATTCAGAGATCGGATCAAACTTTTCTTTTTCTGGGAGAAGGTCACTCTTCGGATGATGGCAGTATATCCTTACCAGCTGGTTCTTTGATTGTTCTTGCTCACAAGGAAAAAGCGGTCACACATGCTTTAGAGGGGGCTGGAGCTCAACCAACAGAAGCAGAAATTGCCCACGAAGTGGCTTTGATGTCTCAAACTAATATGTATAGGCCAGGCATTGATGTCACCCAAGCTGAGCTTGTTCCTCATCTAAATTGGAGGCGACAGGAGAAAACAGAGATGGTTGGAAACTGGAAGGCTAAAGTGTATGACATGCTTCATGTGATGGTGAGTGTGAAGTCAAGGAGAGTTCCAGGTGCAATGACTGATGAGGAGCTTTTTGCTGTTGATGATGAAGAGAGGTTGGCAAATGGTGCTGAAAATGATGATTTTGATGATGTGTTGACAGCTGAGGAGCGGAAGCGGTTGGATTCTGCACTTGATATGGGGAACTCAGGCGGTTTTTGTGACCATGAAGAACCTGGGGTGGTTGAGTACCATGAAAATGGTTTGGGAGTTTCCTATGAAAATAGTGACTCCAATGGTGCAACCAAGGAGAAGAAGAGTTGGTTTGGCTGGAAAAGCAAAGGTACGAAGAACAGTGGTGATGATCCAGAGGATTCAAAGATCTTGAAAAAATTCTCGAAGTTGGCACCAGATGGTGGCACACAGAGATCTTTTGAGCATAAAAACTCGTCATCAGAATTGGTTAAGGAGGATGTTGCAGATACCAGGAAGGGGAAGGATAAAAGTAACAAGAAGAAAAAGAAGAAAGGAACGAGCAATGAGTCTAAGGTGGAAAGCGAGTACAAGAAGGGTTTGAGACCCGTCCTTTGGTTGACACCAGATTTTCCCTTAAGAACGGAAGAGCTCCTGCCTCTGCTTGACATATTAGCCAATAAGGTCAAGGCAATTAGGAGACTTCGGGAGCTTTTGACAACCAAATTACCTCATGGAACATTTCCTGTCAAGGTAATGTGAAATATGTTCTGTTTATTCTATGAACATTCACATCGCACTCTCTTCCTTTATGGTTATCTCGATCTAACTGTTATTGTTACGTTTCATCATTCAGAAACGAGCTTTATTTACCATCAGCATAACACTTGCTCTTTTATTCCGTCTAGTCCATTTTTCCTCTCTTTTACCACATCCTTGCGATTGTCAATAACTATTGTTTTCTGGTTTTCTTTCCCTTCAATTCATTCGTTTTGGTTTTATTTTCGTATCACCAGAATTTTATAATTGGTCTCTGTCCATGTATTGAATTTCTTTACTGCAGGTTGCAATTCCTATTGTACCAACCATCCGTGTGCTTGTTACTTTCACCAAATTTGAGGAGCTTCAGCCTGTGGAAGAATTTGCAACCCCTCCATCCAGTCCAGCTCAATTCCACGATGCCAAGTCCAAGGAATCAGAGGGCTCATGGATTTCATGGATGAGAGGTAGTCGTGGTGGACAGTCAAATGATGGCGATAGTCACCATTACAAGGAAGAGCTTGACCCTTTCCATATTCCATCGGAGTATACATGGATTGATGCCAATGAGAAGAAACGCCGCATGAAAACCAAGAAAGCCAAGAACAAGAAACACAGGAAACCAACAGCAGCAGCTAGAGGTGGGGATGGAGGAATCCATAATATGGGAGACGATTTGTTTGAATAATTGGATCCGATGCACCGACACACCTTGCAATTTAAATATTCTTTTAAAGATGAAGAAGAGGTAAGGCTTTACCTATCACATCTGACCTTCAATTCCTCTATATGAATCTTACGATGGATGACTTACAGGATATGTTTCAGCGCTCACTCCAAATTGATTAGAAAAGCTGTTGTATTG
Organism: Erythroxylum reticulatum; assembly: GCA_025504915.1. Taxonomy (NCBI): domain Eukaryota; kingdom Viridiplantae; phylum Streptophyta; class Magnoliopsida; order Malpighiales; family Erythroxylaceae; genus Erythroxylum; species Erythroxylum reticulatum. Next base: position 16,152,240 of record JANSVA010000216.1, read on the forward strand.
TTATGGAGAATTTGGGAGAAACAGGACTTCCATTTGCCTTGTCTCTGTTTGATAGTTACTATTATCTTTTCTTTTTCTTAGAAGTTGATTTTTTGTATCTAAGTCTCTACATATCATGCTTATATGTCCGTGGTTGGCACTCTTGATTTTTCTACCCCGATTGTTTCAAAAGAGAAATGCTTTTGACTTGACTTGGATGTCCGTACATTAGTGTTTTTTGTTCTGTTAGAATTGTATTTGTAATTTTAAGATTTTTTATTGATGTTCTGATGTGTATGGGTTGTGAGCTGAAATTCGCGAAGAGTTAACAACCCAGAAGACGAACAGAGTTTGTAATCCCATTCAATTAGACATTATATATACTCAACTGTATATAAAGCCATACTTTGCAAGCATCAAGATTTACAAGTGGACTATGGTACAAGACTTTCAACATTTAATTACAGATAATTACTCCCTGTATGTGGGTATCTACTTCAACGCTACCAGAATCGATCTTTGTTCACACTCAAGTAACCGGCCATTACTTTCCCTCCGGTATTCCTCATCCCATCTATTAGAAAGCACCATGTTGAACCCAATGCTCCGATGAAATAGTCGGCTTCTGTTGCCATTAGGAAATTAACAAGGGGGTAGTTTGTACTGGTCTGTCTACCCAGACTCTTTTCGTATGTTGCCATTGTTATGTTTCCAACCTGGCGACTCACATTTGTGTAGTAAAAGTTCCAGCTGACGTGTAGTTTTGATTTATCAATCACTTCCTGAGAATATATGGAATCAACAAGATGGAGAAGGGTAAATGAATCATCATGACAACCACTAACCTGCATTTCAGTTGACAGCCATATACTATTTAGATGTGGAAATCTGAGTCTGACTCGGTCTGCAAGACTCATATAAACTTCAAATTCCACCAACTTCATTTCGCATGCCTTATCACCCATTCTTACATGCATGCTTAATATTGGCCTAGGAATCCATGGTTTTTGACTTGACCACACGTATTGCTCAATATCTGATCTTGGCCTGATACCAACTTCCTGTTAAACAAGGGTCCCTTCAGTGAAGTAAATTTCTCTAGTACTATTATGCCCTTACATTAAATAATAGAGGAAACAAACAAGGAGAGGCAGTTGAGACGGGGGAAACCTTCGGCCATTCTCCTCTTAGACTTGTAAGAACTATCTTCGCAGCTTCTTTTCCAAACGCAGCGTTTCGAGCAACATTCATCAAGTCACATGTATATTCCGTCTGAAATCTCATTAAGTAGCGTATTGCCTGAAAATTAATATAAGGTAAATATTACTAGTCCCATTAATCCTACTGATATTTGGAGAACTTAAGGTTCTATATCAATAGAATAACCTGCATTTCTTAACAGAAAACATAAACAAATGTAGCTCAAATTAGCAACCACAGAGCCCTGCGGTTCCCAAATCATCAAAAATTGTCATTTCTAGTGAAAATAGCAATACTTGGTTAATCCTTTGTTTTATCCAGATGCACAAGTTTCAAGCTTCATATGACAATTTGAAACAAGAATAAATGCAGATAAATCATATGAATGAAATTCAATTTTAACCTGTGCTCTCCACCACCTACGATCCATCTTCCGGTGAAAAGCAACTAAACTGCCATTTATTTCTGTTGTTGGCTGCAAGTAACTCCATGGATCACCCCATATCCTGCATCACAACCATATGACAGCATCAACGAAAAACCTCCAAGATCAAATATGCCAAGGGCACCCTCACTTGCCTAGGAGCATGGCCCGCCCATATTTCTTTTGAGGTGTAGTTGTTTTTCCCGGTGATGGTCCCATTTTCCCATGCTTCTTTATTGTCTACAAGCTCAAAGGCACGGACTCGACATTCCTGGGATGTCTCAGGAAAAAAGTAGCATGACCAACTTGACCGTGAAGAACCTACACAAATTTGATCATAATTTTTATGTTAATTGAAAATGTTGCCAACTTTTTATCTCACTATTTTCATGTTCATTTGTACCTTTGCAACCATCATGATCAGCACGATTATATTGACCTGTGACAAGGACTCTTTTCTCTTTCATTGCAATAGCAAGAAGTCCACACATTCCAGCTAATTGGGCTCCAATACCGAAACCAGGAAGTCTCTCCCAATCTGAAAGAAGAAATCTTATACTGGGATCCCTGCAGTTCAAAGGATGCTGATGGATCCATATGTCTCGTTGTACTTTCCGTGTTAAAGGATAATTTTCTTCATCTGATCCAACTACCTGTAGGGAAATAACCAACAAGCTCATAGTTGGCAACAATTTCTACTAATCTTACTTTAATTGAATGGTGAAATGTTTATTGATCAATGCTGGTTCTTCCGCAAAAGACTAAGAGAAGCACTTCATGTGTAAGTCAACCCTATAGTCCAACTGTACGTGTCCCAGAAACATACCCAGGGTGGATAAGCACCTTCAGATATGGTTTGACGTCTAAAGTAAGTACGTTGAGAGTTAGCCATTGATGCTGGGTGCATGTCTAATACTCCCTTCCAGGTTGTCCAAGGGGGTAAGCTTTCATTTTCAGAATGCTTATCAAGACGAGCATTAGTTTGTGCTAATAATTTACAGTTCTCCAAATGAGGTGCATAAGGCACGGTGGATTTGCTCAGTCCAGCATTTTGGAAGAAATCATTTTCTAATTCCACTGATTTGGATAATAGTGCACTCCAAGCTGAATACAACAGTGATACTCTCTCATCATCAAATCCCTTCTCATTTTTTTGAGAGTCCAGCCATCTTTCTGTTTCTTTTGGCCTGATTTTGCAATCTGTACTTCTAACATCTGCAATCCATCAAAAATACAAAAAATTCTGACAAGGGACAACATTAATATGGAAGAATTAATTTCACGCAAATCTATGATTAGCCCATATTTGCTCAAACTTAGGAGTATGCTAGAAACCAATCTTCAAAAAACACAAAGGAATCAACTTCAGTGCTTTGCTTCTCCACAAAGACTAAGAACACTTGAATACTATAATGATCTATGAAACGTCAATATTACTTTTCAAGAATAGGGTCAAAAACAGTAGAGAGTATTATTGGCTTCCAATATAAGTAAGCATTATAAAGAGTCAAATGGATAAAAGATGATTCTCCAGTAAAAGTCTACAAAGATAAAATAAAAGCATTAACCATGTCACTTAAAGACATCTTGTTTCATCAAGGATATACCCTTTAACAGTTCTTACCATTACTTTTTCGTGCCTGGAATTCTATGCCTCTCTTCATGAACAAGAAGTTAGATCTGATGAACTTGGAAAAAACTACAATATTTTATACTAAATACGTTTGCTCTAAATTCCAAGAATTCCCAAAACCAGATATATACAATCACATATTTTCTTATGTTTTAATCTGAGAAAATGATTATATTTCCTGTAAAAGTATCCCGTAATTGAGTGTATCAAGCGGAGCACAAGGAGAAGCAAACAGGAAATTACTTGGATTCAGACAGACCAAAATAAACAAGTTGACACAAGAACAGTCAGGACAGAAATCTACTCACTGAGAACTGCAGAAGTTGAATTCCATGGTGAACTCAATAGTGAAACGGCCGAAAACGAAATCCCACCAAATTCAGAAGCTCCAGACGAAGTAAGAACAGCCAAGAGTAAAGAGGTTAGACATACTCCACAGAGAAAACCAACCACACAAATTTGGCACGGAAATGAAGTTCCCATTTGCAGAGCTCTCTGTGACACCACTCTTTCAAGCGACTTCTGGCTCAAAGGTTCCATACCCAAATCGGTGTAAATTTCAACATAAAGAAGCTGGCGAAAGAGCTCTTGATAGGTTCTTGTCCTCTGGTGTTTATGGCATGAATCCAACCAACCCACAACAACAATCACATGAAAGTTTATTTCCGATCTATACACGTAAATGGCATTTCTTTTTACCTTTATCAATAACTTCAGGATGGCCTTATCTGAAAGCACTCCAAAGAAGCAACAATATCACATTATCGCCACTCTCAAGTCCCTACCATTCATTTTCATTTCCTTACAAGTTTGTATATATATACACACACACTGTGGTCCACTCCAATGTCCCTTACGACTGCAAACAAACAAGAATCCTGTTTTAAATTAAAAAATAAAGAAAAACCCCAAACAAACGACGAACAGAACGAAAGTGGGAAAAAAGAGAAGCTGGTGGGTGGATGGAGATTAAACGATATCCAGATAAGAAAACCAAGTCAAAAGGAATGAATCGAAACAGCAGCAGACGAAGGACAGAACTAGGTGGTGCGTCTGGCATCCCAAAAGAGAAACAAGACGCAACGCAAATGATAATAAACTAAAATCTTTGTGATCAAGGTTATGGGTAGAAAAGAGAATTCTATCGCCGACTCCAAGCTAAATGTTTTAATTAGATAATCGCAACAACTAATGATGTTTGGAGCAGGTAGGCAGATATTTCTTTTTCTGTCACCATCTCCTTTCACTGTCACGATTTGAATCAAAACATGCCATCCCTATTCAAGCACAAACGTAACCAACTTTGGAGCGGCAAGGGAAGTGGTTGGGAACTTGTCAGTGACGTGGAGATACTCGTGGAACTCTTCGGCAATGACTGACACGTCAAATCATCTTTTTTTTTTTTTTTTGACTCATTAGGTCTGTTCTGGGTGTATTTTATGATTACAAAGATAATTATGTAATCTTATAATATGATTAAATAATTTTCTATTTCACATCTCCAAACAAATAATTTAAATCTCTCAACCCATTCCATTTTTAATAATTATATAACATAGTTCGACTGATCAAGTCAGTCAGTAATAGCTATGGCAAGTGGATAATGTCCCTTTCATCTCTCTATGAAGTATCAATGATGGAGAGTCACAGGCAACAACTAGTATGGAGAGCTACATGCTAATACGTTTGTGCCATTTGAAAAGGAATTTATGTCTAATAGGAGAACTTTAACTTCCGAATCTATGTTTGTTAAGTACTAAAAAAAAGTTCGCTGAAAAAAAAGGTAATGTAGTAATTTTGTTACGATAAAATTAATGTTGATTCATCATGTGCTATTGTTATTATTTAACATTAATACAATAATGGTTGAAACGTTCTTATAGGTTTATTGACAAGGATTTCATTCAAAATGTTAGGTTTGAGATGACATTTTTGTTACTAATGTTGTTCCAAAATTTTCAGTTACTAATAAGGTTTACAACATTATCAGCTTTATTATTCCGATAACTCTAATAATGTTATTATGCTCCAACGTTCCATTTTATTTTAATAACTTTTATTCTCTTTTATTACCAATTAATGTATGAAGCTCTCCTCTCCTTCTGTATATACGAGATGCTCGTTTGTTCTTCTATTATTCTTCTCCTCTCTAGCTATCGTGTTTTTCATTTTTCTCTAGTTGCAACATTTTACACATCTTTCTTCCATTTTCTTGTTGCTCACATATTGCTCTATACAACGTAGATTTTTCTGCTACATTCTTTCTCTGCTATTTTGTCTTTTCTTTTAGTATCAGAGACAGTTCCTACTCTATCCTTTGGAGTGCATCGAAGCTGGTGAAGAAGGCATTAACCCAGGGTCGGATCATGTTGTCCTGCTGTACTGTAGAGGGAAAATTTTAGACTTAGGGCAATGATTTTTCACGTTGTCTTGTATTTTAGATAAGTCGTTCCAATTTAATTATTATTGTTATTTTCGCTAACAATCAAACTTGGAAATTTATTGTTACGTTGCTACTGTTTGTTGGAACTTACTGCGATTTTGCTGCTACATATTTATTTTGGTAGAAGTCGGAATACGGTGTTGTTTTCCTCGCATTGTTTGATTATTTCATGTGAGAAATTTCTACTTTTAAGTTTAATCGGTCATCTGCAACTAAGACCAACATAGGTTCTGCACTTACTATTCTCCACATAGTTTCTACCCCTATCATCGTAGCCTAGAGGATTATACCTGACGTAACTAGGTTAAAGCCTCTAGATAGGAGAAAATTTAAACGATGGTATGAGAAAATTTTGTTTTACTTTTAACACTACGAAATGAATTATGTAATGTTTTAAGAGATTCTCAGTGACAATATTGACCCTAAGATAACAAAGGATAATTGTACCGTTAGGGGTGTGTTGCTCAACCATATGATAAATCCTTCGCTTGATATCTACTACAAGTACAAAACAGCTAAGAAAATTTGGGATGCTTTAAAAGTGAAATATGGGATGGATGATGTTGGTACTAAGAAATATGCAGTTACTAGGTGGTTAAAATTTGTTGTTATTGATGATAAGCCTATTATGGACCAACTACATGAGTATGAAAATCTAGTTGCAGAAATCCTTGCCGAGGGTATGAACATGTGTGAGTTATTTCAAGCTAATGCCTTATTAAGAAACTACCTGCCTCATAAAATGAGTATAAAAACCAGTTGAGACATAAGAAGAAAGACATAAAGCTTCAGGAGTTGATAGGACATATAAAGATTGAGGATGTCAACTGTGCACAAGATAAGATCAAAATACTCACCTTTGTCCCTACTAATAAGGCTCATATGGTAGATATAGAAATGATAATAACTTCAAGAAGAATGGTGGACAAAACTAGTCTTTCAATAAGCAGGATCAGTTTAAGCGTAAAAGGGTTCATGGTGACTGTTGGTGGTGCAATAGGCCAGGTCATTCTGCTGCAAATTGTCAAACAAAAAACAATTATGAGAAGGAATGCCAACGACAGAAATTGTGACAATTCGGGACAGTAAACCAGATGGGGTATCAACGGGGTAACCAGCTAATATGGTTAAAGCTGGTGATGATCAAGAGATCATTATTGCTATAGTGTCCGAAGTCAATCTTATTGAAAATTTGGTATAGTGGATCGTTGACATAGGAGCCACATGCCACATATGCACCAACAAGGACCTGTTCAAGGAATTGAATGATGCTGCTAATGGTGAATTCATATACATGGGCAACTCTAGCAGAGTTCCTATCCAAGGAGTTAGCAAAGTCACTCTCAAACTCACTTCTGAAAAAGTGTTGACATTAGAAAATGTTTTATTTGTTCCTGATGCATGTAGAAACTTGATTTCTAGTGCATTACTTAACAAATTCGATGTCAAACTGACATTTGATTTTGATAAGTTAGTTCTGACAAAGAATGGAACTTTGTTGGAGAAGGGTTTTGTAATGGGGGCTTATTTTTACTTGACGTTGAAATGAATGCATCTACTTCTTCTGATTATATTGTTGAGAATTTAGACCTATGGCACTCTAGACTTGGGCATATGAATGTGAGGTCAATTAAGAGGATGTAAAGCTTAAACTTGTTACTAACTAGATCACTAATGAAATGAAAAAAATGTCAAATTTGTGTTGAGGCTAAACACTCTAAGAAACCTTTTAAATTAGTGATCGAGAGAGAGTCACAATTGTTAGACTTGGTGCACACAGATTTGGGTGATTTTAAGAATTGTATGCGTAAAGAAGGCATAAGATATTATATTACCTTTTTGGATGATTATTCTAGATTTACTTATTGAAAAATAAAAGTGATGTAGAGGAAATGTTTATGAAATACAAAGTTGAGGTTGAAAACTAATTAGAAAGGAGTATTAAGAGATTAAGGTCTGATCGTGGTGGTAAGTATAGTATTGATTCCTTACTGATTATTATTAAAAAGTTGGGATTACTCATGAGCTTTCAACCCCTTATACACCTAAACAAAATGGAATAGCTGAGAGGAAAATTGAACACTTAAGGATATGATAAAAGCAATGTTGATTTCCTCCGGTTTACCTGATTTTCCCTTATAAGAAACTAGATCAAACCCCTTATGAAATTTGAAAAGGTTATCCACCTAACTTGCATTTTTTGAAAGTGTAGGGGTGACTTGCTAAGGTTACTTTACCTAAACATAAGAGGAAGAAAATTGAGTCTAAGACCATTGATTCAATTTTTGTGGGATATGCCTCTAATAGTGCTACCTATAGATTTATGGTTAAGGAAGAGGAGTCTAGTACTTATGGATCAATTGTGGAGTCAAAAGATGCAATGTTCTTCAAGGATATATTTCCCATGAAAATGAGCCCTTATGAAATTTGGAAAGTTTATCCACCTAACTTCCATTTTTTGAAAGTGTGGGGGTGTTGGACCCCGCTTTCAGAGCCCAACATCAGAGTCGTGAGACGTGAGCCTAAAACCTTATAGTTTCCAGAGCCTAACAATCCAAAGTCATAAAGCGTGAGTATGCTTCCTTGTAGGGTTATTTCAATGACTCCTCATTAGCCATCGTCTCATAAGGACGATGTGCTCACACTGGCTAAACACCAAATCACAATTTGACTTCTTTAAAAAAATTTTAGCTCTCTGCCTCTTGTTTATTTTGAAATAAGAATCACCTCATTCAGAGCTCTATAGCTCAAGATATGCCTAAAAATCTAAGTACATTCATAACTCGGTTATGCTCTTCCAACCAATCCCTCATAATCTTTACATCAATATTTTTCAAATCTATGTAAAAAGTTACCAATTGTTTTCGGATAGGTAAAAAATGTATTTGGAATCTATTCCTTCAAGAATCACTTCATTTGGAGGTCAAATGAAGAAGTTATGGCCAAAAGAATCAAGTATGTTTATGTCCTCAATCATATTGTACCTCTCTTGGGAGAATTGGCATAACATTCTCTACAAACTTTAGATTGGGTTCATTATTAGACGGTATAAAAGAGAACTTCTAGAGATACAACTTTTGTGAAGACTCTAAAGTGAAATTCGATCATCTATAGAGTAAAAAATGTGACTAGACGATAGAATCAGATGAACAGTGCACCATACAATATGACGTCACCAGACGATGCATCATCACCAGATGAAGCGTCCTCACCAGACGAATCGTCCACGCTAGACGAAGTGTCCTCAACAAACGACACGTCCTCACTAGATGACATGTCCTCACCAGATGACATGTCCTCACCAGACGATGCATTCTCACCAGATGACACGTCATCACCAGACGATATGTCATCACCAGACGATGCGTCCTCACCAGATGACACCTCATCACAAGACGATACGTCCTATACTCCTGAGCATCTCCACTTATAAGGAACATAACTTTGGACTCTGATATCCAAAAATTTCATACTTTATAGCGTTAGAAAGCTAAAAAGACAAGCTACAACTTCCATGAAGACAACTTGTCAAATTCATCCTAGATCAATCTAGATTTTTTTCCTAAATTCAGAACACGAATTTTTCCCTTATGGAAGACTTGAAATTTTGCACTATGCTTTAGCCTCTTTTGGATTTGTATTCCCATCGAAATCCATAGCCCCATACTTACGGAGCTTATCATACTGCCCACTCCTCTCCACTAGAGCTTGTATTGGAACTTGAGACCCTTGACCCATGGCATATGTGAAAGCCTGAGCAAAGGCTTG
>JANSVA010000216.1:16161786-16182215 GCA_025504915.1 Erythroxylum reticulatum
TAATAACAATGATAGAAATGAAGTAGTAAAGCTCAGTATAGCTGAATACAATTAGAATATGCTAAGAGCAAATTGAGAGCAATATGAGAATAATTTCAAACTCTAGCAAGTATGCTTCACTTTGGACTTTGTGTAATCAATCCTCTGAAGTTTAGTCCTTTATTTACAGGCTTCAAGATGTTTTTAGACGTTGTAGAACTCTCCTAGCCGTTGTAGGAAGATTTTCTCCTGTTTGAAATCAATTGACACAGTCAAATTATGTTCAGCTACAACTGATAGTTGACTAGTCGGTGTGTAATAGTCAACTTGTCTTGAAGAATTAGTTGACTAGAACTAACGTTTTTCATGAAACTTTTAGCTCCGATTTTTGAATAGTCGACTAAAATGATGATAATCGACTAGTCCATTTAACCAATTGACAGGTCTGATTGTTAATAGTCAACTTCCAACATGATGGTCAACTTGTTCCAAGCTCTAACTGATAGATCTCACAAAATCTCCAATCTTTGATTGTTGAGATGCTTATTTGAATTCCCCATACAAGATCTTCTTATGAAATACACGTTGTTTAATTCTAATACTCATTATTGTAATCTTGATTTTCATAAATCGACTTTATTTAAATTTCATCTAACTTGAAAATCATCAACAACATAATAGTCAACTTGTGCCATCATTAGTCGACTAGTGTACCACCATTTTAATCCAATTACCTGAAATTATTTCTTGATCAATTCTTTAAGTTTTATTATTATCAAAACATAAAAGGATTTAATTTGTCAACCTCCATTGGTCCAACACAACTCAACATCATCCATACATAATTCATAATTCATTAACAACAAATAGGAGTTGATAAAGCCTTAATGGCATTCCAAGCCACATTACATCATTGGTATCAAAATCCAAATTACAAAAGATACCAAACCTGATAATTCTCGAAGTGCATCTAAAGTCTTGCTTTTAGAAAATCTAACTTAATAGACAGAAACATTGCAAAAGTCAAATGATGCCTCAAATCTTGATTACTCGACCTCATTTTCTTCACCTGAAGATGGGACGAAGAGTGGGTGAGCTTAAAAGCTCATGGGTAACAATTTTATAACCAATAACAAACAAAACCATATAAATACTTATTTCCATTGTAACAAAAATTCACATTGAATCACAATGCACATATTTCTCATATTCTCAACCAAATTCTTAATAATGCAAATTAGGTATGCATCCATCTTGTCAACATATCATGAGCACATAAACACAACAAAATGGTTTGGAAGGTCCAAAATAGAACGTACTACACATTTCCCATAAGGTTCCTATGTAGGCATGAACAGAATGTACTATCGCATTCCCACAAAATGGTTTTGTGTAGCAGTGAACTTATGGGAGTCTATAAAGGAGCTCCATCCCACTAGCGGGCAGGTAGGAGAAACCTTTAGTCAAAGTTCACTTAACATACTTAAGGGACCAAACCAAACCCACATAACATGTATTTCATAACTCATAAACTTATTGCCCAAAATGGCACATTTTCAAAACTTGATTTTTCATGAACATGATATATTTGAAAAACCATTTCCAAAAAAATTATTTTTTAAACATAGTATCTTTTCAAAAAAAATCATTCGCACAATCTTTTCATAATTCATCAACTAAATATGCTTATACCAAGCACATAACACATTCATAAAGCATTCAAAGTGTCATAAAGTATGTTCATGAAATAGTTGAAATCATTTATTTCCATCAATTAAAAAAACGTAAATAGCTTATTACTTAATTATACAACCGTAACCCACCTTGAATTTCCTTGCTTAAAACTTGTTCAAAAATGTCTTTACTTTTGCTCCTCTTACCTCCTTTCATTCCCTTTTATCAAAGACAAAATTACCATTCAATAGGGATTCAAATTGCAGAACCCACAAGATATATTCACTAAAATTGATCCTAGAACTCTTAAACCCAATCATTTCTTAAGCTTTATGAACCAAAACCCTTTCAAAAATCCAAAAGATTAAAATCAAACTTACCTTGAATCTTCACCAAATAGTGAGGTTGTTGGTTCTAATGGAAGCTTTAATCCCCCTCCTCCTTTTTTCCTTCTTTAACAACTTTAAATTTTCTCTTGAACACTAAGAAATGAAGAAACCTAAGTCTACTTCCTTCCTTTCTTGCAAAAACCAAAACAAACAACTCTCTTCTCTCATTTTTGGTGTTCTCTTCTTCTTTCTATCCTCAAATCACGTTTTTGCTTCTTCCTTAAAAGCAAGCCAACACTTCTTATTTCAATTTTTCCATTAATGATTCTAAATTATCCATTTTGCCCTTCCTTATAAGCTTAGGTTCTTTTAACCTTAAGTGGTCTTCCAAAAATGTCCTTCATGCAACCTTACTACCTTAACACTTTAATTCAATTAACCTATGGCTTGTAATCTTACTAACATTAACATAATAATAACTCCAAAATTAAATCCATCAAAACCTCATAATTCATCTAAATCATGCTTAACTAGAAAAAAAAAATGGGGGCTAACATTTTTCTCCCCCTCTTAGAAGAATTTCGTCCTCGAAATTCTTATCTGACTGGTTAAGAGGTAGAGATATGCTTCCTCTTATGTTCCTTCATTTTCCATTTAACTTCATCACTCGAATAATTTCTTTCAAATCACCTTAGTTAACAGATTCAATCAATCCTTCTATGTCTTATTCAGACATCACACTATTATAACTATTTCCTAAATATATTTTAAATTACTCACAATTTTTCCACTTCCTGCATCGATAACACCGATATCAAATCATATCGATATTTCTTAACATACTTGCATATAATACATTATGAATAAAAGACATCCTTGTTGGTAATACTAACTCAGAAGTCAATTTTCTGGTTCTTAATAACTTTATATAGGCCAATACAATCCAAGCTTAGTTGCTTCTTTCCCTAACCTGAGCACATCTTGCCCTCAATCTAAGCACGCTTTGGGAATGTGATACTCTTAGATACAATTTATCGTTCTTTTCATCGTTCACATCTCTATAGTTCAGTACAATTAACTCTTATGTCTATCTTATTGTATCTAGTGTTGATCCACCAATTTTATTCTTTTTTTTTTCTTTCATCACTTAGTTCCTAATACAGATCAATTTCACTTATCAGTAACATCCCCAATCAATTCTAGTTTTCAACCATCTTTTTCCCTATTCATCTAAATAACGAGATGAATGACTCCTTTTTGTCATCTAACTCTTTATACAGGTACAATTGCCAATATGATTTATTACAGTTTCTATTAAATCACCTAACTCTCATTAATCCAATTTAATCATTTTTTATTCAGTCCATCCTCTCATTTAATTATCAAATTATGCAATAATGTAATTAAATCATGGCATTCATCCAAATAACACAATCAAGTAAATTATCATTAAATCAAAATAAAATCCTAAAGGAAATTTTAGAATGTCATCAATATTTCAAATCCTATCATCATAGTATCCATCTCAATCTTATATACCAATAAAGTCAAAAAGAAAAGGAAATACGATTTGGAATAGACAATGGAAGGTGGTGACGTCAGAAAACCTCCCGATCAAGGAAGCACATCGAGTCAACTTTGTCTTCCTCTTCCTTCTTCTCTTTCTCTCTCTCGGTACTCTCACTTTAGGGTTTCAATGGTGGCTGGTTTCCTAAGCTCCTTTCTCTGCCTCTTTATGTTCTTTTTATCCTCTTCTGTATTTTAGGTAACCCTAGGGTTTTTTGGGATCCAAAAGTTCTAAAAAATCCCTTAAAATAGAGTGTCTACGTGTCTGCCTGACGTAGGCCATGATTGTGGCTCACATATAAGCCTTTTGTCATAATCGTGGCATGTAGGCCAAAATTATGGGCCAAACCTGTAGCTTATGTCACAATCTTGGGTTGTTGTTTCGACCTGAATGTCTCCAAAACTCCTTCGTTCTTTGATGTTAACCCTGAAATACTAGCAAACATGTCATGGTACCTCAAAAACCTAATATTTAAGCTCAAAAGTTTGTGCTAGCCCTTAAAACACTTAAAACATAAATAAATCACAAATTAACACAATTTAGCCTAAACACGTACTAAATGACGAATTAACGATTAAACACATGTCAAACTATGCCCTAAAACATTATGCAATTTACACTTATCAAACACCCTTTTGGCTTGTTTATGGAAAGACTTATTACTTGCCCATGGCGTTAAAGAATAAGGCATAGTAGGTGACAAAGACCTTGAATTTTGATTAGAAGAAAATTAGTGAAAAGAAACTTTTATAGTTGAACAAGCTAGAAGAACTTCGGTTGAATGCTTATAAGAATGCCAAGTTATATAAGGAAAAGGTTAAGAAATGGTACGACTCTCATATCAAGAAAAAGAATTCAAGGATGGAGATGTAGTGTTATTATTTAACTCACAATTGAAGTTGTTTCTAGGAAAGCTCAAGTCGTGTTAGAATGTGGCTTTCAAAGTAACACGTATTCAAACATGGAGCTTTGGAGTTGGAGAACAATGAAAAGGAAACCTTCAAATTGAATGGACATAGATGTAAGTCGTATCCTAAAGGAGTCTTTTCATAAGAAAGGGAAGTAATTTGTTTCCTTTCACTTCATTGAACCTATTTGAATGAGGCTTGGTTAAGTTAATGACCATAAACTAACATATTAAGTTGGTTAGGTTTTTTGTAAATTCTAGCATTTAAGCTTATTATTTTCTTGTGTTGGAGTGATTTTGATTAATGAATCTCATATGTGGAAAGGTGTTACAGGTTAGGGGACAAATTTTGGAGGATGCACGAGGTAATGATTACAATCAAGCTGCTTCAACCAAAAAAGGGAAATGGTAGTAAAACTTGTCAATTTTAGTGTGCCAAGCCATATACGATGCACATCTTGTCATGATCGTACGTCACTTACACTATCGTGACAGATGTCCCTACCTAATTGCACGATCGTGCACCACATGCATGAAAATGCAACCCCATTTTTGTCCTTCCATTTGAACTCCTATAATTTGTCTTCTTCCACCTCTCATCTTCTCTCTCTGAATAACAAGCCACCTTTATAGCTTATTGTTTTCTCTTAAATCTCTCTTAAATTTCAATTGGATTTCACTCTTTTCTTTCATCTTTCTTTTATATTAACATTATTTCCATATAAATATATAGTCATTCCCATCCTAAAAAACATCTTTTTACTGTGTTTTGAAAGATTTTATCCATAATTTCTTTCTTAAACAAATTTGCATCTCTATTTTGTTTTTTTGTTTCTTCATTCTTTTTGTAGGTTCTCGATCATCTCTCTAAGAATAAAAAATTGCAAAATGCTAAACCCCTAAAGGAAAAGTGAAGGTGTTAGGTAATAGTGCACCTGATTTGGCCAAATATTTTGGAGCTCCTTTGTCAATCTTCTCTTAAGAAGAAGATAAGAAATTACAAAACATCCATTCTAAAATAATTATTGCACCTTGATATTTTGATTTTTCAATTTTAGAAGATGGTCATTTATTTTCAATTCTAAAATAATTATTGTACCTTACTTACTTTCAAATATGATCATTTAAATTGTAAAGACATAATATTATGAATGTTGTGTTTAAAGTACCTTTAGGACGAATATGCATGTTAATTAAGATATGATACATATTCTTTTACTTAAAAAGTGTGTTAAATAAAATTCCTATTTCACTAGCCCTTTTTAAGAAAATTGTGTTAAGAATAGAGCTAGTAGCCAGTTCAGAGTTGTGAAATGGCTGAGCAGCCGAAGGCATTTACGATAAACTGTTTGTCTTCACTTCAAAGGCTAGAATGACACTCTAACCAAGCTAAATAAAAACCATAACCTAGTTGAGTAATTAGACATTCATGACAAGATGTTTGCCTTCCCGTCAAAGGGCTAGGTGATCGTTAAAGAAAATCTAAAAAGTTGGTGCTTGCAATAAAATTAAAACGATTAATCTTTTAAAAATAACAAGAATTTTTATGAAGGGTTACTTAGTGATAGTTTACCCTTTTAATTAATCAATGATAATAAATGCATGCTTACAAGTGTCATAGGCGCATGAATAGGTGTCAATATTTTGACTGATATGTACATTCAAATTAAAGCACTTAAATATGAATGGAATAAGTATGTTGGCACTTTTTAAGTGGTTGATGTTTAAGGTTTGATGTCATTGTACCATATATTATTGCATGATTATGTGTTTTGTTTATTTGTCATTTTAATTTTTCTTGGGGACAAGCAAATATTTAAGTATGGGAATGTTAATAGGTATATATTAAAGTATGTTTTCTAGAGGTTTAAGTGTGTTTTGAAGTGTTTTATTAGATGATAATTATGTGTTTAGGTTTTATAATTTTGTTTTTGTAACTGTTTTGCGTGTTTTAATTGTTTGATTGTTTTAGAGCAATGATTTGTTCTTAATTCTATGTTTCAAAGGTTATTTAATGTGTTTATTAGTGAGTGGAAACAGGAAAAATTGAAGAAAAGATGAAGAAGAACTTGAAGAATAGAAAGATGCACAATCAAGCATGAAGCGGTTGCATAGGATGAGCCTCTATCACGATCGTGTCTCCCATGCTCGGTCATGACAGAGGGCATGGATAGGATGCAGGATTGTGCATAAATTTTTCAGCACGTAAATTTTTTGAATTCTTGACCTTTCAGGGCTATTTTTGGAACCAAAATAAGTGGGAAAACTTTAAAAAGAACCTTAAAAGCCTCGAGAAGTATTTAAGGAAAAGAAAATAACAAAAAGGAGGTTGTACATCATAAACAAGTAGATTATAATGGAGACATCAAGATCAACTCTTAGTATTTCCAAAATTTATAGATCAAGATATAAAGTTATTTTCTTTCTTTTCTCTTCTTATATTGTCTTGAGTGTTAATTTTGATTACCTCAGACAAAGTGCATTCAAGTTATTAAGTGACTAATCAATCCTTATGAGAACAATACTTTTTATACTACAAGCGAAAGGTTTTAATATAAAAATGCCAACAACATCTAGCATTAAATTGTGAGTAATAAAGTTGGAAAAGGCAAAAATCAACATTATGATATCGGAGACAACTAGCATGGATTAGGATTGATAAAGGCGGAAACAAGATTCACTAATTTTGGAATTTGAAGCTGGAGGAGAGCCAAAGGAAGATTGGATCATGAGATTAGGTAGCAAGGGGGAATATAAGGTTGGAGTTTTAAGATAGTGAAGAAGAGTTAGTTGTTGAAGCTTGCTCGGTTGCCACAAAAGGAAAGGAATTTGTTAAAAGGTTATTGAAAGAGTTCTCACCTAAGTTTGTTACTAAAAAAGGCAACAAATTTTGGAAAATATGAACACAAAAGGAACTGAGGCAAGCGAGGGAAGCACAAGCTAAAAAGAGGTAGGGATAAAGAAGAGTTTGAAGGTGAAGGGCAAATGAGAACAAAAAGAGGAAATCTTGAAAAGAGAGAGATAAAGGAGTGAAAGTTGGGAGCATGAGAGGAGAGGATAGGTGAAACAATAAAAAATAGGGAGTGAATGACAATGTCATTTAAATTATCCTTTATTCGAAGGGAACAAGATTAGTAAAAAAGGAGGAAAAGATGGTTACATCACAAGAATGAGAAGATTTTTAAGTTGTGAGGATAATGTATATAAATATTTTTAATGGATTGAACATCTTATTTTAAAAAAAGAATAAATAATAGGAATCTTAATTTTAAAATATATTTTATCATCTAATTAGTGACGGAGAGAATAATATTGGACCACAATCTTAGTTTTTTAATTCTAGTATTTACTCAAATAATGTGATTATATTTAGGGAGTTAATTGCAAATCAATTAATAATTAAAATGTCATATTCATATTAACAAAAGAATTATCATTTAATTTAAGTTAATTGACAGAAATATTAACATAATAAAATTTAAGTAAGTAAAATACTCAGATGAATAATAGTGATAAATTCACGTGTTATCGTTTAGACAACATAACGAAATACCAGATAAAAACTGCCGGGAGACCGTGGAACGAAACACCAGATAAAAACTGCTGGAGAGCGTGGACCCACGCACTATGATTACGGGTGGATTACGTTGTTCGCTGAAGCGGTGGCCCACCACCACACACTATTAATGCCTGTCCCCACAGTTTCTGGCCCAAGCCTCTTGTTACGACGTCTACTGCTTTTCAAAATTAGCGGTAATCAAAGAAAAGTAAGATAATCAAAAACCCTTTGCTCTTAGTTTTGGGTTGATTCCTACACTGATTCAAATCCTCACGGGAAGGTAATATCTTTCTGTCAATGTCGATCTGATATTTCTGTTTCCTATCTGAATTTTTGATGTTTTGTTTTGACGATTGCCTTTTTCTGTTGACTTAATTTGGATAATGAAGTTCCCTAGTTTTTTGGATTTTGGTAAGTTTCTGATGATATATTCTTCACCCAGCTTGGGTTTGCTTCAGATTTTCTTGTGCATCTTGTTGTACGCTGTTAATTTTTGCATTATATGATTGCTTTTTTGCTTTTCCAATCGCTCCAATATGACCTTGCACTTTTGTTTTCTTTTTGGTTCTTCCAGGGGTGTTTTACCGTTCAACAACACAAACAAGTGTATCAATGGGTTCTAGCTCAACCGAAACACTCCCCTCAATGCAGGTAAGGTTGGACATATGTGTATGCATTTCTTTATATTGATACTTGTGGTCTAACATTTGTTTTTGGTTCATAGAACCTATATCGATCCTGCTGGAGACTTTAATTGCTCCAGCTTTTCCATTTATCCTTTCGAGTTTTGTGATATTTGTCTTTGATTTTCAGCAACTCTTTTGGGTTATTAGGTCCTTCTTGGCACTTCTGGATTGGGTTGCCTTCTTCTTCTTCTTCTTCTTCTTTTTTTTTTGAAAAAATGAATTGTTGTATGTTGCTCATTTATTTACTTTCTCTCTTTTCTTGTATTTTGGCATATGTAAATGACTAGTTGTCGGGATATGGAAGTACTTGAAACATGCCATGGTGACACTTTCTTACCTTGGGTCTTGTTTCTATAAATGAACATCATACCTATATTTTATTGTCTGTATACTGTGTCAGGGTCATTCTGGTTACAACTGGACTTTTGTAACTAAGGGTGATTAGTAGTCATCTTGTAGTTTTACATTAAAGTCTTTATTCTTTTCAGGAAATTATGCTGGAGTTTCGTGCTGGTAAAATGGTTTTTGAAGGGAAAAGGGTCATTCCTGACACGCGAAAGGGGCTTGTTCGCATAGGAAGGGTAGTTGGTCCTTCTTCTTCCAAGTGTTCCTGCTGGAATTACTGAAAACAGCTGTTTCATTAATCAGTGTTATGTTATTTTTCAGAAGCATTTGTATATAAATAGATGTAAATGTATGTGAACTATATCTTGATTCATCTTTTCAAATTAATGTCCTTACTCTTTTTGAGCGTTTCAGGGTGAGGAGGGATTGGTCCATTTTCTGTGGCTAGATCGCAGTAAAAATGTTGTGGAAGATGTATCCTTTTTTCTTTTCCCAAATATCAGCATGATTTCCGTTGCAACCAGTTACAATGCTTAACGGCTGAACAATAAAGTTTATAGTGGTGGCTTTTGGATTTTATGTTGCATATCATATTTTAAACTTTCTTTTTTCAGTTTCAACTCCTAATTGTTTGAACGAACTAGAAATTGACTGGTCATTGTTTTGTGCTATGTTTCATGTAATTTTAGTTTGTTAGAACTCTTGGTTTAACTTGACAAATTGGTTTATAGGATCAGATAATTTTTCCGGATGAAGCAGTTTTTGAGAAGGTAACATTTAAGGTTTACAACTTTGTATGTTGGGAAGTTTTGGGTCTTGCAGTTGATTTTTATGCTGTTGTATTTGTTTTGCTCAGGTTAACCAAGCGTCTGGACGGGTTTACATCTTGAAGTTCAACACAGATGACCGCAAATTTTTCTTTTGGATGCAAGTGAGGTTTAGTTGTCTTGTGTATTTTGACAATCACATTTAACGTAAATTTGTTGATGATAGATCTGGGTTTTTCATATTTTGATAGGAGCCAAAGGAGGAAGATGACTGGCAATTATGTAGCTCTGTCAACTATTTTATTAACCGGCCACTAGGTAAATTTATGTTCCATTTGAGTTTTCACAATTCTACTACCTATCATCTTTTTTTTTTTTTTTTTTGCAAAGTACCATAAATTTTCCAATTTATTATGTTCCTAAATCTTCTTTTTGCATCCTTTTTTATTCTTCAAGCTACGTTATGTTCAGTTTTTCTACACACATCTCTTGTCGGTTCCCATTTAAGGGTAGCAAGAGACTTTGAGCTTTGCTTGGCCTAGTCCAATCCGAAGTCAATAGTTTTGGCTCAAGTTGATAGGGTTTCAGGCTTGACTTGGGCATATTTTTGGGCTTTGATGTGAGCTCGGGCTTGATCTTCACAACCTGAAGTCCAAACTTCTTTCATCTACAGCATCATTTTTTATGTGTGACAAAATGACATTTCAACAATACAAATGACATTGTTTTGTGTATTGTTGAAATGTCATTTTATATATATAACAAAATGACATTGTTTTGCTTATTGATGAATAGTGATTTTCGGGCCTGTCAAAGACCGAACGAGCTGGGGTTTGGGCCTGTAAAACCTGATAGAGCTTGGGTTTGGGCCAAATACTCCTCATTCCTTGAAATAAAGCTACACCTTTTGTTGATTTATCCACATCTTTTCTTACCCAAGTTATTTCAACTATTTGCTACCAATATCCTGATTACCTTTGATCTTCAATAATTCAAAAATAGCAGCTTGCCTATAATTCATCAGCTTTTGCTTGTGCTATTAATTCATTTATTGAGTTTCTCTGCAAATTTTTATGACAATTATCTTACAGAGTTCCTGGCTGAAGAAGACGCTTATGTTTCTGCATCTCTACCAATTTCTGAAGACATGCTTGAGGATGATGTTTCATCAAGGTATTAATGTTCTATCATAAAAACACAATTCCAATCTGCCTATCCTTTAAGCATCTCTCTCCAACCCAAGTTCACCTCTACCCCCGCATCTACAAACCCCCACAAGAAAGAGGAAAAATATGCAAGACACTTGTACCCTCTGTCGGATTTTGTTAACATGTATTTTTATTCTCTGTTTTTTCTGTTTTCTTGTCAGATTTGCTTCTTACTTGACATTTTGATGTGAGCATGACCATCTTTACCCCCTTTGACTAATATTTATCTATGTATGTATATGTATTGCTTGGCATTGATGCCATCATCCTGATTTATTTTTCTTTTATTACTTACAGAGCTGGAAACTTTGTTCTCCCAAATCTTGGAACAGAAGTAATTAGTGATGTGACATCCTCATCGGGACCAGTCAAAATGGAAGACCTGCAAAGGATTTTGAGTAATATTGAACCTGGAGGTATCATGATTTCTGCTTAGAGAATTCTGTCACAATAGTAATCTTGTTCTATATTGTTCTGTTATTTGATTTTCTCCAATGTACATGTTACAGATAGTGCTGGAGATCAAGATGCAGGTACTTATTTAGTGTAATCATATATCTTAGAAGTTGTCTGTGATGGTTTCTGCATAAAATTCATGACTAATAAAATCTCCAAAGCGAGCTTTGAGGTGTATCTTGATGGGTATTTTTCTATTTTGGTACCATGTTTTAACTGCAGGGTCTTACATGCACTTTTGGGTTTATAAGCTCTTGGTATGTTCTTTGTAGGTCAAAATACGGAGAAATCTGTCAGATAACTGATCTAGGCATGGCCTTTTCTTACCTAGGTGATATTTACAAGAAAAAATTTCTGCTGATAGAGTGAAAAATAATAGATGACAATAGAGAGTAAAATTTGGTTCATTGTTTCCGTGATTCGTAAATATGAAGGGGTCGTAGCACATAAGATATAAGCTCAAACATAGAATTTCTGATTCTCCTCATCTCTTTTTTAATTTTATCCCTTTGATTGTTCTATTTTTTGGTTTATTCTTCATCTTCTTCTCTCTTGTTAAATTGCTGGATTCTTATAGCTTTCTCAAAGTGTCACTAAAGTTTTCTAGATCTGTAGACATACAATTCAGGCCTCCAAAAGACTAGTGTTCTTCCTTCATCATTTATGTTTTTCTTTGCCTTTTGTGTTTATGTCATCTTCAAAGTCACATATTGTGTAAGAAATATTTTAGTCATTTATTTGGTCTGTTACAAATATTTCCATTCATGTGAGATTTCCCTCTTTCTAGGCTTGGGACTGGGTGATGTCTTGAGAGCTGATCTGATTTTGCCATTGATTGAGACGTTGCCACTGCAAGAAAGATTAGCGTCATATTTGCCTGAGGTATTAAACAGTATTGTATATGAATTTTCCTTTTATGTTTCAGTGCATTTTGAAGAACTATGTGGTTGCAGGGTCAGTGGACTCCAGATGACATTTTAGAGTTGCTGCAGAGCCCACCATTCCGTCAGCAAGTTGATACTTTCACTTATGTAAGATGGGAAAATAGACGCCTGTGTTTTATTACCTTATCGACATTTTAATTTTTCCCCATTTAATGAGGGTAACAATTTGAGAGCGGTTTCTAGGTTCTCAGAACAGGGCAAATTGATTTGGCTCAATTTGGCATTGATCCTAGTAAATGTAAGTGGCCTGTACAATGCTTTTGTATTATGTCTTCTGCATAAATTTATTGTGTTACCTTGAGCTGTTTTGCGGACTAGAACTCACTCAGACTTTATGTTAAGTCATTAGCCAATTAATGTAGTAGGCAAGTTGCAGTTGAGAACACGAGGATTAAAAAGTGTGATTTTATCTCCTAAATGATTCAATTTGAAATGTTTGTAAATGGAAATGGTAAGAAGAAAGGGAATAAGAATGACCAAACACGTTCTACTGAGCTCTACACCACTGCTTATTGGCAGAGGCTTTTGTGATCTTGTTGTGAAGCCTTAATGAAGATTGAAATTAACGTGGAAATGGTACTAACACTGACAAGTTTTCCGGATGTTGCAGACAAGTTCACTGTTCTGTCTTTCCTGGAGGCACTTGAAGATTCAGTTTCCAAAACACCCGAGGAATTGAGGCAAGATGACAAGAGCTTACAATCTCATTCTTGTAACCGAAATGAACCCATGGATGAGAGCAGGTAGTGAGATCATTTCTTGTTCCATTTTTCAAATTACGCCTAAAATACCATGTTTTATTTTTCAATTTTAGATTATGATTATTTTGGTTAGCTTTCAAATTGTTTAAAACAGAAAATTGGTTGGCAGTAATCATGATTATGTCATTTGATTATAGACAGGTGAATTAGGAAAGGGAAAACAAATGCTTACTTGTGTAGTATCTGTAGCACACTCACATTTTGGGAAGGAGTTTCTTGATGTTGGTGGTTCTAATACGGAAGAGTGGTTGTATAAATATGATTTAATTGTTAGCATTCGTAATTCAGAACCTAGTTTGAAGCAATGTGCTTCAGTATTGACCAAAATGTTTGGAGAAGAGGATCCCATAAAAGAGAGTTTCAACACTCGAAGCAGACAAGAACAATCAGGGAGCACTGTGGTTGACAGATTATAGGTCGTCTCTCCGAATCTTCACGCGTATGGCTTTTCCACAGTGGACTTAAAACTCAGTTTAAATCACTAGTTAAAACAATTTTATGTGCTAGCGAAGAAACAAGCTTAAAACTCATTCTAAATCAGTACTTTATGTGCTAGCGACGAAACAAGTCATAGATGCTGCACTTAATGTAAATTCCAATGCTCATCTGATTTAACATTAATGATACCTTTTGCACCTAAGCCTCAATCAGCCACTTCAGCTAAACCTCTGGATAACAAATTTCGGCGTTAAACGCACATTAGTAGTGAGGATTTTTATGAGAAGAGAGAAGGACTTGTGTTTATGTTGTCATGAAAAACAGTTTTCAAATCATAAATATAAGAATTGAAGAATGTGATTGTAAAGGAAGAAGATGATGGACAATTTGTTTGAAAAAAGAATTGATTGTAGCGCCATTGAATTGAACGTAAGTTGTTATCAAATACGTCGTTATTCATCACTATCTTATCCACCAACAAGCTTAAGACCACAGCGTCAATGTTCATTCGTTCAAAAATTGATCTCCTTTTGTTCATTCTCGATTGATAACATCATTTTTTTTTTCCTCTCCATTTTAATGCAATATTAAACTTGCCTTTCAAAGTCTTTTTTGTTTCAAAGAAAATAATTCGAGTTCTTACAAAGCAAGAACAAAGTTAAGAGTAGCTGAAACTACCAGCTACCGAAGGAAATAGTTGTTTAACAAAACATCTGAACTAACATAACCGTGGTTACAAATGTTCAATTTTGTTTGGATCCTTCGTAATGAAATATAGTGTAAAGTTATTTGTCATTTTATATTTCATCCTAAACCCCTTTAAATTGGAGGTTTTTTATTTTTACTATTTAGGATATAATGTGATGTAATATAAAACCCTCATTTTCCATCTCATTCCATTATAAATCTTTCTTCCAAACAATGGAATAATATTGCATTTCATTAATAAACCCCTAACTAATCATACCCTAAGATTAAACTATTTAGCATCCTAAGTCCTTAGATCTTAAACTCTATATAAAAATTGCCACCATTAGTAAAAACAATTTAACTAAAATAAAATCAATTAATAATTAACAATGATCATCATAAAATCATTTTAAAATAGTAAAAGACAGATTTTTTTATTGTTTAAGAAAATTTTCAAAAATCTTTAATTTTTAGCTTTTTAAGAAAAATTCTCTCTTAAATTTTGGTTGAAAAATAACGAAATATATCCACTGCGAACATCACATTTGTTCTAATCAAATGTTATTTACGCAACGATTTAATTCAAGTGTTAAATTTAAACTAAATTAATTTAATTTGAATCAAATTAATAATTTATTATAATTATCTTAAATTATTAATTTAAACCGAATTCACTTGGTTCAAAGCGAAAGTGAAGGGATTTTTATGATAATTTTAAAGAGTATGTGGTTTTTCTTTTTGAAGTTTCTTAACATCATAAGACGTATATGTATACCAACTACTAAATACCATACCTACATATGTCCTTGCATCTTATCTGACCACATAATACAAAATGAACACAACAATTAAGCATCCACTTTTTGCCCCCGTTATACTGCAAACACGTCATATATTGACAACATCATGGCAATAAATGACTATTTAAAACTTATTTATCACAACTTAAGATATGAAACATCAACATTCACACGTCACAGTCTAATTACGTACACACCACGACGAAGCAAACAATGCAAAGTCATCCACTTTATTACAGCAACTAGCACATCATAAATTAAATGCACCAACTCATATAACGTATTAGAAAACTATGCATCACACTTAAATAGCCATCAAGTATTCAGAATGCTAAATCTATCACATCGAGATGATATGTCATGTCATTATCCAAATCGAAACATAAATCAACACAATTAATTATATGCACATGCCATTGATATGATGTCCCAACATCATCATATCATAATTTATTTTCAAAATAACATATAAAAATCATTACAACTCTCTTTAAAGGGGTAATTCCCCTTCGATTACCTACTTTACCATATTCCAAATTTAAGAGTTTTCCACACAATAATTTGTCTTAATCCGCAACAAGTCATTCCATCAACCTCATCTTATCCTCGACAAGTCATTCCATGACGTACAATCCCATCGTTTAGGGTATTAATGAACTGTTTACGCGGAACATTTTGCTGTCGGAACCACTTATTTTGATCTTCTACCCATTGGGTGTCATGTACTCCTTTTAGATGATATATCGGAAATCAGTTTCCCTATACTCGTAGTGTAATCGGTTTTCTTCCCTCTTAATAAAAAAAAAAAGTTCTCTAAAATTATATTAGGACAGAGTCAATTTTGATGTAATAAATATAATTTATAAATTTATAAGATTAAAATATTTGTATTTAATTTTAAATTATTTAGACAACATTATAATTGAACTATATGAGTTACCATATTTTGAAATCAATGTATGCTTTTTTTATTAGAAATGCTACAAAATTCATCCTTTTTAATATAAGTAATTAAGCAATTGTTAATCCAAGATCTTGCCATTTGATCTTGCAATTAATTCTTCACAAATGTCATACTAGAAATTACTCTTTCATCTCATGCTATTGTAATTGATAATACCAAAGTCAAGAATACATGTCTCTTTATAACAATTTTCAAGAAAGATCACTGATATCACTCAAATATGTGAACCCTTCACTAGATCTTATAACAATAATGTAATTTTCAAGTTGATTATTAAGAAGAAAAGTTAAATTTTAATAAAAGTCTTGAGTAAGGCTAATTAATTTTTGATTATTAAAAGCAGTAATAGAACTATTAGGATTAGATAAGCAACACAAAACAATAGTTAAGTATTGACTTCTTCAAAGGTTAAGCTCTTCAAATTACGAGTCTTATATAATATAAAATAAATTAACTCTATAAGGATGCCAATTTGATAACTAATGACTACTATGATGTGATTGACCTCAAGGTATAAATAAATAATCTATTTTAGAACATTAGTATTTTGTTTATCATAAAATATAAGAACTTCATTGAAAAAAGACTATCATTTGCTAGTGTTGTTTAACTATTTTAACCAAATTCATTGTGTCAATAAGGATTTGATCTCACCAACTTCCCCAAATACAAAGATCATATGGCTAGAGAGAGATTATTAGCATTCTCTCTAACCATCCACCTTATTTATCCCTATTCTTACTTCCCTAAGTCTAATCCTAGCTAATCTCTATACACCTCTATCCATCACTAACCTAACTTCCTCCCAATCCTCACTTCCTTTGTTTCTTCGACTTTCAACAATCATTCCTTCCACTTAGGGAGAGCTTTGTTGGGGGCATTTTAGACTTTTTACTTTTATGTTTGCTTTCTCACCTCCAATCTTCCTATTTAGGTAACTGCATCCCTATTTTAGCTCCCTGCCAAACATCTCTTTTCCTTTTAGACACTATGCAAGCCTCTAAACCAGCTACCATTTAGGGCTTTGTTAAAGAAGATTTTCTTCCTTTACCCTCATCAAGCATAATCCAAACTCTGCCATCCTCCTCCTGGCAAACTAGAGATCAAAAGACTTGGAAATAAGTACTAGGAGAGAATGTTGAACTAGCACTATATTTTTGTCCTCTTAAGGATAAAGATGAGAGAGTTGTCATTTTCCTGGACATTAAAATCCTTTAAGAGGGAGTCAGATTATGGGAGAATCTTTTAATAGGGTTCTTTTCGGATAAGAGATTTGCCTTTCTTGTAATACAAAAATAAGTACTATCAGCAAGGAAAAACAAAGGATTAATAGATGTATTGATAGCCTAAGACAGATACATTATGTTTACTTTCTCGTCAAAAGCACAAGCCTTTAAGATTATTAAGGAAGAGTCATGACATGTTTTTAACTTCCCACTTTTCTTACAACCTTGGCAACTTGGATTTCATATTAAATCCAATAGACATAGAGTTATTCTTATGCCTTAAATAAGGAATTTCAATTAGTTACCAAAAGGACATCTAGTAGGAGCAAAGGTAAGGGCATTAAACATAAATCTATTAATAAATGAAAATCATTACATGGAATGTAAGGGAGGTCAACTTCCCTAACAAGCTATCAGGTTTAAGGGATTTTGTCTTTAATGCAAAATCATTTATTTTTGTTCTTTTAGAAATTAAAATTAGTTTTAAGAATCTTAGGATCCGAAATATATTAAGCACTAGGTGGAAATTTATTTCTAACCGTCAAGACAATGGTTTAGGGAGGATTATCATAAGGTATGCCCTAATTTTGTGGATATTTAAGTTTTTGACATAAAAATGCAAGTGATCCATCTCAAATGGATATTTATCTAGGAAATGATTGCAATCTTCTCCTTAGTGATTTATGGTGTTAATCATGATTTTCAAAAGAAGGCTTTAGGGAACAATTTGGTAGAATTTCATAAGAAAATGAATAGGTCTTGGTTATTATTTAGAGATTTCAACACTAATTTATTTAAAACTGAATTTGATGATCACTTTAGTCTGAGAAACTTCTCTCCCGATTTCAATGAATATTTATAGAAACTAGGAATATTTGATCTAAAGTTTCAAGGTGACTATTATACATGGAGAAATAAGTAGTCTAAAAGGTGGACTCTGAGAAAAAAGTTAAATTGTTTATTAGTTAACAAGGTCTGGATAATCCAGTTCCCTAATAGTGTGACAACCTTTTTGGATTCATTGTTTCTTATCATTCCCCAATTTTGGTGGAGAATCATTTCCAAAAACATGAAAGGAGAGGCCTTTTTAGGTTTAATAAATTCCTGGTTTAGTATATTGGTTTTGTATGAAGGACTTCAAAAGGGATTGGAGTTAACATTTGTGGGTTCACATTAATTTATATGTGTCCAAAAATTGAAGGCAATTAAATTAGAGATGAAATGTCTAATGAATAGAAGAGGCTCCACTACACAACAAGTTATTGATAGAGCTAAAGAGAAGTTGACTCTTAATTTAGGGGGAGCTAGTTGGGAAGCTTGGTAATGACCTTCCGTTAACCAAGGAGAACTAATAGAGATCATTCTAGTCTGATGGAGCAAATAGCTAAATCTAATTGGATAAAAGGAGGTGAAAGGTGTGCTAAGTTTTTTCAACTCTATATTGGCTAGAAAGAATGCAAATAGATTCTTTTCTTTAAAATGGCCAAATGGTACTATAATACTTAGCAAAAGGATATACTTAATGAAGTTGAGAGGCAATTAAAGGGATTTTACGGTTACACTTGTAGATTACTTGCTTCTTCTTTATTTACATAGCCTTTTCATTAAAAAGAGGATCACCCAGGAGTAGTCTAAATCATTTACTGTGCCTGTTAAGGACAAGGAGATAGATGAGGAGGTTTTCCAAATGAACCCTAACAAATCCCTAGGTTTTGATGGCTTCAATGGCTTTTTCTTTCCTAAGACCTAGCAGGAAGTTAGCCTTTTCGTGAAGAGAGTAGTAAAGGAATTCTTCTATAGAGGAATACTCCTAAAGGAGATAAACCCACATTAGTTTGATACCTAAGACCCTTAGTTCTACATCCTTTAAGGATTTCAGGCCCATTATATGCTTAAACTTTTGATTGACTTTTAGCTATAGCTAGTATCGGAAAGTATGGGTCTATTCTACAAAGACAATGATTACTAGTAATTATCTTTTCCTATTATCTAACATTCATATTGATTTTGGATTTTAATAAAAGAAAATAAAACTAAAGCAAGTAAAATAAAATAGGAAATGATATTAAATAGAGAATTAATAATTCACTTAGAAAATTACTGATATTAATAATTAACATCTAAATTTCAAATCCCCCTAAACCCTTTACATATTGATGTTTTATTACTCAATTGTTTTATTAGATCGTAGAGATTCTGATGGCATGCTAATAGTTGACCTTGAGTCTATTAGCAACTAATCTTAAAGTTTTCAACCAAGGTTAAAGTTTATAGGATTGCTTTATCAATTTTTGAATCTCTTTATTAGTTTTGACCCTAATCTAAAAGATTTATGTCATCCTATCTTTAGGGATGCAATCAACTCCTTTCAATTATGGTAGATCTATTCATCAATAGGATTTCTTAATCTATATGTATGAAATCAGATTATGATATAATATTCCTAGTTCTATTGGAACATAAATAAAACACGTAGTCAAATCCCAATATAACAATCCAATTGTATTAATAAAAGAATCAAATCATATCAAAGTATTAACATA
This sequence comes from Erythroxylum reticulatum, assembly GCA_025504915.1. Lineage (NCBI taxonomy): Eukaryota > Viridiplantae > Streptophyta > Magnoliopsida > Malpighiales > Erythroxylaceae > Erythroxylum > Erythroxylum reticulatum. Next base: position 16,181,630 of record JANSVA010000216.1, read on the forward strand.
GGGTAACCTAAATACTAACGAGATGTTTAGTTACACATTATCGAACACAAAATTAAACATTCATTAAAAGAAAAATAAATTGAAAACAATGGTTTCATAATTCTAAATCTACCTCATTGTTTTCTATCGAATATTTTTGCGATGTAGAGGTTTGATTTTGTATTTCGATGGATCTTTCGATGAATTCCTTATGTTTTCTACTTTTTTGGATCAAAATCACCCCTTAAAAATGATCTCCATATGTGGAATCGACTCCTCCAGTGTCCTCCTCCTTGTTTAGGTCAAATATGTCCTTTCATACTGAAATTTAGGATTTTTGGAGATGCATGGGCTAATGCACAACCATGAGTCAGACCGTGCATAACCAAAATCTCCAAAAATCGTAAATATGCATGGCCTAGGAGAAGTGCTGTAACATCTCATCACTGATGGGAAGGGTAAAATAGTAAATTGGGATGGGTTATGAGTGTGTAAACTTATCTCGACAGGTTCATGCATAATATGGCCTTCATATATATATGAATAGAAATTTTTGCACATGCACATGATTGTACATGCATTCATGACATTTCCCGGTATATTGTCA
>JANSVA010000216.1:16208623-16222618 GCA_025504915.1 Erythroxylum reticulatum
TACTTTGTAAAAATCCATTATGATCATATCAAAAATTATAATGAAACACATATGAATTCACCACTCATCAAGATTGTGATACATAATAAATGAATACTTAAGTTGTATTTTTTAAGATTAAAGTAACGACCCACTTTATTCTTTAAAACATAATTGATTCCAGATTTATTTAATAGTGTCATCATCGATAGTCAACTACTATTATGATATAAAACTCATCATTCCCTTGAAGTAAACTCTTTTACTTACTCAAAGATAAATCGTAACACTACAGTCTAGACCATAATCAAGCGACCAACTTGATTATTCAACTGTGAATAAATTATTCTAGATTCTAATAATATACATGTTTCCATACACCTCCATGTATATGTATATTACTTACAAAAGAATCTCAGTACCTTATGACTAGATATATAATGCTCATACAACTAAATCCAAACTCTTTTATTTTATTAATAATAAATATGTACAAAAGTGACTGGAAGAAAATTAAGTTATAAGTAAATACACTTGCTTTCCAGGTCACTGTATTGACATAACTCCAACAATCTCCCATTTGCCCCTAAAGCAAGTTTGACATATCCCTTATTCTCACCCCTTCTATGTAACCTTTAAAACTCTTTTGAGACAACGTCTTCGTAAATGGATCAGCAACCATATCCACCTCGTCACATTGTATTATCTCCCTTATAAGATGATACTTCCTCTCAATATATTTGGCAGCTTTATAGTTTTGAGATTCATTAGAATTATCCACTGGCCCACTATTATCACAATAAAGTATAATGGCCTTTTCTGCCTCAGGAACTACCTTTAAATCATTCAGGAACTTGCGGAGCCAGATTGCTTCTTTTGCTACTTCACAAGTAGCAACATACTCAGCCTCCATAGTCAAATCAGCAACATAAGATTGCTTGACACTCCTCGAGACTATGACTCCACCTCCTAAAACAAATATAGAACCAAAAGTTAATTTCCTTGAATCAACATCTGATTGGAAATTGGAATCTGTATATCATGTTGGAATAAGGTTACTTCCAGAGTAAACAAGCATAAGTTTTTCATCTTACGAAGATGCTTCAGTATGCACTTCACTGCAGTCTAATCTTTATTATTGGATTGGAATGAAATCTACATATCAGTCCCACTGTGTAACAGATATCCGGTCTAGTGCAAAACATAACATACATTAAACTTCCAAATGCCGAAGCATATGGAATGATATGCATGTGTTCGACCTCTTTTTGGGTCTTAGGTGCTTGCTCCTTTGAAAGTTTGATTTCATATCTAGTAGGTGTGAAACCTCTTTTGGAATCTTGCATGGAAAACTTATTGAGCATGTTCTCAATGTAGGTTATTTGAGACAAAGATATCAATTTGTTCTTACGAACCCTTATAATTTTGATCCCTATAATATAGATAGCCTCTCCTAAATCCTTCATTGAGAACTGTTCATTCAACCATCCCTTAATCGTAGATAACATTCCTATATTATTCCCAATGAGCAGAATGTCATCAACATATAGGATTAGGAAAGTAACCTTGCCTTCTTGTATCCTTTTATAGACACAAGGCTTATCTTGGTTTTGTATGAACCCATAAGTTTTGATAGACTTACCAAATATAATGTTCTAAGACCAAGATGCTTGCTTAAGCCCATAAATGGACCTCTGCAATTTGCATACTTTATGCTCATTACCTGGCTCAATGAATCCTTCTGGTTGGGCCATATAAATGGTCTCTTTAAGATCCCCATTAAGAAATGCGGTTTTGACATCCATTTTCCATATTTTATAATCGAAATAGGCTCCTATGGCTAAAAGAATTCTAATGGACTTAAGCATGGCAACTGGAGAAAATGTGTCCTCATAGTCTATACCCTCCTTTTAAGTTTAGCCTTTAGCTACCAATCTAGCTTTAAAGCTCTCTAACTTTCCATCTGATCCTCTTTTCCTTTTGTAGATTCATTTAGACCCTATGGTTTTTAAATCTGGTGGTAGATCTAAAAGGATCCAGACTTTACTGGTATACATAGAATCTATTTTTGATTACATCACCTTGAGCCATTTTTTTGCATCAACGTCATTAATAGCCTGTGTATAAGTAATATGATCCATTTCTTCTTGGTCTGAGATGGCTATAATGCCTTCTCCTAGACTTAGATACCTATTTGGTTGTCTCACAACCCTCCCACTACGTCTAGGCATTATTTGATGTTCAGGTTTCTTTTTCGATTAAACTCTTGAATCCATTTCGACATCTTGTTCTACTATATCCAAATCAACTTTTAGTTTGGATGAAATAGCTAACTCTTTAAGTACTACTTCACTTCTTCCTTTGTGATTTCTCACAAACTTTTCCTTTAGGAAGGTTGCATTTATTGACATAAATACCTTCCTATCCTAAGAACTGTAAAAATAGTACCCTCGAGTACCCGTAGGATATCCTACAAACAAACATACTTCTGACCTTGGTTCCATCTTTGTAGATTCAGGCCTTAGATCATGGGGTTGGGCAGCCCCAAGTCCTTAAGTCCTACAATGAAGGTACTCTACTAGTCCACAACTCCTTAGGTATTTTAGGCATTGATTTGGATGGAGCAAAGTTAAGAAGATAAGTTGTCGTTTGTATGGCATATCCCCATAATGATTATAGAAGGCTAGCGTAGGTTATCATTGATCTTAGCATTTCCAATAGAGTCCTATTTCTCCTCTCAGCTACATCATTCTGTTAAGGTGCTCAAGGTGCTGACAAGTTGGAAATGATTCCATTGTCAATTAAATATTGTTGGAACTCTCCAGGTAAGTACTCACCACCTCGATTCCATTGTCAATTAAATATTGTTGGAACTATCCAGGTAAGTACTCATCACCTCGATTTGATCGAAGTTATTTTAATGGCTTGCCTAGCTGCTTCTTAGCTTCAGCTTTGAATTCTTTGAACTTTTCAAAGGACTCACTCTTTTTATGCATCAAATAAAAATAGCCATGTTTAGAGTAATCATCTATAAAGGTTATGAAGTATTCACAACCTCCTCTAGCTTGTACGTTCATGGGCCCACACACATCAGTATGTACCAAGTCTAACATGGATTCAGATCTGTTTCCTTTGGAAGGAAATAAGGCCTTGGTCATTTTTCTTTAAATACAAGATTCATAGGTGGGTAATGGATCATTATCCAAGCCCATAAGGATCCCATCCTTTACTAACTTGTCAAGTCTTTTTAGATTGATATGACTCATTCTTAGGTGCCACAGAAATTTTGAATTAATGCTAGAGACATTGGATTGTCTTGGTTTTATCAATTCTGTGGTGTAGGTTCTATAAAGAACAATCCCTGTTTAATTATTGCATTACAAATAAAATCCTTATTCTCATGTATTGAAACAACATTTTCAAAATATAAGGAATAAACAGATTTTATTAAACAAAAACAGAAATCATGTTCCTTACAATCATTGGGATATAATATACATCCTCCAAATATAAACTATGACCACTAGGAAAGTCTAAAATAATGACTCCCATTGATTATGTCGAAACGTAGGATCCATCTGCTATCTTGACTTGAAATTGGCCTTTAGGTAGTCTTTTCCTTTATTGGAACCCCTGCAAAGAATTGCAAACATGGTTAGTGGCTCCTAAATCTAATATCTAAGAATCAAATAAATCTGCCACATTTCTAGTTCCTAAAAAACTTAGGAAACCTATACCTTGTTTTCTTTTGAGGGACTCAAGGTAGACTAGACAGTTTCTTTTCTAGTGACCTATCTCATCATAGTGGAAACACTTCCCCTTAGTGTTCTCTTTGGCTTTCTTTTTCATGGGTTGGGCTTTGACTCCTGTTTGGGCCTTCTTTTTCATTGAGCCTTTCTTATTTTACTTGCCCTTATCCTTGGGCTTAGAAGAAGATGCTACATTAGGTTCTGGCCTTTAAGCCTTGATATTCAATATCTCCTCTGTACTCTAAAGAGTATTCATCAACTCACTCAAGATGTAATCCATGCTATTGAGCTTATATTCCAACTTAAACTGATGAAAAAAAGAGTTTAAGCTATTGATAATCATAATCATCTGCGTGTTCAAATCCATGTCTACCCCAAGCATCTTAGCCTCAGTGATCGCAGAGATTACCTTAAGTATGTAATTCTACACCAGTTTACTAGGTTTTTTTTTCTGAGATTATGAAAGGTTTAGATAGCTTTCACTCTTACAGACCTGGTCCTCACACTATACATCTCATGTAGGTGATGGACCATTGTACTAGCAATTTTCATACAAGCAATTTGCTTTTGCAATATGCTGTTGAAAGAAACTAGAATATAGCACTTAGTTGTCTTATCTGCATTCTGCCATCACTCATGTTGTTGGACTAGCTCAAGAGTTGAATCTCCACCCAAAAGTACAGGCTCATTTTTAGTTAATACCCATGAAATTCGTTCACATTGAAGAATAATGTCAAGGTTATGTCTCCATTCATTAAAATTCTCTCCATTTTTAAAATTTTTATTAGTCAAGAGCAAAGTGAGTGAATTCATTTTGTGGTGATAATGTATGAAAAGCAAATTATTAAAGAATGAGCATATTAGTCAACAAAATTGGAATTTTGTATAAAATCATGATGCATGTATGCATGATGATAGATTTAACAAAACTTAAAATCATTTAAATCTTATACGACGGTTATTTTTCTTATCTATAATGGACTAAGTGATGGTGGGCCATCTTATCCATTAAAAGAGAAACTCGGACCCTCCTACTCAAAAAAATACCAAGCATCTTCATGCCTAACTTTTTGATAGGCGCCATGATTTGGTCCATACTTTTACCAACAAAGCTACGGTGGGTAGGTTATTGATAAAATATGTTGAGTTTGTAACCATGTGATTCATTCACTAAAGGTACTTGTAAACCATGCCTTGGTGGGAGGTCACATTTGCTACCAATGAGTGGACTTATCCTTAAGGAGACCCAAACCATACAAGATCTAAGATTCATGCCCTTCAGTGGGGAGTAACACTTCACCACATCCAAATGGGCCATCATATGGAGACCGTGGACTCTCACATAAGCATCCTCTCCCACTCAATCTTTTTGGGCTTTAAGTTTTAATAAATATCATCTTGTCTAGATGCAATTTATTATCCATCCTATATTGTTTCATTATATATCTCATACATAATGAATGCATGGCAAAACCTAGGGTTGACAATTTTCTAAATGGCATGCAATCATATAATATCACATATTATTTGCATTCATTTATCCATTCATCTCATCAACTAAGAAGCCACATTTGATTGTCCATCCTAGAAACATAAATAAAATTACAAGGCTTTTAAGCCCAACAATTTCTTCTTGGACTTGGATTTTTTGCTTCGAACTCTTCACTCACATGAACTAGCTGATTTGGTAAAAAGTGTGTAATGACTTTTCTTTTCCAACAAAAATTTGATTTTCATAAAACCGAATTTTTGTCCAAAAGAAAACAAAATCTGCACTTATTTTTCACCAAAACCAAAAGTTATATATATGAAATAAAAATTCAAACACTTGTGAAAACCGAAACTTTGTTACAAAATTGTTCATACAACTGAAAATTTGTTAAAACAAAATTCCAGAACTTTTGTTTTCTAAAAACCGAAATTTAGCCAAGACACCATAATCAAAACCGAAACTTTACCTCTTCATTCTTCAATCCATGGCTTCTTTATCTTCATCATTATATGATTTTGTACATTACAAAATCAAAGAAAACATAAAAATGAAACCAAGGAGAAAACATTACGATGATAGGCGACCCTCCTTCACAAACCAAATGAAGAAAACTTATAAGGTAACTTTAGAATCTATAGACAACCAAAAAAGAAAAACATGCACCATATATATATATATCTATCACATAAAAATATGCAGCATACAAAAATTTTCCAACCCATGCATCACATATAGGAACCGAAATTATACATAAGAAAACTGGCTCTGATACCAATTGTTGGATTGGAAACATAAGCATGCTATATTTGAATAAAACGGTAGATTTGAAAAACTTTTCAGAAATCAAAATTACAGTGGAAGCAATATATCCAAATCAATATGCCAGGCCATACATGATATTGTATAAGGAAACTAATTTACATAAACAACCAGATGAAAATTATTATCGACTCTTATGCTACAGCTTTAACTCCTTACTGTGCTATCTTATCCTTGGCAATGTATCCTCTCCTAGGTAATGTATCCTCGACCAATCCGATCTACCGCTTGTTCTCATTGGACAACTTAGTTATCAAAATCCTTTGGTGGGAAAGGAAAAGAAAACTTCAAGAGATTTTTCCTTAGAAGAAAGAAGTCAATGATGAGGCACCTTTCATGCAAATTTCGCCCAGCACATGCAAGATAGGAGAGAGAGTCATAAAAACTCAACAGCACCTTGTATTCCTTCTCTCAATTTCAGTTAAGTCTCAAAGAAAGAAGTGAAGTACATCCAATGAATCACATCCTTCCTTAATCAATCATAAAGAAGCCAATAAATGAGACTCTCTCATTTGTTTTAAGATGGTTATATGAAAAGACCAATAACCTAAATGATACATCTCATTTTTAGTTTTATGTGATGAAAGAAGGAAGATGGTCCATCAAATACACCTTTTTCTTCTTTGATCCAATGAATGCTAAATGGTTACATGCTATCATTAAAAGAAAACTATTAAACCATTTAATGATAAGATTTTTACTCCATTTAATGATGATAAAGCATGTTAAAAACCATCTTAAATATAGCAAACCAATGTTAAATGTGCAACTGCACATTCAACCCATTGAAACCGAAAATCCATCTCCTTTTATTTTTAATAACTTTGTTTTGATTAATTAATCTACTTAATCAAATTAGACCAAAGTCTAGCCTATTTCTAAATGTTCATATGTGCTTCTAATTAACAATTAATTAAAGTTTGCCCAACATTCACTCATAGGCTTTAAAACTTCTATTTGTATTTCTTACTTTTCTTGATAACCTTCCAAGAAGCCAAACGAGGAATCTAATTGGATTTATATAATTCAAGCTCCAATAAGCCCAGAATTAATTTAATCTCATTATAATTAATTCCAGCTTATTAACTAAATGTCACTTTTACTAAAGACAATTAGTTGAACTCTTGAATTACTAAATATTATGAGAACATATGTTTCAAATAAGATATCCAATTGCAAACTCTAATATGAACCATATTATAGCCATCTGCACAATAAAGGGTAAAATTACCATTTTGCCCTTATGTTGGTTTTTCCTTCTAGATATCCTATTTTATTCTATATGGTGATTAACATACAAGATCTCATCTTGGTATTAAGACTTGATGGGTAGCTAGTCCGTTAGACTACTAGCGCCAGTTTAATCACCCATCTTCATAAAACATCTAGAAGTGATGATATCACTATAAACTCTTTATTTGAGTGAATGTTCCCTGATGCATGCTTCAATTAATAATTCCAACATATAGTCCCTGAATTGATACTTTGTAAAAATCTATTATGATCATATTAAAATTATAATGAAACACATATGAGTTCACCACTCATAAAGATTGTAGTCCATAATAAATGAATGCTTAAGTTGTATGTTTTAAGATTAAAGTAACGACCCACTTTATTCTTTAAAACATACTTGATTCTAGATTCATTTAATAGTGCTATTATCGATATTCAACTACTATCATGATATGAAACTCATTATTCCCTTGAAGTAAACTCTTTTACTTTCTCGGAGATAAATCGCAACACTACAGTTTAGATTATAATCAAGTGACCAACTTGATTATTCAACTATGAATAAATTATTTTAGATTCTAATAATATACATATTTCCCATACATCTCTATATTTATGTATATTACTTACAAAAAAATCTTGGTACCTTATGACTAGATATATAATGCTCATAAAAATAAAACCAAACTCTTTTGTTTTATTAGTAATAAATATTTTCATTACAAAAGTAACTGGAAGAAAAATAAGTTATAAATAAATACACTTGCTTTCTAAGGCACTATATTTACATAACTCCAAAATAGCATCCCTATCTTTCTTCAATATTTGAAGCTTGGATTTAACTTGAAGATTGTTAGAGAGAATCTTGTGCCTATTTGTATCAAATTATACAATAGTCTTCTAGAATATTGGTCAACTAAAGGGCTAAGCCATCTAGTAAGCTTCTTGGGGAAGCCTATTTGTATGGGCGAATATAAAATAGTTAGGGAAAAGGTTGGTTATGCATGAATTTTTGTAGTTATGGATTTAAGACAAGGCTTACTAGATTTTATCCTTATTCCAAGGCTGGGGGATGGAGATATATTAGTGGAGGAAACTATCAAAGTCTTATATCTATGGAGGTCTTCAAATGCATACTAAGTGAAGATATGGAAACTAACAGGTAAATAATTTAATAGACGTGACTCTTGGAAATTATAAGAATAGAAGCAATTGAACTAGGAAATTGTTCAATCAAGGTTAATGCATCAATATAACTGAATATGCTGACTTCCAACATTGGTATTGACAGGAATGAAATAGAAAGCCCTAGAATTAAAGAACCCTAGGAAGAATCTTTAGTCATCCTTAGCAAGTCTTCGGGAGTTTAAGCACCTTTTAGTAAGTATAATGTCAATTCCATACTAGATACAAGCTCTAATTTCAATGATGTTCCCAAATAGGACACCTTACACACTGATCTGATAGGTTGAAGCTCCAATCCTTTTTCAAAATTGGGCTCCCAACAGTTGAATTCCCCCTTCAGTGAAGCTTTTATTATTGCTAATAGGAGGAAATCAAGGAGAAAGGGAAGATTTATAGGCTCAAGAAGCCAACTTAACTCCTAATGTCCTTTATTTATTATAATGATAGGGGAATCAACTATCTAAAAAAATAATAAAAGATCTTGTTCAAATAGTAAAACCAATGTTTGTTAGTATTTTGAGTCCAAATTTAAGGATGATAAGCTTAAGAACCTAATCTCTATTAGTAAAAATTATAATTAACTTTTCAATCATTAGTATTATTATAAAGGTAGGATTATTTTGGCTTTTGAACCAAATCAGGTATAGGTCTCTCTAATCTTTGCCACTGATCAACTGATAATATTAATTTCCTTGTTTCAAGGAAGGACCTTATTCCATTTGTCATTAGTTTATAGATCAAACTTAGCTTTCTAAAGGAGAGCATTGTGGAACAACTTGAGGGACATTCACTTTTTTATAGTTGGACCTTAGATGTTCTTAAAGGATTTCAATAGCACCATTTACTTTTCTAAAGAAGATGTTAAATCATACTTAAATAATTATTATGGTGATCTTAATGAATCTATAATAGATATTGAGGTAATGGATTTGGAATTTGGAGGTAACTTCTACATATAGTATAATAAAAAAAAAGGTGAGTGGAACATTAAAAAAAAATCTAGATCAAGCTTTAGTGAATGAGGATTGCCACCTTTGGAAATCCATTTCTTTTTACTCGGTTCAGAAATCCCCATTTTACTTTAACTTTTTCCTAGCTAAAGTAGATGGGTTTAAGAAGGTAGTAAAGAAAAAGGCTATCTCATGAGTTTGAGGGTTATAAATCCTTCATTTTCATAAGGAAATTGGTTGTGATGAAGAAGACGTTGAAACTTCTCAATCACAGTAGATATATGGACACTTAAAAGAACATTGATGACTGCAGATTTTTTTTTAATTTTGTATCTAACATCAACTTAACTCTAGTCTAGGTGAAACTAACTCGTTAAGGAGTGAAAAGAATGTATTAAATGCATGTTCTACTACTTTAGATATCTATAACTCACTTCTAAGGTGGAGAGCTAAAGTCTTTTAACTTAAAGAGGGGGGTAAAAGTACAAGTTTCTTTCACAGATTTGTCAATACAAGGAAGAACCTTAATAGAATCTCATCCCTTTTGAAGAAATATAGAGAGATAACCACCACTCAGGAAGAAATTGTTGGAAAATTAGGGTGGGATCTAATCCTGTAAGTAGTGGAATAAATACAAAATATTTTTGTGCAATTTCCTAAAAGCCAAATCTATACCATGATTAATGAACAAAACATAATAAAATCAAAATTGTACCTTATTATCAAGCTTAATTCTTTTCATATCATTTATCTTAAACTCTATCTAAAATTTGCCTAACTTAAGGATCATAGCCATACACATGTCAAACCTCTAATGATATCCACAAAACGTATTGAGAGAACTTTATAACTATTGTAAAGAAAGTTAGGCAAAAAGTGCTACCTGCCTTAGAGTTTAAGCTTATTTATAATAGAGTTTGGACTTTTTAGTAATTCAATTGAAATAAAATTCTAATATTGAGATAACTTTAATTAGAATGACAACTAAATTAGCCAAATACAATTGGGCCCAAATAAGATCCAAAATTTCATATTGGTCCTTATTTATTAATATCTCATATTTAATTATAAATTTTCTCAAAATTTACAATGAAGTCCAACTTGATTAAAACACCTTTTCTCTCTTCAATATTTTCTTTTTGTGTGGCCCATTATATTCCCCAAATATATTAGCAATGTATATAAATCACAACCCTAAATTATATTTAAGATTAAAAGATTATATCCAACTTATATCCATAGGTCAAGATTAGTGTTTAGCAATGCATCATAACCACCTAAGTATTTAGGAATTTCAAATTGATTTTGATTAACATTTCCATGTATGATTTTTCTTTATAATTCATTCTTTTCATCACATAATATTTTGATTAAACATAGAGCATGTAATTAGTGTCTACTCTATTTAAGTATAACCATGTTAATTCTTCACATTGGCAATTTGTTCTATTAATGACATTTGGAAATTATGTTTTTAAAATGTCATTCAACTTTAGCCAAGGGTTTCATGAATCAATACTAATTAAGAACAATGGAACATTCTCCCTTTTCAGTTTAGGGTAATGAATCCTATATTGATTACTCAACTATCTCCGTATGGCCCATGTTATATCCAATAACTACCAATTGAGCTATCATTGACTAGAATGTCATAAGTAGTATAAAAAAATAACAATCCTTATATGAGATACTTTAGAGATCTCAAGTCAAATGATCACTTATACATTCATCACAATGAGAATGTCAAGCAAAATAAGCAATGTTACAAATGGATTTCTTATATGGGTTCAGTTAAGTGAACTTATTATCTAACAAGCACCTATATGCTTGTTTAAGAATATGCTTAATTTAATTCCTTCACAAGGAAGAAATTTAATGTGGCTAGTATTTTTGCGCTCTATTAATCTCCCATCTTTATACAATAGTTGCGAAGAATGATTTAGGGATCATACATAGATATAATATAAATCTTAAAAATATGATCTCATTGTAATTTCATTTGCAATGTATATTTAACCTATAGAGTTTAACATATACATCTAAATTTGTATATCAAAGAAAATGACTTTAGATAAATGTGTCACTATATTATAACCAATTGATTAGCTATAGGGCATAAACCATCAATCCCCCACTTACACTAAGCTAATCGTTTATGTATCTTATACCATATTAACATATGACAATCATGATCCTATCAGTTTAGTGAAAGAATTAAAAAAAGATTCTCTATAGTCATTTGCTTAAATCTTATTTTTTTGTCTCATTTATCATTATAATTAAGAGAAATTACAAATTACATACTTGGATCACTAATTAGAACTTTGTTTATTTTGCTTGCCTAATGACTTTAATGTTTCACAGTATATTATTGTCTAAATAATATAAGGGACTATACCAAGTTCATTAAAGAACTCCTTGATCTAAACAATCATTTACACTAAATGAAAAATGTACTATAGCTTGATTAACAATTAATGCTATATTGGAATCTTTCAAATCCCAAAATAATTTTGTTCTAAGTTAAACATACTTTAACTAGGACTTACTTCTAAAGTTAATATCTATATTTCTTTGAACTTAAATATTAACTTGTGCATAGAATAATGATATTTTTAATACTTCACAAGTACTAGATTTCTCAGATACCAAACCCCTTTATCTATGTACTTGGACTTAGAATAAGTAAACAACTTCGTTATCTAACTCTATAGATTTAATTCCCAGAATTAACTTATTACCTTTCCATTATAATAAGAATTGTTCTTAAACTATCATGTATTTAATACCTGAAAAAAATAATTTTGTTGTCTATGACTAGTATATCTCTATACACTCCTACTGAAGAGTACAACTATACTACCACTAACCTTCTTATAAATATGATAAGTTTATAATAATCTAAAAGACAAACTCTTTAAATTCATCATAAAAGTGAATCTTTAGATGTCTTTTAGTCTTTCAATTATACATCAAATGTATCAACAAAGCATTAGTTTCAATTCAATGTAGTGTTCAGAGATTTGAACATTTTAATTTTCATCTTATTCTTACTATTTATCTTGATAATTATTCTCTTATAAGTGTTCATTGAAACAAAGATTTCGTTCAATAAGTTTGTAAAATTATATCCAATCTTTTAGATATTTCACAACCTTTTATAAATTGATTCAATTCTAAACTTCTTAGATAATATATGCTTCAACTAAGCATTACATCCAAAAATTATTATGTTTAACTCTTTTAAAGTCTTATCATTCCATATCTATTATAAAATCTTGTTAATTAATTTAATTAGAACTATCGAAGGTAAATTACTATCTTGGTACCATTACAGAAGAAATAAATATTACATTATATGTCTTAATTTTTATGTAATTTTGTTTCCAAACATTTTTGTGATAAAACTTCTTTTACTATTTAAATAGCTCATCATAAGTTGTAAGCTACTAAATTATCTTGTTGTTTAATTAAAACTAATTCTGCTACTATCTTATTAATAAGATAGGGTAATTTTTGTATAAAGATCTAAATATATATTTCTTATTCAGTACGGGTTAGTTTATACTAATATTTTTCAAATTCACAAATCTATTCTTCCAAATAACGTATTTCACATGTTTGTATATTATTAAATGCCATAATGCATTTTTTCTTTCATCGTTTTTGATTTCTTGTTTATATGAAGCTATATCTTTGCCAATGAATTCTTTATAAATTTCATTACTTACTACTTGAAATGTCACGACCTGGAACCACATTGGGCACATGACAACCACTGCATACCTGGGCTAAGGATAGTTACGTTACCCTTAACCCGACTATGCAAGGCTAACTGAATATCCTTTGAAAACATTTAGACAACCTAACGACTATATTTTGAAAATCCTAAAACTCAACAAAAATACCTGTAAATCAGTTTTAAATGCACTTCTATTCACATTTAAAATTTAAGTCCACTCGAGAGAAATCTCAACAATAGTATAAAAGGTTCATACATAAGGTCATTTACAAACCACAAGACAATCAAGAGTTAATTTACAAAATCATAAAGCATATCTATATAATCATAAGCCATTATATAACAAAAATACAAAATAGAGACTACCTATGTGCGGTAATGCCCCGAAAATGTCAAAAGATAGCATGATCAACTCATAACTTAAAGCTCAACAAATTAAACTGCATGGTTGGAAAGTGGAGTGGGTGAGTACACTATGCACTCAGTGAGTAGGAAAGACATATATCGCAAACAGAACCCGGAACACAACAAAATGGTCTAGATAACCTAAGGATGATTTTTCATGCATCTAGTATGCACATAACCACCTATAAAGTGAACATACATGACATAGAAACACATAGGCCTAGCCTATGACTTAACATATACTGGTTAGGAACGACATAGGCCTAGCCTAATAATCACTCATCCGTTGGCCATAGGTTCCAATTCCAGTACACAAGAGCATAAAAGAATCACATGTATAAATCAAATCTCATCGGGAAGCCAAATTTCATAATAGGACAAAATAATTATGTGTGTTGTCACTAGTTGGCCAAACTAGTGTGCAAACCCACTGATTCC
>JANSVA010000216.1:16226381-16299452 GCA_025504915.1 Erythroxylum reticulatum
TGAACTTGGAATTGAGAATGATTGTTTAATTGGTGTGATAAGAGTTATGATCTGGTATAAGGTTATGTTAGTGAATTTGATATTCAAATTTCAAGATAGGTATGAGTATATAATTTTAACTTAATTAAGAGTGTACGTATAGGAAAGTGTAACAAGTGATAGTGATATATGTAAAAGTTCTAAAGGTTATGTCAACCGATTATTATGAGTACATATTTGATAATACGGATAAATTGGAGAATAATATGATTGAATACATATGAGATCTATATTTGGATACAGTATAGGAGATAATCTATGATTCCTATAGTTAAAGATTATGAGATTAATCAGAGTAAGGAGATAGGTGTATGGTATAGGTAATTATGTTGAAAGGTAACTACAATGGAGCAGAAATTTTTAAATAGTCATAGAATATTAAGAGGTTTCTCAGAATCAATTGTGATTGATGTATCATTTGCATGAGATATAAATTGGTGAGTTGCCGAAATTACTTATATATATATATATATGATGTAATGATCTTGATGGTGCATGCCAAAATATAAGAGTAAATGAATATGCCTCTTATTTCATTGAGTTTTATTATAGAGGATATTTTGGTCATGTAAAGTGTGACAGAGATTGAGATTATTGAAATGTCATGAACAGTTGAAATTGATCGTTTTGAGGTATTGAGAATGGCTAAACAACATTGATGATGGTAGTAGTTGATTGATAAAGATTGCATGAATAGTATATATGATTGTAGCGAGAAATCTTCTTTCGAAGAAGATTTTCTTTGAATTAAGTTAAGCGGATTAGGTAGTTTATATTAAGAATGATCAAAGAAAGAACCAAATAGAGATGAATATGTAATGAATTAGAAGTGAATACTAGAGTCATATCACTAATGAAGACTCAAGCATAAGAGGTAGAGTATGCTATTGAGAATGTATGTATTTCTCGGTGAAAATATCCAACTACATTAGTGGATTTTAGGAAATTGAGAAAACACTATTGTCAATGTAAGGAGAACTTAGATTCACATTATATCCTATGAGAATATGCAAAGGAGATACAAATTAGATTTTGATGAATGTATTACTAAAGCAGGAAGTTAAGTTGCAGGTAAATTGAAATGTGAGAAGAAACTAGTATGAATGAGCAAACATTAGAATAAGCCAATATGAAATATAAGGAAATCTAAAGGATAGAGAAGATCATTTAAGAAAGGTAAGTCAATTGGGAAATTGAAAATAACGTGAGAAAATGCTGCCTCATTGAGGAATTAGTTATTTAAGGAATCACGAGGACTAATCAGGTGGCACATGGAGTGTGATAATAATTATTTGAGTTAACCATTGCCCGACAGCACTATGATATTGAAGATTAAAGTGATTCAAGCAAAAATTTGACGATGTATTAAAAGTATTCGAAAAGTTGAGAAGAATAGTTTGAATACGTGAAGAAAAACGTGTAAAGCATATAAGTAATGAAAGTAAAGAGAATTTTGAGGAATTATACTGACATAAATTATATCATTTGCATTTGGAGATTTTATGGTATGCACTGATGTTGTATAAGAGATTTGGCTAAAATCTAATGCAGCAGGATAAAGCGATTTCATAAGAATGGAGACAACTAAAGTCCTATGAGTTGATTATTCAATACATGATTCATAGCCATTATAGTAGTGATTGTTTTGAAAGTTTGGAGACAATATATGTATAGGAACTTTTGGGATATATATTTATACTCCTATAGATCATAAAAGTTTGAGGAAATTATTGAGTTGAGAAGAAAAAAAATTGAACACGAGACTGAGGCAATGGATATAAATACTGAAGGATTATGATTGTACAAATGAGTATTTTCCCTCCTTAGGTGTAGAACGAGAAGGGTAGTGATCCTTGTAATGCAATTGGACAAACTCCAAGATAGATAGCTTTTGTACTAAGCTAGTTCGAACCCTTTTTTATAGCTTATTAAGCATGCCAAACTTTGAGCATCCATTTGTGTTTGTTTTAAGTTTGCGATGTGTATATTGATATGCAAATAAATTTTGTTCTAATATTGATTTTGCTTAGTAATGAGAATGAGAAATTGAGGATTTTTTGTGTGTGATTATGATAATTTACAGGTTGAGTATGATAATTGTGGAAGTGGAATGTATGTATGCATAAGCTTCTTCATTGAGATTGCAAATTGTTGCTTGTTTTAGAATGACATGTTAGAGATTGAAAAGGTTTTATGGGATGAATCATTTGAGGTGGGATTCAAGAGTGTAACGAAAGGTATTTAGTAGTTGAATTGATATAAATAGATATTACTTTTTGCAAGTTCATAGGTGTGGAAATTATGTTTATAACTCAAGGTAAAAACTATATCTATTTAGGAATAATTAGCCAAAATCATCTTCATGAAAGTTGTAGCTTTCTAACGACATGAAGTATGAAATTTTTGGATATCGGAGCTAAGAGATATGATCACTATAAATGCTGATTGCTGTGTAGGATGCACATAGGACAGCTAGAGTAAGTTTTGAGAATTGGTTAGATGTGATGAGTCATTTGAGTTGAGATTTGGGAGTTTAATACAACCAAATTGGTAATTGAATGTTTAGGGTCTAATGAGTTTGGGAAAATTATGAATGAAAGGGATGTTAGAATAGATGTAGGAATCATTGGAGAGGCTTAAGAGGGAGTTTATGACACATATGTCCGTTAGACGAAATTTAGGTCCATTAAACAGACCTTCTCGGGTGTAAAAACACCCCTAGCCTAGTGAATGTCCATTAAATAGACCTTCTTGGGTGGAAAAACACC
The DNA here is from genome assembly GCA_025504915.1 of Erythroxylum reticulatum. NCBI lineage: Eukaryota > Viridiplantae > Streptophyta > Magnoliopsida > Malpighiales > Erythroxylaceae > Erythroxylum > Erythroxylum reticulatum. The sequence goes on from JANSVA010000216.1 coordinate 16,229,189, forward strand.
CCCAAGCCTGACAATGTTTGTTAGGCGAACATGTATATTCGTTTGACATACACGGGACAACTACAATAAATCAGAAATTTTGACCCTCTAGATGGAAAAATCTCACTTTGAAGTCTTCATAAAAGATGTAGATCTAGAAGTCTTCTTTCAAACCGTCTAAGAATCACCTCAATAAAAAGTTTCTAGAGAAAGTTATTCCAATTATTCCATGAGAGGTACAATATGAGTGGCCATAACTTCGTCAACCGACCTCAAAATGAAGTGATTCTTGAATCAATAGATTCCTAATGTATTTTTATACCTATACATAAAAATTGGTAGCTTTTTGTATTGATTTGAAAAGGATTTATGGAAATAAAATAAGGGATCGGTTGGAAGAGCACAATCGAGTTATGATCATACTTTGGGTTTTTGGGCATATCTTGAGCTATAGAGCTCCGAATGAGGTGGTTCTTATTTCAAAATGAACTAGATACATGGAGCTATAATTTTTCTATAAAACAATAATAAGGTGGTGATTTGGGCATTTGACTAGTGTGGGCTCACCCTTGCGGTATGAGATGTTATGAGAATGATGACAAGTGAGGGTTCATTGAAATAACCCTAGAAGGAAACCTACTCATGCTTTATGACTCCGAATTGTTGGACTTTGAAAATGGGGTCCATCATGATGGTTTTCAACTAACGGAGTGAAATGATCCATACTCGAATACTTACAACCCTGGCTAGAGAAACTACCCCAATTTCTCCTAGAAGATCAATAATCCATCGATGCAACCCTAACCACAATATCATAATTTTCAGAGGTTAAACTTTCAAAGGGCAATCCTAAAATGACAACCTACCGAGAAAGTCTTATTTGGAGGAAAGCCTAAATGCATTCATTCAGGTCATAAATCAAAATCAAGAAATGAACAACAAGAGATTTGACTCCTTAGAAGCATCTGTCAAGAGGATTTAGATTCAAATAGGGAAACTTACAACTCAAATGCATAACAATCAAAAGGGAAGGTTGCCCAATCAACCCGAGCAAGCCTAAATGATCACCGTTCTAAGAAGTGGTAAAGTGATTGACAATCATATTGGGTTTCCTTTTAAGTTGCCTAATACTAATAATCAAGAGAAGGAAATCCTCACCAAAGAAGAAGATGAGCAAAATGAGAAAAGCAATGGGAGAAACTCTTCAAGTCACATTCAAAATGATAAACAATTTAAATATAACACCAAGGACAATGAAGGACAAAAATTGTATAAGGCGACGGATCCTTATCGACCACCAATTCCATATCCAAGCTGCCTTAAAGAATCGAAACAAGATGAGTAGTTTTCCTATCTATATAGCATTCTTACTAAGGTCAAAGTTAATCTTCCCTTATTAGATGTGATCAGGAATATTCCGACTTATGTCAAGTTCCTCAAGAAACTAAGCACCAAGAAAAGAAAGTTTGCCCCTAATGAAAAGGTGCTAGTTTTGGAAATAGCAAGTGCATTCTGTAAAAGCATTTACCCCCCAAACTTAAAGACCCGGGACATTTTATCATGAAAGTATCAATGGGTAATGGTGATGAGGTTAAGGGTATGTTTAATCTTAGAGCAAGTATAAACCTTATGCCCCACTCTATTTATAAGAAACTAAATCTAGGACAGTTAAAACCTCCCAATATGTGATTACAATTAGCTTATTGGTCAATCCATTATCCAAAAGGAATAATGGAGGATATGTTAGTGAAAGTTAGAGGATTAATTGTTCCTGTAGACTGTATGGTCTTAGACATGGGGGAGGTTAAACAGCAAGGGAAGGAGCACACCATACTCCTAGGGAGACCTTTTATGGCCACTACCAATACTTTAATTGATGTGAAGATTGGGAAACTGAGCATGATTGTTTTGGGAGAAGTAGTAGAATTTTCAATCTTTAATGTTGAACGTATTTCTACTACTGATAAAGTTAATGCTGTGGATTTTCATTTTGCCTTATAGGAAGAAGAAAAAAAGCTGGACTTAGTTAAGGAGAGTGATGAATGCTGTCAAATACTAGTGGATGCAACAGTGGAAGTATTTGGGAGATTCTTAGATACAAATTCGAATGAAAAGGAGGACACAGTGGAATCAATCACTTTGAGCGACCCATCTTAAGCATGACCATTAAGGCATCCAACTACAAGATGTTAAAGAAGCAACCCGTTTAATTTTTGTTTGTTTTTCGATTATCTGTTGGTTGTAATCTTTCTTAATGAACCTTAACTTAGTTTGTTTTCTTTATGTGCGCAAGCTTATCCTCCATCTTTTTTATCTTTTTTCCTTACAGCTATCTTCATCCCTCAACTCAGTATATCATGTTCCACACCAAATCAACGCAGTGATCACCCCCACATTCGTATTGTATTTCTATCTCTTTCTTTGTTGCTTGTTAGTTTAATTTCTTTTAGTTTTAATGCTTATCCTTGTTCATGTTATTTTGTGTATTAAATACCTCCTTTAGATTTTTGCATCAGATTAGGAACAATGTGATGTTTAAGTGTGTATGGGGCAGGGGAGTATTAATTTTTAAAAATTTTATTATTTATGTGTTATGTGTTTGTTTTCCCATTTAGTAGTTAGAGATATATGGTTATTAAATGAACTCGATATGGATTAGAAATGTATAATATGATTGGATGAGTATACTTGCATGCTTAGACTGATTAACCTAGATTTCGATTAAAAGGACATTAGTTTGTTATGATAGATGAATGTCACTTTTCTTTGGTAAAGATTTGAGCCTTTTTGAACTATTAAACACCAAATTCAAGGATTATTTGCTGAGAGTGTTCTTTCATGATTAGGGAACTCTGGAACTTGCCTACAAATACTAGTCGAGATCACATAATCTTATGCAAACATTGTAATTAAGGCAATTAGGATTTACCCTTTTTGCTTAAAAAGCCACCCTAACACTACCCTTAGTGTGCCCCTTTGATCTTAACATGAACCATTTCTTTAAACCCAAAATATGAGCCTTGACCTTGATTGTTTATCATCTTCATTACACCTTCCATAAGGCCAAGTTGAGCAGTTGAAAGGGTTATAATTGGGTTTAGGGAATAAGTATGGGGGAATCATAGCATAGAGATGGCTATTGTATTACGGATGGGTATGGTTGTAGAAATTTTTACCTCTCCTCTATATTTTTCTTCTTTTGATTTCCTTATTTAAACAAATAAATAAATAAGAGAAAGAAATAAAAAGAGGAAAGAGAAAAGAAGAGAAACAGAAACAGAAAAGAAAAGAAAAGGAAGGAAGAGAAGATAAAAATGAAAGGAAAGAGGAGAGACATAAAAAGGGGAGTACCGATCTTGTTAACTTGAAAGGAAAGAATTTTTATGCTTCATTGTTTATATTACTTTAAATGCTCAATTTGTTTTGTGGTTTTAAAATACAATTTTCCTCTTTTCCCACCCTTAGCTCGGCCCCATTACAACCAAAATAAAGACCTTTGAAATGATGTTTGTGTTTGATTTAAGTGGTGGAGATTAGATTAATAAGCAAGCTTATAGTAGATGCCTTACATGAAATGAATGATGAGTGAATATACTCTACCTTCTAATGCTTGAGAGGATGATGAGTGGAGTGAGTGTCTATCACACTTGTTGATGGTTCTTTGAATTGAAGTGCTTATTAATTTTGGCTAAATATGCGAAGAATAGCTTGTTCATTGAGTATCAAGTTCTTAGGTTGTGTTTATTGAAATGATCATTGATATCCTTGACATTATTTGAGAAAATTATTGTTTCCATTGTTTGTTCTTTTATAGTCTAGTGTTCTTTAATGCACTTGAGGACAAGCATAGTTTAAGTGTGGGAGAATTGTTGTGTTTAGTTTCTATTGTTTTTAATTACCTTCATATCTTGATTTTGGCTACAAATCACTGTGTTTTGATCCAAATGTGAGATAGATTGAGTGAAATTGGTGTGGATGTTGCATGAATCTTAGTTGGATTATTTTGTAAATTTTAAATGAAGGTTGAAGGAAAAGTTGACATAAATTTGCATGAAAGGAAAAGAAGAAAACAAAGAAAGATGGTGACTAAAGGTGTCACCACTATGACAAAGCTTGTCATGGTGGTGACTAACTTGTCACATAGTCACAGTAGGGACTAAACATATCACCACCATGACCATTACTGCATAATGAGACACATTCGTGACTGTCATACTCACCCCTGTGCAAAGTCTTTATATTAATCCGTGTGTTTTATGACGTGGCAACTATAGGTTAAAGGGACCCAAAAACCTAAACCTAGAGAAGGATACAAATAGAAGGGATAGGAGGGTGGTGGCAACATCTTTCATTCCATTCTTCATTCTACATAAATAGACACATTCGGGAAGAGAGGGATAGAGAGAAAGAAGGGAAGATAAGAAGATAAATAGAGAGAGTTGGTGAAGAAAAGGAGCAACAGAGGTTAAGGCAGTGGGAGCATTCAATTGTATTAGTGAACATTAACCAGAAGCAGAAGGCGAAAGCTAATGCAGAAGGATTAAGAGTTATAGGATACCACTACGACTTATTTATATGACAACCTTTGTTGCTTACTCTGTTCCTTATTTATTGCATTGTTCTCTATTGTTTATTGGATTTCTTATTCTGTTAGCTTAACCAAACCCATATTCTGTAACTTTTGACAGTTTATCTTGGTTATTTACTTGGTTTATTGCCTAAATACTTCACTTATACAAATAAAGATGGGACTGAAGTGTTTAATGATGATGAATCTTGTGACATCCGTGATGGGATGATCTCTTTTCTTGAGAATTAATGTAGATATTTTAGTTGAGTTACAATTTTGTTGTCTTATTGCTATAGTTTTTGAGCTAAATGGATGTCATAGCATGACCAAACTTTGCATCATTTTAGTATTAAACGAAGGACCAAAAGGAGAAGTTTAATATGGAACTAGAAATTATAGATGATTAGGTTATGAATTGGAAATATATCAACTTAAGTGGTAATTAGTAGTCAGGTTTCCATAATTAATTCGAATAATAACTTGTCGAATGCGAAAGCTAGATTTAGTCTATTATTTGAGTTGATCTTAGAATCCGACTGTTAATTTTAGTAAGACAATTATCCAATCGTTTCTCCTTAGTCATGCATAGGAGATTAAATTAGTGAAGTTAATTCTTAAGAGTCTTGCATTATTAATTTATTCGTCTTTGCTTCCGGTTAAATCATTTACTTTTTAGATTATTTTGTGACTTTCTTTAAAAGCCTTCACACAATAAATCAAGATAGAATGTTTAGGATTGCCTTTATTTTTGTTTTTGTTCAAAATTAATTTAAGTGAACTAATTGCACCTTCATGGGAGACGACCCTAGGTAATCACTACATCTACCTCATATGCTTGCAAGTAGGATGGCCTAGGTAACTTTTAGAACTTTTTGGACACATCACACAGTCATGTACATAACTGTGTGAATGATTATGTCCACTCCAAAAACTCTAAATTTGAGCTATAAATGGATAAAACGAAGAGAAAATGAGAGGAAGTTAAAAGGCAATTTGTATGAGGTTCAAGGGGGTTTCAAAAAGACATATTGACGGGTTAGAATGATAAAGAGAACGAAGAACAAGCAAAGAAACATAGGGCTAGGTGTTAATAGTTGTGAGAAAGATATTAACATAAGATAGGAATTTTCACAATCCAATGAACTAAAGTTTAAATTGATTAGTGAAATCATTATTACACAAGAAGTTTTAGGGGCACTCAAAATCTGGGTACCAATGTTTTACTTAATTGTTTCTAAGTTTAATCTTTGTTCTAGTTAGTTAATTATGTTGATCTATTTTACTTTATTCTTTGAATTTTGCATTTGATTCATCTTAAACACCGTAATTTTTTAGTCTAGATAATAGAAAGATGGTAAGTATTAGTAATTCTAGCCCTTATAAGATCGACCTATTCTTGCTAGTGGTAGTTACAGCTATATTATACACTTGAAGTTTAAAATATTAAAATTACTTTCTATCAGTATTCTTCATAGTTAATGATGGTATTACCATCTTAAGGTGAATATGTAACTTACTATTAAGGGTGTTGATATTTTTATACATAATAATGGTATTGGATGTATAACTATCTTATATAGTTTTTATTAAACCTTGATATCTTAATATTTTAGCGATTTTACTCTCATTTTAAGGTGAACATGTGACTTATCTATTATGAATGGTGATATTTTTTGTACATAAGCATGGTATAGGATGTATGAAAGCTAGTATAGTTTTAACTAAGCTTTGTATTCTGTGCACTCAGTGATAGTATTGCCATTTAACGTGAATGTGTAACTTAATTGTTATAGACAATAGTATTTTTTAAAACATAAGTGTGGTATTGGGTATATGAAGATCTAGCATAGTTTTCATTAAGGCATGATATCTTAATATTAAAGTGGTGGTATTTTTATTTTAAGGTGAATGTGTCAATTATCTGTTATCAATGATGGTAGTTTTTTAACGTGGTATTAGATGCATGAAAGTCTGGTGTAGTTTTAACTAAGCCATAATATTTTTCTTACTAATTGATGGTATTACTATTTCAAAGTGAACATGTGACTTATCTGTCATGAGTAGTATTATTTTTTATGTATAAGCATGGTATTGGATATATGAAGATATGGAGTAGTTTTCATTGAAGCATGGTATCTTAATATTAAAGAGATGGTATTCTCATTTTAAGGTCATGGTATCTTAATATTAAAGTGATGATATTCTCATTTTAAGGTTAAAGTGTCACTTATTTGTTATGAGTAATGGGAAGTTCTATAAATAGCATGATATTAGATGTATAGAACCGTAGCATAGTTTTATTGAGCCAGGATATTCTTCTTATTTGGTGATGATATTTTTATTTTAAGGTGAACATTTCACTCATCTATTATAAGTGGTGGGTTAGAAGTATTTTTTGAACATAAGCATGGTGTTTTACACATGAAATTCTTGTTTAGTTTGTATTAACACATGGAATCTTAATATTAAGTGATAACATTCTAAGGTGAACATGTGGCTTGTCTATTATAAATGATGGAATATTTTGTACATAAGCATGGTGGTGAATATATGAAAGTTTAGTATAGTTTTAACTAAGCCATATTATTCTTTATACTCATCGATGACATTCTTATTTTAAGGTAAATATGTGACTTATGTTGTATTATGGTATTTTCTTATACATAAACATGGTATTAAATTTATAAAATCCTAGTATAATATTTATTAAGTCATAGTATTTTTCGTGCTCATTAATGGTATTCTTATAACTTTTACAATGAAGATTCTAAGTTTCATGTAAACTCATTCACCAAAGATCAAACTCCTAAGATCAGTCATAAAGTTAATGGTGATGCAAGTCATTACTTCATATTTGTGATTCTTCATCGTCAACTAAAAGTATTTACCATCAAACCCAAATAATAATGGCTCTATTTAAAAATCATTTTAAATAAAATTCTTGTTTCTTTAAAACTATTGTCAAAATAGTAATGATATTAGTATAAATAAGTTTTTAAGAAATTAAAATTTTCATTTTCAAAGTTACAACAACAAACTTTAATTTAAAAAAAAGAAATAGATACTTCCTTAATTCTTTTTGCTAGTTGACAATTTCTACTAAAAGATGGAGTAGGATGAGAATTACTTATGTGCCAAGTGGTTAGTTATAATTGGCCGCCAATAATCAACTATTTAGTCGTCCCATCTACTATTCGACCCTTTCTTATCCCACACGTCCAAGTGAATGTCCGAAATGGGTCTACATAAAGTTTTTGGGCTCAACTTAAGGGCCGGAGCAGTTGAGTTGATTAGATGTTCAGAAACATCCGACTTCAGTTCCTCGGTTTCTCCGAGATAGGGTTTAAGCATCGCTCGCTTCGCTTGTACTACTTACTGCCCGTATGGCGATGGGTTCATAAGTTCTCTTATAGTTGGCACGGTTGCAAATTTCCACAATTCTGGTACTTCTTCCGGTTTCTGTGTAGTTTTACACAGATTGTCTTCGTGGTGGAAGTTTGATGCTTCTGATTCGGTCCAACTATGGATGGCTCTCTCTTTAACGAGATAGTATTTTGCCATCTTTCTTACTCTTACCAACCCATCTCAGTTATGCTTGTTGGATTGAAAGAACAGATTCATATTTCTGCTAAATAAAGAAGTTGATTAATGGGCTTTTCGAACTTGGGTGGGAATCTTAGACAACATAATGCCTTCTGCTTAAGATATCATTGGAGCTTATGCTTTCGTTTCGTAGGCCAAACAGGACCTATCACATGAGTTTGTTTTTGGTGGGACTGTAGCTCTGAATCTAATCTTTCTTTTGACCCAAAAAAGAAAATCTACTTGTTATTCTCCTTGGACCGTAATGTTTTCTAAGCATTTGGCAAGTGACAACAAATTAACAGCAGGTGTACATACGCCAATTCCTGAAGTCTTCATCAGAGCAGTTTATCTTTTCTTATTTTCCTCATGCACAACCTGTCCTTCTGAGTTGCTTGTTATATTTTTCCTTTCTTATTTGGAGCTGGAACTGAGTTAGAGCTGAATATGGATCACTCTACTTTTCTTGCCGTAATGGCAGAAAGTTAAACCAAGTTTTTGGTATTTTGTTTCATTTCGTTATTTGAATTATTTACTTGTGATTCTATGTACGGGTATAGGAAAGGCATTCGCTTTCTTAGTTTTATTGCTTGCAGTAGAAAGAGTTCCTGGGATCCTACTGTATCTCTTAAGTTCAATCACCCGTCCCTTATGCTGCTTGAGAGGAGCAATACAAGGGATCATTTTAAACAGATCTTGGGACAAATAATGAGGAGCAATCTCATTGGTCATACATTTCCCATGAGTAGACTCATTTTGTTTTCAGCTAGTTCACACCCTGAGAATTTAGACATGGCCTTGATACTTTTCAATGAGTTTACTCCTCATCCCAACTTGTACATTTATAACACCATGATTTCTGCTTTGTCTTACGCCGCTCATCAATCTTTTCAAATGTATAATTGTTTGTTGAGGTCAGCAATTTACCCAGACAAGCAAACACTCCTTCACCTACTTCATGCTTGCAAACATGTATCAGAAGCAAAGCAAATTCATTGTCATTCTATTATTATGGGGTTGTTGCATGACTATGTACAGAACTCCCTCATAAAGATATACTTGGAAAATGAACTAATGTGGTTGGCAAATAACATACTTGGACACATGCTAGCTCCAGATGCTGTGGCATATAATATCTTTGTTAATAGCTATGCTAAGAAAGGATCAAGTGTGGAAGCACTACAGTTGTTTCACAAAATGATGGCTTTAGACCTCAAACCTGATGAGTATACCATGTTAGGTTTGCTAGTTTCTTGTGGGCAATTGGGAGATGTCCTGTTAGGAAAAGCTGTTCATGCTTGGATTGAAAGGAGGAAGTTCATTAGTTCATCTAATTTAATTTTGGGTAATGCTCTTCTGGATATGTATGTGAAGTGCCAGGAGTTAGACGTTGCACAAATGATATTCGGAGCATTAATGGAGAAGGATGTTGTTTCATGGAACATATTAATAGGTGGATGTGCAAAAGTTGGTAAGATGGAACTCGCAGAGGCATATTTTGATCAAATGCCTAATAGAGACCTTGTTTCTTGGAACTCTTTGATAGCTGGCTATGCCAGTAAGGGTGATTTTGAAAAGGTAAGCAAATTATTCAGTCATATGGTGGCAGAGAATGTTATGCCCAACAACATCACGTTGGTTGGCTTTATTTCTGGTGCAGCTGAAGTTGGAGCGCTGGACCAAGGGAGATGTGCACATGGATGGTTAATTAGGATGCAGATAAAAGTAGATGCCGTTTTGGGTTCAGCATTGATTGATATGTATTGCAAGTGTGGAAGTATTGAAAGAGCTTTGATGGCCTTTCAGGAACTTACTGGAAAGGACAGCAGAGTATGGACAACGATGATATCAGGATTTGCATTGCATGGCTATGGTCAAAAAGCATTAGAAATTTTCTCTAAGATGCAAGATGACACAACTCCAGATGATGTTACTTTTGTTTCTCTTCTTGCAGCCTGCAGTCACAGCGGGCTTGTAGATCAAGGGCTCAGACTATTCCATTGTATGAAACATTGTGGGATAGAACCAGGAATTAAGCACTATGGATGTTTGGTGGATCTTTTAGCACGATCGGGGAGGTTGACTGAAGCAAAAGATGTTATTGATAGGATGCCAATGAAAGCAAGTCCATCCATCTGGGGGGCAATGCTAAATGCTTGTCGAGCTGAGGGCGATGTAGAAATGGCAGAAATAGCTTTGAATGAGCTGCTCAAGTTAGAACCTGAAGAAGAAGGTGGATACATGTTGTTGTCCAATATATATGCTGCTAGTGGGAGGTGGAACTATTCTGGTAAGATTAGGGGGGTCATGGAAAGTAGAGGAGTGAAGAAGACTGCTGGCTACAGTAGTGTGGTAATCGAGGGAGTTGCTCACAATTTTCTTTCTGCAGACAGGTTACATCCAAGAGAGGAAGAGGTCAAGGCCATTTTGAGTTGTCTGAAAAGAGAAATGAAACTAGGGACCGATTTTCCACTTGCTATGCTTCCTTGACTATATTAATATTGGCCGAGGTTGGCCAGTTTAACCTTTCAGTCAAAAAATAGATACGTAGATGTGAAGGATGTTTGTACCAATACCATAAGGATATTATCAATGATCCTTGTGCTTTTAGTTCAACTGGAATTTTTCTTTAACGTAAATATTTGCGTTCTTTCCTGGAGACTCTTTTGCGGTGTTAGTTGTTCAAAAGTCAAATATGAAAGCAGGATAGGTTCTCCTCTCCTCTATTCTCGGCTTATATAGTTGATAGTTGTGTACATTATATCCATTTTTTGTGGTACAGCTTTATGGGTTTTAAAATTTGGAAACAAGTACTACACTTGAGTTCTATTGATGCGAAGACACATAAATTGGGATAGAATCTGCATTTTTGGAGCAAAAGTGCAGATTTCCAAGAGGCTTTAGTCTCTCAAGTGATGCCAAGAAAAAGGTGATAAATTGATATTCATTCAGAAAGGATCGTTTTTGTTATGGCCACCTTGTAATCCTCCCCTCTAATGTAATGGATGAGTGAAGCAATTTACTCTTTTTTTCTGCTACTGTGTTGGAAAAATTTTACTTTGGTAGTATATAGGACGTATTATTAGTTATCTCTTTTGTTGACGACTCCGCATCAACATAAAGCCGTTGTTCACTTGCACTTTGTGCACCACCATTGAGCCGTCAATGTTCACTTGCATTTTCTGCACCACCATTGAAGTTACGGGAAGATGGAGATGCTATCTTTCTGAAGCTGAAGTAAAAAATGGTAGGTTTGAGTGGAGTTTCCTGCTTCATATTTATCATGGAAGTTTTCAAGCTACATAGCCCAATTGTTTACGGACTATGTCCAAGTTTACAAGTTGCATAGTCAATAGCCCTGATCCACCTCTTGCTTCTTATTTACCTCAAATACGGCAACCACATGTGCAGGAAGAAGGAGAACAGATCCTTTGTTCTAATTAATTAATTTTTATCACATTCTATTAAATCTCATTTACATATTTATATGGGATTTACATAAATGTGTGATTAAAATTGATTGAAACAAAATTAAAACACCATTTTAGCACAGAAGGTTAAGTTGGGGTAGTATAACATATGTAAACATTAATTATCATTCTCATTCAAACCCCAACTTTTCATGAAAAAGGTTACAGAAGTTGCCTTAAATCAACTCAAAAGAAGTCACAATTTAAAAGGAGGCTGCAACGTTTAAACCAGACACCAAATGGGTGGAAGATGTCTGAATAGCTTCTGTAAAGCTTCAATTCATTCCTTCTGAGATAATCCACGCAACAAATGAAAGCCCGATTGTGTGTTCTCAAGATGGGTGTAGAGTTATGATTTTAGAATGATGCCTAAGGCCGACGTTGTATGCATCTAATGGAATAGTTTCCATTAAGTTTATTCAAAGAAAAAAAGAAGCATACAAATAAGAGTAATTAATAACACCAGAAAACCACTAACATTTTGTTAATCTTTGTTTCCAATTTTGGGCGGGGGATGAGACAGTACTATGAAAATAGAATCAGCTTGCCTACATAATGAAGAACGTGTAGTCTTGTATAGATACGTGTAGTCTTGTATAGATACTTCTTTGAATTAATAATATTCAGGAACTGAGACAATTCCGTTCCGGGAGAGGAAGAAAAGGCTTTCTGTGTTCTTATCTATTGCAGTAACGGACTGGAATATTATTTGACAATTGCTTTATTCTACTATTAAAGCCTCATGTGGTAGAATATAACTGTTTTAAGATGAAACTAAATTAAGCACTCGCATCAGATACAGTCTACTCTTAAGATGAATATGTATGCTCTTTCCAACATTCAAGGGCATGCCAAGTGGACTACAACAGCCTCCAGTTTCGATGAAATTTAAGGATATAATCTAGTATATAAGTTCTTATCACCAGGAAGAAAATTTTGGAGATAATGTCATTGTCCATTGGAGTGCACAATGAATCCACAAACCCACCGTGAGTCATACTTCTTTTTCTATTTCTACACACCTTGTCCACTAAGTGTAATTTTCTGTACAAAAGAAACACTTCTACACGCAACTTATCTTCAAAACCATCGTACACCCTACTCATCAAAAGATTCGGTTAGCCACATAATTAGGATTAAAGCCCTGGGAAGACCGCAATAGCTTGCATATCCATGGACATCGGATCTAGCCATGATTTCGATTCGGCCACCAAGGTGACATAAAAGATGCCGCCATTAAAAGGAGTCATGAGAAACCAAAAACGCATCCCTCGGTTATGGTTGTAATGAAGCACTTGAGAATACATTAAATCATGTCGCCCCAGAACTTGTACTAACTGGACCGTCTTTCAACCCCTGGAGACACGTATGTAGTACTTTTTGCACATTATCTGCAACTATCCTCAACCTTCCTTGAGTACCATCTCCAGTTGAACAGCCGCTAAGTTCTATCGTTCGAGCCACCCTCAGTTTACATTTCTCCCACTCATCAACACGCAACCAGCAAGCGCGACCTCCATGACTACCTTCCATGCCAAGAAATGAGACATTAATATTTTCTCCAAAAAAGTATCTTAACCTCACTGACACGCAATACGGCAACCAAGCAGCACCACCAGCAGCATTAATATGAGGTATATGAGCAGGATCGAGAACAACAGTGAGTGCAAAATCAACCGAATTATGAGACCGATCATAATGGATATTGCTTTTAGCTGCAGAAGAATTATCATCCAAGGTCAGCCCTGCATGATTTTCCAGGCATAACTCAATACGGGGTTTCTGACCAGAAGATATTTCTCCACCCTGTGCCTGGACCAATCCTTTCTTCCAGGCAATCAGTTTTAAAAATTCTCTTAAAACTGATATGGGCAATGTCAGAAGAGTAATGAATGATGCAACGCGAGAAGCATCATAGGGCTCCGATGCAACACGGCGACTGAAATAGTCACATATTTCTCCTATTTCAGATTGAGTTAACTCTTCTTGAGCAGTAGTAGGGTTCTGCTGCTGTTGCTGCTGTTGTTGCTGGTGAAAACGCTTGACACTTAGTACTTGAAGAAGAAGTTGAACTCTGTGGACACTAACAGCAAATACATAGCCCCTGTTTAAAGAAACATAATTACATTTAGAGAGTACAGAATAATATAAAAGCATATCAATGGTTAGACTATTGACGGTTATGTAGAAAGTAAAACATGTGCAAGTAATGAACCTCCTTACTATCAACAAATCAAGAAGAGATCAAATTGTGTTTGAAACAGTTCATAATTGAGTGCCAACATCAGCAATAGAAGGCAAGATCCGAGCAACATATTATACGCAACTGAACAAACAATGTGATGGATGCAAAGGATATAAATCAGTTTGATGTTTCTTCTACTCGCCTGTTCAAGCAAACAAGTTAGCAGCAGAAAAGAAAAATCACTACATCAACTGGCTCCATTGACACGTCTAGAGTTGTTACACTAAACCAAATTATCATGAACCCCACTTTTACATTGAGTGAGCGAACCCCACTTTTACATCGAGTAAGAGCAAAAAAGTGAGTGTAGCTAGAACCCTTTGGCAATGAAACGAGCCACATCTTATAAAAGTTGATGCCACATTTCCTTCACCTAAGTCTCGTTTTTTTTCACTAATCTTGATTCATCTCTTGTAGGCTGACTATTTCATTAAGAAAAAATTCGAACAATGACTTAAATCTGAAATATCAATCTATTAACAGTAGAGTTAAATGACTCAGTTCCTAAAATAAGGAGACCTAGTCCTAAAACAATTATAACCACGGTGGTGATTAGGACTAAATCATCTGCACATCTTATTTTATCAATTTCAATTTCTTTTGGTTGATATTTTCCTCGTTATGCCTCCTTACTAATCTGCTGTTAACCTCTTTGCCATGGCTTCTGCTTGTTTTCTTAACATTTTATATGTTTTTCCGTTTATAGCTCCATCCCTTCAGAGTTTCTGCTTTCATAACTTCATTGTTATGTGTGAAAGTAATAAGCTGTCATACCATGTGAAAGTAAAAGTGAAGGGGAAAGGTGCAGACAAGGTTTAATGTGATTCAGCAGCAAGGCCAGATTTTCTTCCATACCCCAACACTGGCATAGCCTATGTAGTATCATAAGTATGCCTATCCGTCTACTTTATTCTCCTAAAAAAGCTATTCAGGACCTATAAAAACATAACATTCCTTTTGCACCACTATAATGGAGAAATCCTTCCTCCCGCCTGATGCCAGCTTGAAATTTAAGCATGAAATCTTATTATAAGCAACCCAATTAGTGTATTGAATAAATGGAGAACAAACAAGTTAAACTGTCTTACCCAACAAAGAAGCGTAAAGCTGGCTGTTCCTGGTCCAAATTCAACAGTGCACCTTCATTATCCTTAAGGATTGAACCCAATATCTCTTTCAAAAGATCAGGTAACTGGGCGAATAACCACAGAACCCCAAGGTACTTAAGAATACCTCTTAACACCTTCTTAAGGGCAACAAGGGGAACCCATCCACCCCCATAGCCCCCATCATCACCAAGACCAATAATGGCTGTATTTAATTCTCCTCTCACATGAGCAGGGACACCACTCCCTGGTGATCTACGTATAGGTAACCCTGAGCTTACAGTAGACAAATTTGAAGATACTGGGACAGTATTTCCAGCACGATTCAAACCAGTCACTTGGTTGGCTGCCCTGGACATTGCTGCAGAATTAGGAAGATTCATTCTATTTCCGTTGATACTTGAAACTTGAGATCCAGAATTTGGATTTGGATTATTTGAATTTGCCAATCCAACAGGCTGTTGACCACTCGCAAAACCTTGATCTAATCCATTCAGCTCCTGAGCAACATGTTCCATAATGAATGGACGAAATTGTGGACATGGTAGTGATCCTCCAACTGAAGGGCCTCCCTTGGGTGGTGTTGCTGGCTGCAGCCAAACTTGATCTCCAGCAAAGCATCGCATGTCAACAGCAAAATGTTTGCGATAAATAATCCTAATCCAATAAGGGCCACGTAGTACAACAGAGACATCTATCGGCAACAGTGAACTAGGAACAATGCCAGGGCCTCCTCGACCAGCAGCAGCTAACATTGCAGCACCATGTAGGCTATGATTCCCAAGACCCGTAGAAGCAGTAGATGAAACAGAATTTCCAACAGGGAGTAATAAATATCCTCCCTGTTTTGGCATTGAAGAGGCTGGACCTGTTGCTCCAGTAACCCCAGGGACAGGACCAGCTCGTGCAGGCCTAGTTGCAGCAGCAAGAGCATGTAAGGGACCTGCAGTGAGACGGATGCAATCTAACAGCGATGAAACTTCAGCTCCATTTATGAAATCTTCCAGAAACTGTAAGGAAGATTCATATTTAGATACATAAGTCCATATAACATGATAGCAAATTAAATGTAAGCCAAATGGAAATACAAGTATAACAAAATGAAGCTAACATCAAAGAAACACATAAAAAAATTCTGCCATAGCTATTCCTATTTTATATCATAAAATTCTAAAATCTTAAAAATAAATTAAAATATTCATAATTAAACAGTCAAATAATATTTACTTGATTAACAATGAAACCGTAAAGAAAAATGAAAACGGAAAACTAAAATCACATTTTATGGTTTTTGTTGGGAAGAAATCAAAAACAAAATTCAAAAAGAAATTGAACAAAACAAGTTTTTTCTTTTTTTTTTTGGGTTGAATTTCAAAACAAAAAACTGAAACCACCTTCCATGGTTTCTAGCGGGAACAAGTCAAGACAAAAATAGAACCAAGAAAATATTTTAGCTAAATGTATAAACAAAATCAGAAAACAAAAAACTGAAGGAACTAAACAAGTTTTTGTTTTCTTAAAACATAAAATAAATATGAAACAAAAAGTAAAAAAAATGAAAACTAAAAATCACAAAATAAAAGTTAAAACTAAATGTATCTTAAATTAACTGCATTAGCTTAATATGAGTAGTGCTTTCAATGCAGTTAGTGTTTGGGGAATAATAACAAAAAAGGCATAAATGTCAAAAGTTTGAAGAACAAGGCAATCATGAAAACAAATCTCACATGCTCATGCAGACACACATGACCGCAAACACTCATGCGCACAAAGTTGAAGTAAATAAGAAGATAGCTCACTTTTGTATGAGGCCAAAGTTGGTCTGGAGAAACATGCATTGTGCATCCCTCTTTGCCCGATTCCCACTCTATAACAAAGCGAGCCAATACACCTGACCCAAAGCTGAACCATAAGCTCATTAACCCAACTGCTTCGATTCTAAATGCCCTCCTCATCTGTTCTGATAGCTTATCTCCCTCAAGAGTGCCTTTTCCTAAAGGCAGAACTCTAACATCAGACTTTTCACTGCTTTCCTCCAATTTCTCATCTGTTCTTACTCCAAGCAATTTCCGCATTCCAAGGGCAAACATTCTAGCATTGGATAACCTTCGAATGTCTGCAACTAGCTTCTTTATACTGTCAGACTCTATGGACTGATAACTCAGAACAACACCATCAGGATCATAATGGATATGAGAATCTACATCACATGTATTGGCTATTCGAACCCCAGATCCCCAGGGAGTATTGCTGCTCCCTTTCTGAAGCTCCCACAAATCCCTGAAATGCTGATCATTTATTTTGACATCCCAATACATGCTTCCAGGTCTTCCAAGCCGCAAGCATATGTGTTGCCATGAATTGCCACAGGCAAATGGAAGTCGGAACCAGATATTTGTAGATGCAATTCTTGGATTTGATTCTTCAACATAAGGAATGTCCAGTACATCCATCTGGCTGGTCAGTCTCGCATGCTTAATGCAAAGTGAACAATGCTTGACCACATGAAGTAGAGCAGAAACATAAACACTAGCAGGTACATTTCCTTTATTTGCTTCAGCTATAAGACTTCCATAACTGTAGTGTTCACTCTTGAGGACAGCCTTTGCTAATACAAACTGTGAAAATGACTGCTGAGGATGGGCTTCCAACATTCTCCCTCTCTTCTTAGAAAATCCCACTTCAGCATCCAAATCTTGAAGTGAAGGAATCAAACACAAGATCTCTGAAACCGTACGCTTTCTATGATTTTTTCTATGCCTGGAAATGTCATGACTAGAGCCCTGCCATAATGCACTTTCTCCTGACACCTGTGCTGCAAGAGAAAACATTTTTAGTCAAAGATGGACAAATATAGAAAAGTATAAACTCGGAGCAAGTATCCAAAATATTTCATTTACACAATCAATTCAGAATATCTTACATATGGGAGTTGTAGCAGCTTTCAAAGATCCATTTAAATTAGGTTTCACAGTTGCTACTGAGATCCAAGAAGCATTTAATCTTGCAGGTGATAAAAGTCGGGATGACCTGTTCCCAGACATTGCATCCTTCAATATATCACTCAACAGTTTCAAATGATCATCATCCATTGAAGAATTAGAACCATTCTCGACAGAAAGTGGAGACCTCAGGGAAGCCAAATCCTGGTCTGATTTTGAAGCAGACAATCTCTTCACAGATGTACTCCTTCCTATAACAGAAGACAATGAGCCCAATGAATTGAACTGCTGTGGGCCCTTCAGAGTACTTGATGAATACAAAGAACCATTGAAGTGAGAGGGCATGGTAGAAACTTTTCCAGCATTATTCATCTGTGATGCGTTAACTCCAACTTCCCACTTAGAGGAAGGGCTTCCAGCTTTGACGTTCTGAAGACTCATTGGACTGGAGTCAAATTGAGAAACAAAAGACGCATTGAGTGAAGCCGTGAGTGCTTGATCAAGTTCAAATACTTCATCAACTACAGACGCAAAATTTGATGCACAATAGCCTGCCTTTTGCGTAGGACCATCCAGACCCAATTCAAAGAAAAGACCATGCTCAGAACTCTGATCAGTACCTCCACTATTAAGCAAAAGGTGATTCAATTTCCCACAATCAAGTAGAGTTAGATTAAGTTCATCGTCAAGCATCTGCATCTGGTTAATGTCAATTTTCTTCATGCCAACAACATTGGTTGAGTCATTAACAGATTGAGATTTTCCACACAAATCTGGTTGAGTCTCAACCAATCTAAACAGTGGTTTGAAATCTTTATCAAGTTCCACCAGCAAAAAATAAGAATTCCCACAATCTGGGAACCCCATTAGCAACATTGTAGCGGTTGAAAGGTCCTTCGGTAATTTCACACCAGCAAAACCATTGTCGTACACCTGCAAGTCTCACAACATCATGCCTCAGTCAACTTGTGAACTAAACAGCAATCTAAATCCAATGCCTCAAGGTACATAATATTTCTTTTATATACATGAATCTACTCTTCTATTAGCATTTACACTTTAAGGGATAACCGCAATTCAACATGATGCCATATGTATGAATATAATAAGTAAACTTCTAATTAACTGAAGCTGCAAGGTCTAAAATATTGACCAAGGAAGACTTAAAAGAACAAAATGTTGACAGATGAACAGTCTATAGACATAATGTCTAAATACTAAAAGCAGTTATCAAATAAAGGTTACAATATGAAAGTAAAAAGCAAGTAATATTACCTCAAGGCCTAAGAACCTGCCAATAGAGGCAAATAAATGTAGAATACTTTTGCTTCTCAAGCTACTAAAAATTTCAGCTGCAGTCATACTTCCTTGATTCAAAGCTTCTTCACAATCTAATAAGACAGAAGGTGCAAGTAAGTTCTGTGATGATTGAAGAAGAAATCGTCCATTCCTGAAAATCAAAATGAAATTCACACCATGTTAAGATCATGTCCTGAAAAAGAATCAATATTACAAAACTAATATTTTTCCCCACTTCTCAACCTGAGTGTGATAAGTTAAACCGTAACAATAGATTCTGCAATGTTAAGCGGCAAGAGTGAAATGGAGCGTCCATGAAAAACAACACTTTTGCAGATTTTTTATTTTTACAGAGCTCATCAAATGACTAGGACCTTTCTTCTCAAAATTTAAAAAGTATTGTCATGCAGAAACCATCCAATATAACATGTTAACATTAGCAGCCCATCACATACGAGTAAATAAGCATGTCGAAAGACAATTTTTTACTACGAACAAAGATTGTGTAGAAACTATAACTATCCTCAACTAAATCCTTCTTTATCCGACATCATTTGGCACAAGAAGAGAAACAGTCACAACTTTCTGCAGGTTAGCAGCTAAAATAACAAGTGAATACCCATTTAGGGCTGATTAGATCCATAAAATCCTCTAGAATTGGACCACCAAAAGAAATGGGGCTTGGACACCGTTCCGATAATGGAATAGATGAAATAAATCAAAAAATAGATTCTCTTCAAGAAAGAAATCTTATCGGAACTGTCCATATCCAGTTCATCCTTCAGAACCATATCACATCCCGGATCTGATGAAATACGATGAATTGAGACGGTATTTTGTAAATACATAATTATCTTGAATATATTAACTATTTCTTTATTTTTTGATCACCTGGAAGGGACAAAAGAAAAATCTTGTTCTTTCTTCAACAATTTTTGATCTCTAGTGGACGTCTTAGTGGGATTCAAACCCAGATGAAGTTCTGACCATCTGATAGAGGAAAAGGAACAAATAGATCTTGTAGGATTCCCAATAAACTAGAGCTTTCCCTCCCCCCCTTCAGCCCCACTCTTTGGTCCTAGGAATGCTAGTTTAAGAATAAGAATGAGTGATTGCCCTTCTCCAACCCTTGTCTTTGCTATGCTAATTAATTTCACGAGTATGTCAAGAACTAACTAATAGACGTTCTTAAGATCATCCAATTGAGTTGTTATATGTTAAATATGTTCTAATTTAAAGTATAGTGTGGCTTTATAGACTCATTGATACCTCAAAAAATCAACCAATCCTTATAGAAAGTACCTAAAAATAACATGACATTTAGACATTCATCATAACAACGTGCATATAATTATAGCAGTCCTGAGAAAAGCCACAAAAAATGAAAATAAATAAGCTATTAGCATGGGAAAAAGGATAAGACCTTATATTTATTCCAAGCATGAAAAAAGATGAGCCATAGGCACGCACACAAAGTACTCCCTGTCTTTCATAACCTCTGCCAGTGAACTTTGTCTCTTTCTGCATGCATATTGAGATCTTAGACATACAACGCTTACTCTAGATTAAGATTCTAAAGAAGATGGGCTAGTAGTATAGTAAATGCAAATTAACCTGGACCTACCTTTCTAATTTCAATATCAAGTTCATCCATATTAGACTTGAGAACAACATCACCTGCAGCTCGACATATTTTGACGTTTCTACCCAACTCTTTTTGAATTTCAAGCAGACGAGTATAACGATTACAGCATATGGCTCTCAGTAGCAATTCCTCAACATCAATGCAACTTTGTTCGATGAAAAACTCTGCCTCTCTTCCACTTAATGGGTCTACAACAAATGTGCTATGAGTACACTTTATCTGTAGATCTGGTCCTGGTTCAATCTTTATAAATGGACAAGTTCCTGACTCAGTTGTACTGGTATTTTCAAATTCTAGCCAATACATTATTTTCAATCCCGGCGTCCGTAAACCAGATGAATCAGCTTCTCCTTCTTGATTAGGTAATGTAGAATTCGAACTACCATCAGATATCAACTCAAACCGTATAGAATCCTTCCATCTTCCTTGACGGAGTGCTTGCACTTGCCTAATAACGGTATCCATAATAAGTGCAACACAAAGCTCATGAAGAACTGAGTATAATATCGAAAATGGATTCTCTGCTCCTGCCATTCTGCGCTCTAAATCATCTCCAAGAGCATGCCGCCTCAATTCCTCCAGTTTCACAAAACCACTTCTCTCACCAACAAGCAACTCCATATGTAATATCCTCCACATTGAAAGGTGCCCTCGGTAACCAAGAGTAACTAATACTTCAAATTCACCATTAACACGAAGAAGTGCTGTACCATTAGTAATTTTTACCTCAGAGATCTCCTTAGGAAGTGATGCTTCAAGCAACTTTGATCGCACAAGTGAATCTAGCTTCTTCAAAGCTGGTTTCTGCTCATACTCACTTAATGTGTTCTGGTTACCCACATCTGCTATACAGTTTGGCAAGCGTCCATAAGATCCTGTGAGAAGAACTTCAATAGCAGACGGAACATCATATATTGGAGCACGAGCTTGCTGTAGTGCTTCATGCATGAAATACAATGAGTCAGCGGCTTGGGTAAAACAAGCATCATGACTTGAAAGAGTGGATTGGAGTTGCTGGCAATACTGTATCAGCGGAACCTGCAGAAACAAATGAGAGGACATAGGAATATGTAGTCGGATTTTCATGTCCATGTTAAGAAATTATAATTAAGAATGCTCATCTAGCTTTTGTGTAATAAAAATTTCAACCTAACACATCAGAGTTTCTTATAGGAAAACCCAATCACAGATATTTCCCATATGATTCCGTCTCGTAATGCAATGAATATTCATAAAACTTTTTTGGTATATAAAAATTCAAACTTGGACCCTTATGAACAAAGCCTCATCAATTTCAGAATATTTTCTTTATCCCCCAAAGAAAGCTCACAATTTTATTAAAAACGCAGAAATTGAGACAAGCAAAGCAGCACCTGCTGGCACCACTTAGCGAGGGCATTAAGACGGAGCATCCGCTGCTGGGTGTTGAAAAAGTACTTCAAAACCAAAAGCCGTTTATCATAGTCCGACTGTTCACTCGACTTGAACTTGTCCACCAAATCCTTAAGTGCGAGGAACGACTCCTCGGCCGCCCGTCCCACCAGCGTCGAGAAGTCCACCGTCTGCTGCCCTAACTCCGACATGAATTCAGAGTTCTTATCGCAATGGGATCTGAATATAGTAAGTAATCATAAAAAAAATCTAGGGTTTTGGTGACTAAATCGGATACATAGACAAAGACAGAAAACGTTTTGAGGTCTTTGATTGTCAAAATTGGTAAAATTAGTGTCTACTGTAAGCGACAGTTGTAAGGAAGTGTGGGTACGGCGGAGGCGGAGGCGGAGGCGGAGACAGAGGCGGAGGCGGAGGAGGAGGAGGAGGTTGAGAGGCAGAGAGTTCCCCCTCCGTTCCCTTGGGAAAGTTACTAAAACACAAGGAAAGCATTCAAGTTTAATCTAAAACTTTGAACTACTGCCGCATAGGCTATTTTGGTCTCTTGCCCTTTTCTGTATCTTTTTAATTTGCTACACTAGTGAACGTATTATTATTATTATAAAGTCGTGCTTTTCATGATTATTTTATACATATTACAAAAAATTAGTCGTTAGTGTTTTGTTGATTAAATACCTTGCTTGTCCATATAATTAAGGACACTATGCTATATAGTAAAAAACAAGTGCCAATTTTTCTAGTAAACAAATATCTTGATTATAAATAAGGAATTTCTTTAATTTTTAATTCATTTATATAGTTATTAGTAAGTTGCATATGATATGGTATAATATTGTATTTCTTATATGCAAAATTTTAATAAATTCAATTTACCCTTGAATATACCTTTGAGTTATAGATTTTAAGGGGCTTGAATATACATTAAATTCAAAATCATTTAAATAAATTGGTTTAATGCGTTAAATTTAGAATTAAAATTCAATAGATAAATATTTAAATGAGATAAACCTAAACATAAAACCCAACTCACTCATTATTTATAGTAACCTTCAATGTTGATTTTGTAATCTCAATCTTGAATTTTTTTTATAAGAGACACTCAATCTTTTTTCATCAATAATGATTTCATATTATTAAATCAAGTGAGTTTTTAATCTATGGTTTCGATGATAATGAAATGTATTATTATAATTTTTTATTTAATAATATTAATAATTTATCAAATATTCAAGCGAAAGGTTAAAGATCATATTAAATAGAAGCAAAGAAGTGATTAAGGATCAAAATGATTAAAGTGGAGCACTATATACAATTTAAGAAAATTTCCAATTAATACAAGTCAGCTGGAATACGAAAAACAAAGATTGAAGTAAGTTCAAGTGTTCTAAATCATTGTAATTTCATGTAAGCCTTATCTTGGTCATCTTAATATTTAAGGGGCTCAATCATTTAGTCCAAATGGTTACAACCTAAAGACTCCTTACTATGGATGATAGCCAATCAATCTCCCTACTATAAAGAACTTAGCATTTTTTTATAATATGCTTAACAAGTGTACTTTATGCCATCAAGACTTTGAAACCCTCAACCACCTACTCTTTGACTACCCATTCTCTAAGAAATATGAATGGCCATCAACTATGCAAGAGAATTAGGGAACTTCAATTGCTCGTGGCCACATGGCAAGCAGCCAGGTATACTCTATGATATATAAAATAGGAAGGAAAGAAACTTAAAAATTTTCAAGCAACTGGAAGCATCAGAAACTAAAGTGGTCAATCAATTAAGGTAATGGATTAGAAGCATCAAACCATACACAATTTGCTATCACAAAACTAGGCTAACAATATTACTTGTATTAATACTCCTTAGTTATGGAGATTAAGTGTTAAGCTTTGGCTTTTGTAATGGACTCTATTCCTTTGGACTTTCTTTCCCTTTGTAGGACATCAATTCAATTATTACTTTCAAGAAAATATTTTAGGAGCTCAAAGTTGCACAAATAATGCATCGAATAATGCATAATGCATAAATGTTTTCATAATTCAAAGAAATTGGTTTGAACTTTAGATAAAACTTCTTATTCTTCAAAAATAGTTGGGAATCTTTTAAAATTATTTAAATCAATTTTTTGTTAAAGAAAATAGTCTTTATTTTTTGAAAGAACTTGGAAAGTAGAAAATTAAGTTTGAATGACTTAATATGTGAATAGGTAATGTTTAGCATTATACACAGGTTAGATTGCTCATTGACCAAATATTATACATCACTTACACTATTTACTGATCAATTACAGTGTTCATTAGATAAGATGAAAAGATTTATGTCAACTAGTCAACGGTGAGTTCTAAAAGTTACTAAGAGGGAACTTTCTGTCCTACTATGGATCCAACTAGTTGAAACCATAGTTGAATGATGTCTTACTAACAAAGATAGGTATTAGTTAGTCAATCTTGTAAAAAAGTAATCAGTCATACCTAGTGAATGTGTGTTTAATGAAAATTTAAATTGGTTTTAGGTATAGTCTTTAATTGAGTTATGAAGCCAGAGAAATCTTAAATTCATGCATGATTAAGAATGAGAAATTGAAATATGAAATCCATAGCATGTTAGATTCTAAGAAAGTAGTTATTATCAATGGTAAAGTAGATGATTGATCACATGGGAATAAGATATTAAAGAAAGAGATCAATGTCTTTAAAGAATCATTGTTTGAGTTCACTTTAGGGAGTGAAAAATTAATACATGCTTGAAATACAAAAGAGATCTAATGATAGGCATGCAATTGATGAAATTGATTTCACTTATAAAAGCAAACATTCAATAGCCAAGACAAATTTTTATGATTGTTATATTATGATTTGATAACGAGTTTTATTTATGTTTTAACAGGCCCAGGAATATTAGATCATAATCTGATTTCATACATAGAGATTAAGAAATCCAATTGATGAATATATCTACTGTAATTAGAAGGAGTTAATTGTAACCCTAAAGATTGGATGACATAAATCTTTTAGATTATGGTCAAACTTAATAGGGAGATTCATAAATCGATAAAACAATCCTATAAACTTTAACCCGAGTAATTCGGTTGAAAACCTTAGGATTAATTATTAGTAAACTCAAAGTCAATTATTAGCATGCTATAAGAATCTCCATGGTGCAATCGATCAATAAAACAATTGAGTAATAAAAGATCAATCTGTTAAGGGTTTAAGGGGATTAAAAACCTAGATACTAATTATTGATATCAGTAATTTTTTAAATGATTTATCAATTCTCTGTTCAATATCATTGCCTATTTTATTTTACTTGTTTTAGTTTTATTTTCTTTTATTAAAATCCAAAATCAATCCGTAGGCTAAATAATAGGAAAAAGGTCATTATTAGTAATCACTATCTTTGTAGGATTGACTTGTACTTGCTGGTACTAACTAACTATAGCTACGTCGTGCACTTACAGTTGTTATAATATTTACTAACTCCGAAAAAATCAATCAAGTTTTTAGAGTTGTTATCGGGAATAGTGATATTAGGAAAACCTATATTTTATGACTCTAGCCATTTTTCTTTATTTTATTTTATTCTATTTTTTATTCTATTTTCTTTTATTTTAATTGATCTTATTTATTTCTTATTGTATTTTATTGTAATTTTGATTTGTTCATTTAAATATCGTTTGAAATTCTCAACTTCATCTTGAGTTTTTGGGTTATTGTAGGATTTAAAATTCAGTATCTTCGTCACAACTCACAATGGAAGGATGGAACAGACAATACTTTTATGGAAGCCAGAATACGTCTTCGCAATCTTTATTATCACCATATGGGAGAGAGAGGTGTTCTTACATGTTTTCAGAAGCTCAACTAATATCCAAGTTGTGTTGCAACATTATTGGTGGGAGTTATCACTATAATCATGAATGTCAAACATCAACTTATATATGGGAGTGACCTAGCATGTATAATCAACCTCATGGTGTAGTAAACAACTATAATTCAAAGTGGAGCAACTCTTACGCCTATAGATGGAACGATGATACTCTAGCTGAATATTTACAGCCCCAAGAACCTCCAGTAATAATTCAACACTGGAAGATATAATGAACAATTTCATTCAAGAATCAATCAAGAGGCATTAAGAAATAAATGCTCATATACAAAATTTGGTAAATCAGATGGACCAGATAGCAAAGATATTATCTGACGAATTACAAAGGAGTTTGCCTAATCTTATTGAAATAGGTCATAAAGAACTTGGAATGGCAATCACCAGAGGAATGGAAACGAGCTCCCAAAAGAAGAAGGAGAAGAAGATAATGGAAGCATTACAAATAAAATAATAGAATACCTTGCCGAACTTAAAGCTAGCTGACGTGAATTTGAAGAAAGAGTTTCTTCAGTTGAATATCTTGAGCATAATACAGAATATTATTTGAAATTATTAACGCAACATAGTGAAGAAAAGACAATGGTTGGCTTCATGGATGAAGAGGCATTCCAAGAAGAGCTTCCTGAAGAAGCCTACATCTAAAAAGGGAAAGTAGAAGAGTGGCAGAAGGTAATTGAAGATGAGCTAGAAACCTTTGTCTATGAAGAAGAAGAAGATGAGTGGACAAAGATACTTGAGGAAGAACTAACGAAGGAACCATATAAGGAAACTATCAATGAATCATTAGTAGTTAGCTTAATTATGGAGGGTTTCCACTTCTTAAAAGAAAATTTGTTCGAGTTAGCAGATGATTCAGGGAGTTTTGTTATCCCATATTTTATTAATAGTTTGTCATTAAAAAGTACATTAATGCATGTGATTGAATTGATTAATTTTATAAATTATATCCTAATGATTATCTTGTAATAGTTGGCTTGCTTAGAGGCTACAAAATTGCTTTGTGAAGAAAAGGGTGGAAGTAAGTCCCTGATCATAGACCCAGGATGAGGGTAAAGATGCAAATTACGTCGAGCTAAAGACATTAGAGAACCATTGCATGGGAGGCAACCCATGAATTATGATGGATTTTATTTTATTTTCATTTTTCTGAGTTTTTTATTTTCTTTTATCGTTTTAGCCCTTTTTCATTTATGTTTTTCAAGTATTAAGTTAATTATTGGATGGATCAAAAATAAAAAAAATCATCTTACTCAAGAAAGTACCAACTTAACCCCTCGCTTATTTTTAAATGCTTATATTGTGTACTTTGAGGACAATGTACAACTTTAAATGTGGGGATGAGGTTAATAAATTTTTAATAATTTCTTTAAGCTTATTATAATCTTGGTTATAAAATTTTGCGAAGTGATATTTTGAATTGGTTGAAATCTGTGCATTAATGTTGTATTTCCTTGTTGAATGTTAATTTAAATTAGTATACAAAGGATGAGAGTCAGAATAAAATTGCTTTGACTTATTTTTAGAAATCATTGAAATATTCATGTTGAATGATATTGCATAGTAGTTAAATATATTATACCTTCCTTTTTTGTAAGCTTTTGAGCCTGAGAGCAGATTAAAATTTTTAAAGCTTTTTTCCTTCTTTCAGATGTGTTGTCATGGGGTAGTAGAATGACTTTAGAACTTGCTTTCATTATACATACTAAGACCATATTCGTTAAATTAGAACAATTGACATGATGAAGGCACTTATATTCAACAACTTGCCTTAGATTATTTTTTTGAAAATGACCAAACCTTTAATTTTACCTTTAGGAATAACCAAGTTGAGCCTTAGCCTTTTTCATTGTTATTAACCCAAATTATTAACGTTTATTATATTTTTCATTGAAGATCTTTTTTTTATTTTGAACCCTTAAAGGTTATCTACGTTATTTGCTTATTTGAGACTTAAATTTCTTAAAAGATCTATTATGCCTTTAATTATGGTATTGAATGCTTGAATTATTGTGTTAAAAAAGCATAAAAAAAGAAAGATAAAAAAGGAAGAAAAGAATAAGTATATAGTATCATTAGTTTTGTAATGAAAGGAACTATATGTATTTGTAAACAAGTCTTGTAATGTTCTCTTTTAGCAAATCTCCTTCAATTTAACCCTTATTATTATCCCAATCATACCTCACCTAAGTCTTGTTACAACCTTATAAGACCTTTTGGTTTTTATTTCTAGTTTATAAATAAGTGGTAGATACGTGACATTATTGCAAGCTTATGGTAAGAGTTCCTCCATGCATTGATTTAGAGTTTTGATGTTTTTCACCCTAAACGCTTAAGTGCATTGAGTGAAATCTTGGTGAGGGTGTGAGGATATATTCTTTTGATTTCAATGTGATTTTTGATGAGATTACTATTAACATTACTTAAGGAGTTATTTTTAGAATAACTTGATTATAATTGTATGTTAATTTGATTCAATATAATATGATGATGTGTAGTATAAATGGATAGGTTAAAATTGATGATGGATTGATGTTGTAAGATTTATAATTTTGATTATGGTTTGCTTGAGGACAAGCGAAAGCTTAAGTATAAGGATGTTTGATAAATACATATTTGACTATATTTTTACACCAATATTTGATGCATTTTGCTTAATATTTTATATATTTGTTGTATATTTGGTACTTAACTCACTCTAAGTATGCAGACAGAGTATAACTACCTTCACAACTTAAAAAAGAAGAATTAAAAAAACACAACATAAAAAGAAGATTCAATACACAAAAGGGATGCATGACCATGCATTTTTCCGTGCACTTCTCCCAAGCAGTGGAAATTCACGATTTCAAAGAATTTAATTATGGATGGTCTGAAAGAAAACATGACAAAAAAAAGAAGATTCGACACATGGAAGGGATGCACGATCGTGCATCTTCCTGTGCACATCTCCTAAGCTATGTAGATTCGTAATTTTTAGAGAATTTGGTAATGCACAATTTGATG
This sequence comes from Erythroxylum reticulatum, assembly GCA_025504915.1. Classification (NCBI taxonomy): domain Eukaryota; kingdom Viridiplantae; phylum Streptophyta; class Magnoliopsida; order Malpighiales; family Erythroxylaceae; genus Erythroxylum; species Erythroxylum reticulatum. The sequence goes on from JANSVA010000216.1 coordinate 16,258,316, forward strand.
CACAATTGTGCATCAGCCAAAACCCTAAAATTTAACATAAAAGGATGTGAACAAAGGCTGAATGAGGGAGGGAGACTTTAGGAGGTGATTCCAAACGTGGAGATCATTCCTAATGGGCAATTTTGATCCAAAGAAGTTAAAAATAAGAAGAATTTGTGACGCCCCAATGCCCCCTGGGAGGATATGGGAGTGGCACATCAGATTCACAAATAGAAACAAATAATAGACTAATGCGGAAGCATTTTAAAACATACTAAACATTCATTACATGTATTTTCAAAAACTAAAGCAAACATACATTACAAATCATTCCAAACTTGTTCAAAACATACATACATTATATCACATGAACGTAACACAAATTTTTTCCAAAAATCAAAATCAACTTGAAACATAGTTATTACAAAAAATTACAACAATTTAGAGTCATACACTCTATATACAAACCAAGTCAAACTCAAAATACATTTTTATCAAAACAAGACTCATACTACATTGGCCTTTGCGGTTGACTCGACCTAGTCTTTATAATCCTCACTCTGAATTTGCACGGGGTAAATCCACCATGCTAAGAAAATAACTTAGTGAGTAATAACTAATCTATATATAAAGTGATAACTCGCCATACTGAATCATGTAATAACATAAACATGCATTAACATAATGTTTTAACAATAAATCAGACATAATGCATTTTAGAACAGATTTTTTAGTTAACAGAGCTAAATATCAAAAGAGCATATAAACCCTTTAGAATCAGAACACAATTTTGTTTATGACATAATCAAACATATATCATAATACAAAATTAGATGACTGCTAAGCCATTTACAGAATCAAGTAATGGGATTTATACAGGAGAGACCGAAGTCTCGACACTTAAGTGTCACAGGAGAGACCGAAGTCTCGACATAAAAGTGTCACAGGAGCAATTGTAGACCCTTCTAAACATGCCTATTTACCTACAACTAGGACTCACAGTTTTAAAACAAAACAAAGTCATTTCAGATATTTCATGTGCAAAGCAAGTAGCCAATCATATTCACATGTAAGTAGCATTTCCAATGATATAACCATGCATCAAATGCCTTCGACGATCATTGTCCAAAATTTAGAACATAATCAGCATAAATCAAATTTAACAAGCAGAACAAAGTAAGGTGTGACCATCTAAGATTACTCACAAAAGCTCCCTTATTGCTTATTGCCTCGAAATCCTAGTAATATCTAGAAGTGGTCGCTCTATGCATTCCTCTATAACGTTTAACACATATACAAATCACTACTGTGCATGATTAAGAATTCATTTATGTATACTGAATACATATGATGCATGTTCATGACAAATTCTCAGGCATATTTCCTTAGTAAACTGATGTAAACGTCAATCGTTCTTCAAAAGTTCCAAAATGCATACATTCAATTACTATTCTAGCTTTTGCTGGAAGCACCTCATTCGGGTCAACTTTGCATAATTAATAAGATCAAGAAAATGAGGTATTTCTATAACACTCTCTTCTAGACAATTGTTCCTATATGTCTTAAGTTTCTAATGATACCAAGATTATACCACTTCGTTTATTATTCAATGAGTTATGCTTAAAAAACCACAGACTATGTACATTTGAAATTTTGGCTAGAGCATGATCATGCATTCAAGTTTTACAACCCATATCTCTCAATTCCAATATCGACAAATTACAAACTTTATACCAATTCAAAGCTAAGAGAAAAAGATGCAACTTTGGTGAAGACACCTTAGCCTAATTCTGCTACATCAATACAATTTATTCAATAAAAATAGGATATGATTTCTGTCCCAAGACTCAATTTCATGCCACTTATGAAAGTCTTATAGACAAAATTAAAATTTGACTTCTTCAAGAAAGTTGTAGACATATGTCTCAAGTTTAATCTGAATAAAGAATCAACTCATTTGAAAATCTAAAGATCAAAATATAACCAAAATACCGAAGCATGTTTAATGAAAATTCTCTAGTTTATAGCATTCCAGCACATTTCCTCACTTTCATCCCATCAATCTTTTTCAAATCAATTCAGAAAGCTACCAATTTTTATGAATAGGTAGAACAATATTTTAGGAATATATTGGTTTAAGTCTCATGTCATGTGGTGGTCAGATGACAAAGTTATGGTCAAAAGAAGCAAAGTTGTTCAGGGTGAGTCAACCCTTCGGGTGCGACAATCGTGAACACCCATCTTCTTCAACAACCATTTTTCCAGAAATTGCAAATCTTCTTCTCTTCTCCTTAATTCATCCCTAATTCATATTCTCTTCATTTTTACACCCATGCAACTTATATTATGCTAAAACAACTCAAAATGCAAGATTAGTTACAAATACCAAAACTAGAAAATTTTCACAACTATTCATCATCTTCAACATTTGTTTACAACATTTTATGCACTCTCTCTCTCTTTCTTTATTTCACGGTTCCTACAGCATTTTTAATTTATATTCTTTGCATTTCTACTCCCATACAATCTCAAAACTAATCAACTACAAGATCATAAGGTATTGATCATGAAAACCGAAACCTACACAAGCTTTCTCTCACTACTGTGTTTTTAAACTTTCTGCACAATTTCAGTTTCAAGCCAAATTTCCAGACTCTTAAAGACATATTTTGAATTCGATTCTTTCATGAAAAATGTAGTTCTATGTCTCTAGTTTACTATAAATTAAACTCATCTAATTTGGATATTCACAGATCAAGTTATGCCCTAAATACAGATGTATATTCAATAAAATACTGCATATATCATATTCCAATGAATATAACCCTTCATCTTGTTAATCATATCACCGAATTTGCTTCTTCTTTCACCACCCACATATGCATCGACACCATTTATTCATGAAACAATCCACAAGTGAACATATACACCATTCACTCATGCATCCATTTAAAACATTAAAACATGCATAAAACTTAATTGTCTTAAGTTTCTCACTTGGGCAAAAATTTCCAAAAATGGGGAGAGCAACTAATAGATTTCGGTGTTGGATTACAAAAAGATTTTGTAACATTCAAAACCCTCAAATGGAAGAAGACTTGCAAGGTGTAACGTGGGTAAGCCAATAACAGCAAAAATGTTGAAGTTAAGTGTTTAAACGATGGATGAGCAAGAAGGAAGATAGAGTTTTCGGTGGAGACAAAACAAAGGAGCTGCAGAAACTTTCTTAAACGTGACTAGGTGGCTCCATCCCTCATTAACACATGTCCTTTGGCATGTCTTACATTTGCCACCCATTTAATTAGCCTATATGTCACTTACTAATTACTCCATTTGTCACACAGTAATTTGTCCAATTGTCAATCCATAATTAGTCCATTTGTTAATTAATTTATAATACAATTATCACACTTATATTTGTCTCTTATTTCTATATTTTTCCTAGTCTAAAATTCCTTAAAATTTTGATAAATCTACAAAATATCCAAAATGTCTCAAAAAATGTGAAATTAAATTCTAATACACACCAATTCAATTTTCAAGACAAGTAATCCATAATTCACACTTTATTCACATTAAAATCATTTATACTCGAAAATGTCAATAAATGCATGAACAATTATTTTAATGTATCAAAAATAAATATTCACATGTGTGTGAATATACTATGATGCATGAGCATGAAATGCACTACTAATTTCTCACTGTACTCTTAATTCACTATTTTAGAGTCTAGCCCTAAACATGGGATATTACAATTCTCCTCTCCTTAAGAAATTTCATCCTCGAAATTTATACCTGATTCGAATAGTTGCGGATACTAAGCTTTCATGGTTTCTTTTAGTTCTCATGTTACTTTCTCAAGTCCACAGTGTTGCCAGAGTACTTTCACCAAATGTGTTGACTTGTTCCTAAGTTGTTTAACTTCTGTGGCTAATATAGAAATGGCCCTTCTTCATAAGACAAATCTGGTTGTACTTGAATTTCTTGCATAGGAATCTTATGTGTAACATCATACCGATATCTTCTCAATATAGAAATATGAAATACATCATATAATCTGGCCAAGTCTTTAGGAAGAGCTAGCTGATAAGCTACTAGTCCAATTCTTCTCAGAATTTCATAAGGACCAATGTATCGCGGACTAAGCTTACCTTTCTTCTAAAATCGAAGTATGTGTTTCCATGGTGATACTTTCAAGAATACCTTATCTCCTACCTAATACTCAATATCTCTTCTTTTTAGGTCAGTATAGGATTTCTACCGATCACTGGCAGCTTTCAACCTTTGCTGGATAACTTAAATCTTTTCTTCAATATCTTTCACAATATTCAACCCGATAATCTTGTTGTCACTTAATTCAGTTCAACTTACAGGAGTTCTACACCTTCTGCCATACAACACTTCATAAGGCGCCATGTCAATGCTCGTCTGATAACTTTTGTTGTAAGCAAACTCCATCAGAGTCAAATAATTATCCCAACTCCCTGGAAACTCTAACACACAACTCCATAATATATCTTCTAATATCTATATAACTCGTTCAGATTGTCCATCTGTTTGGGGATGGAAAGCAGCACTAAACTTAACCTGAGTTCCCAGAGCCTTTTGTAAACTTTTCTAAAATCTCAAAGTAAATTGAGGATCACGATCAGAAATGATAGACAATGGTACTCTATGCAGTCTCACTATTTCATTATCATACAAATCTACAAGCCTATCCAAAGAATAATTAGGACGAACAGGAAAAAAATGAGCAGATTTGGTAAACTTATCCGTAATTACCCATACAGCATCATATTTCCTTTAAGTGAGAGGAAGTCTAGTGACAAAGTCCATGGTAATGTGATCCCACTTCCATTGAGGAATAGAAATAGGATGTAACAAACTAGATGGAACCTGGTGCTCAGCTTTAACCTGTTGACACGTTAGAGATTTAACTACATAATCCCAACATCCCGTTTTATACCTGACTACCAATAATGTTGCTTCAGATCCTGATACATCTTATTTCCACCAGGATGTATAGTAAATACTATATTATGAGCCTTAAACAACAACTTCTTCTTCAATTCATCATTGGCTGGCATACACAATCGATCTTTATACTACAATTCACCATCTCCTTGCACAGAAAAATCAGACTGTTTACCTTCCTGAGTAGCCAAGATAAGTTGTTGTAACTTACATCAGCTTTTTGAGCATCACAAATTTCTTGTCTCAAAGTAGGCCTTACTGTCAATTAAGCTATTAAGACTCCATCAGATACAAATTTCCATTAACTCTGCTTAAGTGATAACGTTGAAATGGTCTTTCGACTTAAGGCATCAGCTACAATATTAGCTTTACCCGGATGTTAATCCACAATACAATCATAGTCCTTAAACAGTTCTAACCAACGTCGTTGTCTCAGATTGAGTTCCTTCTGGGTAAGCAGATACTTTAAACTTTTATAATATGTAAAAATTAGACATTTTTCATCATACAAGTAATGTTGCCAAATTTTTAAGGCAAACACTACCGCTGCAAATTCTAGATCATGTGTAGGGTAATTCTATTCTTGAGACTTTAGTTTCCTAGAGGCATAAGCAACTACTTGTCCATTCTGCATCAAAACACAACCCAAACCATTTCTCGATGCATCAATATACATAACATACTACTTACTAGGAGTTGGCTGAACCAATATAGGAGCTTCAATAAGCAAACTTTTTAGTTGATCAAAACTATTCTGACATCTATCAGACCATTCGTACTTCACTCCTTTCTGTAATAGTTTAATTAAAGGGGATGCTATCACCGAAAACCCCTTCACAAATCGACGATAGGCTCAGAAAATTTCTCACTTCTGTCACATTCCGTGATAGCTTCCAGTTAATAATCGCTTCTATCTTACTAGGATCAACTCTAATTCTTTCAGAAGAGATAACATGCCCTAGAAATGATATCTCCTTAAGCCAAAAATCACACTTACTCAGCTTAGCATACAACTATTTTTCCCGTAGGATCTATAGCACAATTTAAACATGCTCAGTATGATCATGCTCATTCTTAGAATAGACCAGGATATCATTAATAAACACCATAACAAACTGGTCTAAGTAAGGCCTGAATACCCTATTCATCATATCCATAAATGTCGCTGGAGCATTAGTTAACCCAAATGGAATTACCAGGTATTCATAATATCTATATCCACATCCTTTACCCGAAGATGATAGTATCCTGATCGCAGATCTATCTTTGAAAACACTCCTGCATCTTTCAACTGATCAAATAGATCGTTAATCCTTGGCAACAGATACTTATTCTTCACTGTAACTCTATTCAATTGCTTGTAATCAATGCACATCCATAGTTTACCATCCTTCTTCTTAATAAACAGGACTAGTGCTCCCCATGGTGATATACTGGGTAGAATAAACCCCTTATCCAAAAGCTCTTGTAACTGTACCTTCAATCCCTTCAATTCAGTAGTAGCCATTCTGTACGGTATTCTGGATATGGGAGCAGTGCCAAGCATGAATTCAATAGATAACTCTACTTCCCTTTAGGAGGAAGTCCAGGTAATTCTTCAAGAAACACATCGAAAAATTCATTCGCCATAGGAATATCTAGCAATGTACTACTCTCATTCTTAGAATCAAACACAAAAGCCAGATATGTTTCACATCCCTTTTTGAGGAGCTTTCGAGCTTGCATAGCAGATACCACATTAGCTAAGAAACTAGTGTGGATGCCTTATGATAATATTATAGGTTGATCAGGCTTCCAAAGCATAACTGTTTTAGCATCATAATCAACTACTGCCTGATGCTTGGACAACAAATCCATACCCAAAATAAAATCAAATTCATGAAAGGGTAATAAGATTAGATCTGCTATATAATCATTTCCTTGGATCATAATAGGACAGTTCCTATATTCCTAATTAACCAACACACTACTACCCAGAGGACTAGTTACATGCATGTCATACTCTAACTAATCTATAGGCATCTCCTTATCAAACATTTCTCCAACACAAATATACGAATGAGTAGATCTAAGGTCAATCAATACATGCATTTCAGAATTAAAGAGAGAAACAATAACAAACAATAACAACAATGATTTCTGGTGCATCCTGATACGAGCTTTTAGTGCATAAGCTCGAGCCAAAGTAGAAGGCACAGCTAGTTGATTCACAGTTTCTGAGTGAGAACTCAAATTAGGTATGTTCTGATTATATCCTCCTCGAGCTTTACCTCTACCTCGTCCTCTGTTTCCAGCAGATGCATAAGAGACCTCCTTACTAGCTTGCGATGTTTGAGACTGTTTGAGAGGACAACTGGCTATCTGATGCTCAATATTGCCATAGCAAAAACATGCACCCGTAGCCCTCCAACAAATACCCCAATGATGTGCCTCTGAGGGCACTTTAGGGCACCCGAACTTTGGCCCCCAGAGGAACCCCTACTAGAAATAGTCGATTAGGGAAAATTTTGTCGCCTTCCCGAAGTCTCAGATCCCTGAGTAACTTCCAATGCAGAGGAAGTACCTTCCCGACTTCATTTACCCGAGGATTGGCATCCTCTAACAAAGCCCCTTTGTTGGCTTCTTTCTCTCATGACCATTTCCTGTCTTTTTATTTTCATTGCAGCCTATATCAGCTGATGGTAAGTCACTTGCTGCTATAAAGTAAACGCCGCCAAACGCTCCTTGATGGAGTCATGCAAACCATCCTCAAACTGGTGACATTGGAACTTCTCAGTAAGCACAGATTTAGGGGCATACTTACTGAGTCAATTGAATTCTCGATCATACTTAGCAACTGATAAGTTTCTCTACTACAAATTCAGAAATTGCTTCTACTTATCCTTCCAGTAAGCCTCTGTCACATACTTGGCTTTGAATTTTTGGGCTATGTAATCCCAAGTCAAGGGCATAGGTAGTTGCGGATTTCTCAGAACAAACTTTCACCAATCATAGGCTACACCCTCAAGCAGAGAGACAACATAGTGTACCATCTGCTCTGATGGACAACCGATCTCATCCAATACCCTCAACACCTTCTCAATCTAGAATTAAGCTCTCTCTAATTCCTCTGAAGACATTCTAGTAAATTCCTCAGCTCCGTACTTTTATAGCTGATCAATCAAAGCCTTAGGTGCTATCATCCGATGCAATAGCGTCATCATATCCTGACAACTTCACTAAAGCCTCTCCCTGAGCTAGAGGAGGAAGTGACACCTCAACTTCTCCTCGATTGTCTCCAGAAGGTCCAGACATTGCTAGACGAGATCACTCAGGATTATTACTCTTAGCAGCCTCATCAACGACTTCACAAGATCCATCCATATTTAATTTTATAGACAAAACATGGGACACTGCATTAGGCCAAACACAACTTATACACTCAAATAACAATAGTTAAGCACTAGTTAAACCAGAATCACCTAAACCATATTCTTATACCAAAAAGGTATGACACCCCAATACCCCCTGGGAGGATATGGGAGTGCCACATTAGATTCACAAACATAAACAAATAATTGACCGATGCGGAAGCATTTTAAAACATACTAAACATTCATTACATGTATTTTCATAAACTGAAGCAAACAAACATTACAAATCATTCCAAACTTGTTGAAAACATATATACATTATATAAAATGAACGTAATACAAATTTGTTTCAAAAATCGAAACTAGCTTGAAACATAGTTATTACAAAAAATTACAACAATTCAGAGTCATACACTCTATATGTAAGACAAGATAAACTTAAAATATATTTTTATCAAAACAAGACTCATACTCCATTGGCCATTGTTGTTGGCTCGACCTAGTCTTTATAATCCTCGCTTTGAACCTACACGACGCAAATCTATCGTGATAAGCATATAGCTTAGTGAGTAATATATAATCTATATATAAAGTGACAACTCATCATACTGAATCATGTAATAGCATAAGCATGCATTAATAGATTGTTTTAACAATAAATCAGACATAATACATTTCAGAATAGATTTTATAGTTAAAAGAGATGAATATCAAAAGAGGGTATAAACCCTTCATAATTAGAACACAATTTTGTTTATGATAGAAAAAAACATATATCATAATACAAAACAGATGACTGCTAAGCCATTTACAGAAGCAGGTAACGAGAATTATACAAGAGAGACCGAAATCTCAACACCAAAGTGTCACAGGAGAGACTAAAGTCTCAACACCAAAGTGTTACAGGATTAGTTGCAGACCCTTATAGTCATGCCTATTTACCCACAACTAGGAGTCAACATTTTTAAAACAAAACAAAGTCATTTCATGTGCAAAGCAAGTAGTCAATCATATTCACAAGCAAGTAGCACTTCTAATGATATAAATATGCATTAAACGCCTCAAAAATTTATTTTCCGGAATTCAAAACACAATCAAAATAAATCAAATTCAATAAGCAGAACAAAGTAAGGTGTGACCATCTAAGATTACTCACAAAAGCTCCTTTATTGCTTATTGCCTCCAAGTCCTAGTAATATCTGAAAGTGGTCACTTTATATGTACTGAATAGATATGATGGATGTTCATGACAAATTCTTAAGTATATTTCCTTACTGAATTGATGTAAACATCAATTGTAATTCAAAAGTTCCAAAATTCATACATTCAATTACTGTTCCAGCTTTTGCTTGAAGCACCTCATTTGGGTCAACTTTGCATAATCAATAAGATTAAGAAAATGATGTATTTCTGTAACACTCTCTTCTAGACATTTGTTCCTAAGGTTCTAATAATACCGAGATTATACAATTTGGTTTATTATTCAATGAGTTATGCTAAAAAAACCACAGGCTGGTACATTTGAAATTTTGGCTAGAGCATGATCATACATTCAAGTTTTACAAGCCATATCTCTCAATTAAAATATCAAAAAATTACAAAATTTAAACCAATTCAAATCTAAGAGAAAAATATACAACTTTGGTTAGGACACCTTAGCCTAAGTCTGCCTACATCAATAAAGTTTATTCAATAAAAATAGGACATGATTTCTATCTCTTGTAGTGCTACAGCCTAAGCCAAGACTCAATTTCATACCACTTATGAAAGTCTTAGAGACAGAATTAAAATTTTACTTCTTCAAGAAATTTGTAGAAATATGTCTCAAGTTTAATCTTAATAAAGAATCAACTCATTTGAAAATCTACAGATCAAAATATAATCAAAATACCAAAGCATGTTCAATGAAAATTCTCCAGTTCATAACATCCTATCACATTTCCTCACTTTCATCCCATCAATATTTTTCAAATCAATTCAGAAATATACAAATTTCATTAAGAGGTATAAAAATGTGTTAGGAATCTATTGGTTTAAGTCTCATGTCATTTGGTGGTCGGATGACAAAGCTATGGTCAAAAGAAGGAAAGTTGTTCAGGGTGAATCAACCCTTGGGATGCAACAATCGTGAAGTCCCATCTTCTTCAACAACCATTTTTCCAATAGTTGCAAATCTTCTTCTCTTCTCCTTAATTCATTACTAATTCATATTCCCTTCATTTTTGCACCCATGCAATTTATATTATGCTAAAACAACTCAAAAAGCAAGATTAGTTACAAATACCAAAACTAGAAAATTTTCACAACTATTCATCATCTTCAACATTTGTTTACAACATTTTCTGCACTTTCTCTCTTTCCTTATTTCACGATTCCTACACCATTTCTAACCTATATTCTTTGCATTTCTACTCCCATACAATCTTAAAACCAATCAACTACAAGCTCATATTGATCATCAAAACTAAAACTTACACAAGCTTTCTCTCACTATTGCGTTTTTAAACTTTCTGCCAATTTCAATTTAAACTCAAATTTCCAGACTCTTAAGGACATATTTCTAATTTGATTCTTCCATGAAAAACGTAGTTCTATGTCTCTAATTTACTATAAATCAAACTCCATCCAACTTGGATATTCACAGGTCAAGTTATACCCTAAATACTAATGTATGTTTAGTAAAATACTGCATATATCATATTCCAATGACTATAACCCTTCATCTTGTTAATCGTATCACCGAATTTGCTTCTTCTTTCACCACCCACACATGCATCAACACCATTTATGCATGCAAAAATCCACATGAAAATGTACACCATTCATGCATGCATCCATTTAAAACATTAAAACATGTATAAAACTTACTTGTCTTAAATTTCTCTCACTTTAGCAACATTTTCCAGAAATGGGGAGAGCAACCAATAAATTTTGGTGTTGGATTACAAAAAGATTTTGTAACAATCAAGACCCTCAAATGATACAAGACTCGCAAGGTGTAACGTGGGTAAGTCAATAACATAAAAAATTCAGAAGTTAAGTGTTTAAATAATGGATGAGCAAGAAGGAAGATAGTGTTTTCGGTGGAGACAAAACAAAGGAGCTGCAGAAACTTTCTTACCCAAAAATGTGACTAGGTAGCTCCATCCCTCATTGACACATATCCTTTGGCATGTCTTACATTTGTTACCCATTTAATTAGCCCATATGTCACTTAGTAATTGCTCCACTTGTCACATAGTAATTTGTCCAATTGTCAATCCATAATTAGTCTATTTGTCAATTAATTTCTAACACAATTGTCGCACTTCTATTTGTCTCTTATTTCTATATTTGCCTAGTCTAAAATATCTCAAAATTTTGATAAATCTCCAAAATATCTGAATTGTCCCAAAAAATGCGAAATTAAATTCTAATACACACCAATTCAATTTTCAGGACAATTAATCCATAATTCACACTTTATTCACATTAAAATAATTTATACTCGGAAAAATGTCAATGAATGCATGAACAATTATTTTAATGTATCAAAAATAAATATTCACATGTGTGTTAATATACTATGATGCATGAGCGTGAAATGCACTACTAATTTCTCACTGTACTCTCAATTCACTATTTTGGGGTCTAGCCCTAAACGTGGGATGTTACAAAATTCATTGAAAAATCCATCATAATACAAGATCAAAACCTCTATATCGTAAAAATATTCGATTGAAGACAATCAAGGAGATTTAGAATTATGAACCCATTGTTTCAATTTGTTTTTCTTTCAATGTTTGTTTGATTTCGTGTTCGATAATATGTATCTAAACGTCTTGTTATTATTTAGGTTAGATGAACCCTATATTAATATTTTGATATAATTTGATTCTTTTATTAATGCAATTAGCTTGATTGTTATATTATGATCTGAATGTGTGTTTTATTTATGTTCTAATAGACCCAAAAATATTAGATCATAATCTAATTTCATAAATAGAGATTGAGAAATCATATTGATGGATAGATCTATCGTAATTAGAAGGAGTTGATTGTAACCATAGAGATAGGATGACATAAATCTTTCGGATTAAGGTTAAACCTAATAGAGGGATTCATGAATCGGTAAAGTATTCCTATAAACTATTCTGTAAATCAATAAAACAATTGAGCAATAAAAGATCAATCTATTAAGGGTTTTAGGGGATTCAAAACTTAGATGCAAATTATTGCTATCGTTAATTTTCTGAGTGAATTCATAATTCTCTATTCAACATCATTACTTATTTTATTTTACTTGCTTTAGTTTTATTTTTTTATTAAAATTTAAAATCAATCCATAAGCTAGATAATAGTAAAGAGGTAACTCTAGGAATCACTATCTTTGTGAGATTGACTCGTACTTGCGGGTACTAAATACAACTACATCGTGTACTTGCGGTTATTACAATATTGACTACTTAGAAAAAAGTCAATCAAGATTATTATATTTTGATATTACTTATGATCTATTCTAGTTAAGAATAACTCAATCGATAGTCATCGGATATAGTGTGAACTATATGGAGATATTTGAGTAATCAAAATATGATCCATTACCTTAAAGTGATTAGAGAGAATATTCCATTATTCTCGATTAACATTGATTTGGGAAATATTTGGCCAAAGTGAAATATAACTTTAAAAATAGTTTTCAAACGTCAGTAATTGAGTCATTACTGATGGTGGAGAACTAATATGATTGAACTCAAATAGATTAGACATTAATTATATGCTCTTTGTCTAATCAAAATATTGTATGATGAAGGAATTAAATTATACAAAAACATTCATACACAAAAAGGTCAGTTAAAACCATTTTGATATTCCTAAATATTTATGTGATCATGATGCATTATTATACACTAATGTTGATATATGAATATAATTTATTTAATTAGAAAATTAAAGATAAATTAAGAGAGTTTAATTAATCTAATATCAAATATAATTTAAGGTTATAATTTATATCCATTATCAACTATTTTGGAACTTAATGGGTCACATACAAAGAACAAGTTGAAGAGAGAAGGTATTTTAATCAAGTTGGACTTGATCATAAAGTTTGAGAAACTTTATGATTAAATACGAAATATTTAACAAATAAAGATCAATATGAAATATATGATGTTATTTTGGTATAATTAGTATTTCATTTAGGACTAATAGCAATTATAATTTTATTTAAATTAAATTACTAAATATCTAGTGAGTTAGCACTTCTTGTCTAACTATCTCTGCAATAGTTGTAGAGTTCTCTTAATTTATTATGTAGATATCATAAGAGATCAAAAATTTGTACGATTATAGTAGTTGAAATAAACTCAAGTAATGTGCCAAGAATACAATTAAGCTTCATAATAAGGTATAAATTATGATTGGTACTTTATTATATTGTATATGTTAATCATGTATTGAAACTTGAATTAATTTTAAATTTGAGGAAATCATATGAAAATGTTTCTTATTTATGTAAACCTTTTACAATTAACCGTGGGCTTAAGACAGAATCGCGTGCTGACTCTAAGAGATCTAATAATAGTCTTTGCTCTTGCAATTCACGAGTCAATGACATTTCAAGTACATTAATAAATTCACGATATTTTAAAACTAATTCATTTGCTTCTCTATGTTAGTCCATCTTCATCGTGGACCTGTGTTGAAAAACATGGGATATTAAAACGGGACTGCTTTTATAACTCTAGTCTGTTGCCAATACCAAGTCCCGGAAGCTATTCTAATGGATCCAGGCAGGCAAGAGTACTAAAGAACATAAACCTCCAAATATTCACCATATTCAGCCCAGTGGAGATTAATTAGCCTAATGATCATTGATAACCTATGAATCAAGCCATCTGCGTAACGCCTACTCATGACCAAGACATTGGATTGGAAGCTAGCTACCTTATCCAATCAAATGTATTAACTATTAAGCCTTCCTATGATTTGGTGTGCACGACCCGTTTTGTATGTACAACAAAATAAATATAACTTTACCAAATTGTAATGCCGCCTATGTAACATGTCAAAGCTTAGTATGAGATTATTAATATTAACCACGAGCTGACATTCAATTCTTCGTCCTGCTATGATAAGCTCTTGAAAAGGACCATATTTTTTCCAAACCCACAAACTCCTTCCTCAAATAGTAATAACCAAACCAACTGTTGTGTTCCTTCCTTGCCTTTGACGCCCACATTCGAAGGAGACAGAAAGAAGAGACTCCACTTTACATGTTATTTCGTCCAAACTGAAAACACCGGAAGCAACGCACATACGTACACAGCGTTCGCACACGAAACCCACGCTTCCAAGGCTTTGTGTCCAAAATTTTAACAAAATCCCTCTCACGTAGTTTACTTCCACTCTCCGAACTAATCCACCTTCACCAACACTCACATACTCCCTCAACTTCCCATTTTTATGTCCTTTTCTTTTTCTTTTATTAATACCCCATTATTTATTGGTGGATTTTGCTTATGGGTGTAATGGTTTTTGAGCTGAATGTAGTGTAGAGAGATAGAAAGACTGAGAGTTATGGCAGGACAGGTGGTGAAAGTGAAAAGGGAAATATTGGAGGCATGCATGACATGCCCTCTCTGTACGAATCTCTTAAAGGAAGCCACGACTATATCTTTGTGTCTTCATACATGTAAGCTTTGTTCTAGATTTCTTACTATAACTTCGTCAATTTCATGTTCAGCTTTCATAATTTTGATGTCTGCTGTTAATAAGATCTGGGTTTTCTTTGCTGTTGGCAATCTCGATTTTCTCGTCGAGAATTGATCACCCTTTAGCCTTCTTTTTTTACCTAACGCACAAGTGTTTCAATTTGATAATCTAGTTACCTCGAATCTAATGTGGGTTGCTCTTATCTTCCGATTTAAGTATGGGCGTCCTCGGTTTTAAACGCGGGTTACTCTTTGTTTCAAACTCGATGCATTGTTTTCCTCGGTCCTTATCCAACTCAACTTGGAAGATTATGCAGCCAAGTTAAAAATACAATAGTTACAGAAGTTCTTACCTAGAGATTCTCACTTGGCTGAGGTCGTATTGCCTTGCTTAGTGATTGATGATGATATTTATAATGTGCTTTATGGCAGTAGGAGTGTGGTTTCAGTATATTGCATTCATCCGTCTATAGACGGATTATGTTGTTATATTTTTTGCCTTTCTGTTTTCACTATCAGATTCTTCTTGCCAATTAGGATTTGTTGTGGCTAAATAACCCCATAATTGATTGGATGATTTTGTTTTTGATTTGGATGTATCCGCCTTTGTGTTTGTTCTTGAGGTCATCATATCCGTTGTTCTTTTCTTGAGGTCATCATATCCGTTGTTCCTGAGAAATCTATTCATATCTTCCCGCTTTCTTTGTCTTCTTTTTCATTTTGGGTTTATGCTCAACTATGGACGATATAATTCTTTTCTCTTGAAATATTTTCTGGCCCCTGTCCTGTTCCTAATGCATTAATTTTGAAAACCAAACTAGTCTGCAGGAAGTGCATATATGTAAAGCTATCAGATGAAGAGGTAGATTGCTGTCCTGTTTGCAAAATTGATTTGGGTGTTCTGCCAGTGGAGAAACTCAGGTTGGCCTTTTCCTTTATTTAGTCCTGCAAAATGCATATTTCTGTCTGTATGCTTATGAGCACACTTTACTTTTAGTTGGGTGTTATTGATGTATATCTAATTTGATTGGGTGTTATTGATGTATATCTAATTTGATGTTTAGACAATTATAACAGCACTAAATCCACATGGTTGGCTTCTTATTATTAGTATTTTCTTATCTTGTTCACTGGAATATTTGCTTCACATGACTTATGGTAGAAAGAATCTAATTTTGTAATGTTGTAGTGGATCAGAAATATATGCCTCTATATTAGACTTTTGTATGGTTTTTATCTGTTAGTCAAGAATCGGATTACTAAATACAAAACTGTTTCTCTCCTTTTTCACTTACTGAACTCTTCTTCTGGTTTCTTTTAATAAACTTGTAAGACAACTCTGAGATTTGCTCTGGGTTTCATGTCTTTTTGGTAAATATCGCAGTTGACACACTATGTTGGGAATTGTTCACCATTTTATGTTTTATGAATTACATGCAGGCCTGACCATAATCTGCAAGACATAAGAGCCAAAATTTTTCCTTATAAAAGAAGAAAAGTTAGGACCCCTGATATAATGCCATCCATTGTATTGCCAGCAAAACGGAAGGAAAGATCTTTATCATCATTGGTGGTGAGCACTCCCAAAGTACCAATACAAACTGGGTTGACAGGAAGGAGATCTAAATCTGGTTCAAGAAAATTTCCTGCCCTACGAGGATGCGATCTTACTGTTGAAGAATCCAGTAAGAAAGATGACTCTGCTGAATGTCATCCAATGACCTCAAGTTCAGCAGAGTCTCCTAACAAAATTGCGCAAAACAAAAGGCAGGTAAAGGATATAAAAGGTTTGGTTCTTTACAAATGAATAACTGGTCTTTGATCTCTATCTGTTTTCACATATCTTTTGCTGAACAATTCTTACTTTATGACTATTTCGTATATTAAAGGAGGTAGTTGATGGGGAGTAGGCTATGAGTTGAACCCATAACCTCTGATGGGTTGGGGAGATTATTTGCCACCGGGCCACTACATTCCCAATGAACTATTGAGTATTTATGTTTGCTTGTTAATTTGGGCAGGATTATGCTGTGGCTGAACTTTATAGTCAACTGCAGCCAAATGATGACACAGAGGATGGCTTAGAATTAACAGAAGGGAAAGTTGATTTATGGACACCTTTAAATTGTCTTGTTGAAGCTGCTAATAGAACCAAGTCTTCTAAATTAAATTCACATGGGCTGTCTCTTTCCAAGTCAGATCTGCCCGAGGTGCCTGATTATGAACCTCATTTACCAGAAGTGAAACCCGGAGAACAGTCACCCAGTGGAGATAGGATCGGACTGTGTATGCCTAAAATAAAAAAAAAGGAGCATGGACTGGATATTAGAAACCAAGATCATACAAATAGGACAAATACACTTCCAGCATCAGTGAAGCGTAGAAGATTGACAGCAGCGCGGAAACGAGCAGCTATGTCTCGGGATCAGGGTTCCTCAGCACAAGTCTTACTAGATGTTGCGGAGGCTAAAAACAATAGAAGAAATTGTCCAATTTGGTTCTCCTTAGTCGCCTCTGAAGACCAGTAGGTTACTTCTTACTACAATCAGAGCATGTGCTTTATCTTTTCTATCCTTTTCCAGAGAGGAACTGCTGATGTCGTTTCTGTTTTTACTTACTTTCTGATGATTACTTCAGGAAAGGAGATACTTCGTTGCCACAAATATCTGCATGCTACTTGAGAATTAAGTAAGTTTTTTTTAGTGTAGTTACCTACAAGATGTATCTGCTATGTCTATCATTTAGGCCATGTCATTTATCTCTATATCTTGTGCAATTGGGTCGTCCCAGTGGTCCCATACTTGCTTTGTTACATACAACCACCAATGTGGAGGCAAAAAATGAGATTTAGCTGGAAGATAAATTTTTTGTAATAGTTTCTTTACCTAACACAACCGTGGCCATTAATATAATATTGTCAGACCTGGAATCTATCTTTTAAGTCCTTTGAACTAGGATGATTCTTCCATTGTTCAGATGTATTTCAAACTATCAAGTTTATTGAAAAAAATCGAGTTTTGAATTGTTACTGAAAAATAAAAGGTTCATTTTGGATGGGTATTATAAATATAATTAGAATTCCCCCATACTGTAAAGAAGATAAGCTATTGGGGTTTTCTTGAGAAAAAGAAAAGATATCAAGTGGTAGCTTCAATGTTTTAACATAATGTAACACTATTTGTAGTGAAAGAATTCATTTCCTTAGGATCTGATAATCTTTATGAGTAGCTTTGGCTATCTGCCATGGTTTAATTAGCTCTAATACATATATATAGCTATTTAAGTAAGTTGGTCGAGGTGCTTTTGTTGCCATCTTTACTCTGTTTGGTATCACCTGTATTATTTGGAAATGAAACTGCCATTGGATGTCATTTTACAATATCATGGTTTTCTCAGTTTTGCTGGGGAAGGTATTCTTGGTTATTTTAAATGTTTGGTTCTGAATGATGGAGCCCACTAAATGTTTCTAGAATTTCCACTGCTTGGTAGATGGCATCCTTAACCATCTCATGTGTAATTGATATCTTAATCATTTCACAGGGATGCTAAAATGCCTGTCTCCTTTATCCAAAAGTATCTTGTAAAGAAGCTAGATCTTAGTAGCGAGGCTGAGGTGAGTTTGCTCATTTTCTTTTGATGAAGATGAGATCGAATGGGTTGTTTCTCAAAGAAAATTTTCTGTAGATCGAATGCATTTTCTTACTTGCCATATGCATACAAGTTTGTGAAGTAAGCAAAATAGTCGTCTCTCAAGCGCCTGTACACATTTGAAACCTGCAACTTAGATGTGCTGTTTTATGAAGATTAATGGGCTATTCACCTGAATAATTTTTCAGGGAAAGCCAAATAAATTATTTGAATTGATTTTTTTTATTTTATGTATAGGCATTAATAGTAGCCCCTTTAAAACTGTATCGAAAGTTTGTTTGCTTTCCACCTTCTCCGTGACTATCTACCAGTGTAGTGGAAATTTGTTAACCTATAGCTGGCTCTTTCATTTTGTAGGTGGAGATAATGTGCCGTGGACGACCTGTGCTTCCAACACAACAGTTACATAATTTGGTAGAATTGTGGTTTAGGACAACATCAACCTCGAAAAAAATACCAGCATCAGTTGGTTCCTCTGCGAAGGACTTTGTCATGGTGCTATCATACTGCCGAAGAATCCAAGCATCTTAAATGCCTTTCTTCATTTTCTTGGGTTACCAAATGCTTGTTAGTTTCTTTATGTATTCGATTTGATTTATTCTCTTGCTTAGAAGATTTTAAATAAAACTGCAACTGCATTGAATTTCTATAGAAGTTGGTGGAACTTGGGATGCGCTGAGCAGCTCTGCAGGGTTCAACAGCTACATCTTTTTATGGACAAGGTAGGAGGCTATAAACTGGATCAAAAATAACATTTTGTTTCTTATTCTCTTAAAAAACTAAGAAAGTTACCTCTAAGAAACGTACTCTTTGCTAACGTTGACTGCCTATTTATAGTCTATCCATGATTATTTATTACTGTAATTTATTGCTTAAACATAAATGAAAATTTGTGCTTTCCAGGAATCCAGTGGTTTGTAAAAATCATAGTAGTGGTGTAAATATTCAATCTTTAATGGTACAAAGAAGGATGAGTTAGGTGCGTTAGCTTGCCAAGAGTTTTCTAATATGATTTCTGTTTTTTGATAATTTAGTTGAAATATAATTTAATTATAAGATCTAGTACCAAACATTAATTTTTACTTATCATATTTGATTATAATCAAATCTAATCTAGGTTGATGGTTCTCTCTCCAGCTTGTCTTTGCCCTAGAATTCTTTTTCATTACCTGTTAACCTGCTTTTCCTTTTGCTACTCTACTCCCTCTCCTGATGTTGGTTCCTATTCCATCCTTCTTATGCTCTCCGGCCTGGTTAAGGGTATTTTGGAGATTCTACTTTCATTTTTCCTTATTGTTTGGTGAATGACTTTTCAAACTTTCTCCCAAGCAACTGCGCTTGTGTTCAAATCTTCTGTGCCCTTTGTTCCAACAACATCCCAGTCATTTAAATTTTCTCTCTTAATTATTGTATGGTTAGATGTTAATTGGAACATGCGGGCATCGAAAAAACCGGTACAGAAGATTCGAAGCCCTGCGCCTGTTCCCTATTTCATTAATGGCAGCTCACACCATTCATGCTTGTCTGGCCCTTATCTCCATCTTATTTTACCAATTCCCCCTTTTACCCTCTTGGCTTTCCCCTTCCTTAAGCTCCACTATCCTTTTCCCCTTGGTTCAGTTTCCTAGTTCCTCTGCTACTCTCACCCACCATCCCAACCTATTCCACTTCAGCACTCTCAATAGCTTAGTTCTTCCTTCTCCTCTCGCCCTCTAGTTGTTCCCCAGCCTTGTGTGATTGGTACCATGCGGCCAACCATAAGCTTATAAACTAGAAGTTTATACTTAGAGACTCATCTTCATCCTCTCTTCAATACCTCCCTATACTTATTAAAGAGGGCTTCTCATTGGTATCACCTCCATTAGAGGTCTAAGGGGCTCGAGCTTGAGCCTCTACCACGATCTGAGTTGTTTATGGGAAAGGGACAAGCTCTCTCCCTCCGCAAGACTTGGGCTATGAGGCTATAGGTTGAAGTGCTATTAATTAAATATCAATTAATCCTATTCAAATTTGCTTATAAGGAGAAAGCTTTATAGGTCAGTGAAGAAAATCCCTGACACACTAATAGTTAACCTAAATGTGGAAACCAAGGATCAACTTGGAGGATATAAAGGAGAAGCAAATCCTTTTATGGGTGAATTTTCACCAAAATTTTCCAAGAGTATTTAGATATAAGATAATTCATTGAGAGAAAATTTATTTGTCCTTTTAATCCAATTCTTTTCTTATAAACAAAAAATTGGATTGGGCCCTTCCTTCACCACCCGCATTGCCAAGGGATTAAGCTTGTCATCAAGTTTCCTAGGCAATCTAATCTGTATGGATGAAGCCACTTCCACTAGGAAAAGAGTTTGTTATGCTAGGTGTTGGCAATTTTTATATTTAATAAACCTCTCAATATACCTCGAGTATACTGATTGTATCTTATAGTATAAAAGGATTATGCAAGAGTTAACAATTTGAATCCTAACTTTATCTAAGGTAGAAAAAAATTGATTTTAATAAAAGTAAATAACAAAAATTAAAACATAATAGCAAAACAAAGCAAATAAACAATTGAACAATGAGCTGCCAATAAAATTATGGTTTTGACCAAGATTGAATACTTAGTTATTTTTGGCTCACTTTCTCTATTTGTTGTCAAGTTTAAACATAAAATATTATCACAAACATTCAATATGTATTGAAATCAATAATAATCTAAACCACAAACTAAATCTAGAATAAATCCTAATCTAAAATTTAGAACTTCATAAACATGTTTAGCATCTTAAAATTCAGATTACACATTAAGAATAATGAAAGAACTAAAGGAAAAGAAGAAAAACTTTATTTGCTCCTTGATCTGGAAAGTTAGAATTCCTAGATGTTCTTTTTGATCTCCTATTTTTGATTTGCTTTTAATTGTGGCTAGTACTATTTTTGAGTGTCTTCAATTTTTTAAATAGTTCCCATTTTGTTTGGTTTTAAAAAGACCCCCGAACCCTAAAATAGATGAAAAAATTTTTGCCTGGAAACTCTCTATCACGATCGTGACATAGGAGTCATAATCGTGCTTTTGGTGTTATCTTCTCTGTCATGACTGCGTTTTTGAGGCACGATCATCATGGAGGCCATACAACCCTATACATGCCTATCATGACGGTGCTCCTCAAGGCATAATCATGATATAGGCCATGCAACCTTATGCATGCCTGTCACGATCATACTCCTCATACACGATCATGACACCCTTTATGTGGCTTCCATCTTCCTTGTTCTTCAATTATCTAATTTCCAATACTCACAAAGAAATTAAACACCTCATGAAATAGAAAATTAAGAATGAAATCATGCTCTAAACCGCAAAAGAACTTAGAATATAAACAAACACTCACAATAACACAATTCTAAATCTATATATACGATAATCATCTAATAAACACCTAAAAACACATTAAAACATCTAGAAAAACATAGTATAAATTATACCTATCTTTAGGTTATGTATAAGTTTGGATTTAAACAAGGAACTTTTGGATGAAATTCTTATCCTTAGGTTAGGATATGGTTACACTTTGATCCATGACAATGTCAAAGTTTCATACTAATGGCATTCCTCGTTGCTTCAATAAGGGAAAGCCTAGGTTCCTACAAGTAAGAAGTTTAAAACTCGATCTTATGGAGAAGTACTGAACCATGGTAGCTTAACTGCTTCTATCTTGCATGAACTAGTGAATCAAATAGCTTAAGTTGTGAGGTAGCTTTGTCCACTAATAATACTCCAATTGTTGAAGCAAATGGAACACACAAGAAAATAGTAGTTAATTCTACACAACTAAATTTGTAGTAGTGGTGAAAAATGATCATATCCAAAACGAGTGTGTGATTAGCTTTCATAATGAACCAATCAATAAATAGGATTAAGGGAGGGGGTTCGGTTGGATTCAATTAAGAAAATAACACTATGGAAGAGAAATTAATTCAAACTATACAAAATTATTGGATTAATCAATGAGTTTTAAATCTAGTTTTTCTTTAAAACTAATAACTGTAGATTAACAACAAGATTTGTTAATCTTAGCTTTCCCATAGGTTATATCTAATTAAAACAAGCTCTTTAATTATGTTTAGCTATAAGATAACCTAGAATAAACTCTCTACATTTAGTGTGGTAAACGCATTACAAAATATGAAAACATGTTATTCTAAGATATATTATCCTGAATGATGCACGAACATTAATTTACTACAAATGAATCAGAGTTACAATGATTACATATTGCAATCTAAATTCTAGCAAGGAGTTCATACATGAATAATTTATTTGGAGTATCTAAATCATTCAAACATAAATCCCATAACATTAATTATTAAATAACCTAATCAATTGTAAAAGAGAGTTAATAACATCACTTGATTAATCAATGCCCAAACATGTTTGTTGGCCTCGCTATCCCCTTTTAACTAGAAAAATGAACTTTAGCTTCTCATAACTATCAAAAGGGAAGGGAATCTGTCTCCTTTTTAGTCTATAATCTCTTTATACCCTTTTGGCCTCTTAAATGCCTTTTTATAGTGCAAACTTAGGTTAGTATGGTTATACACGATTAGCTACATAGGCATGTAAGTGACTATGTATGTTAATTATGTAGAATTCGCAGAGTTTACAATCCTAGTGAGCTATACAACCAATATACACGATTATGTAAGTCTCCACATGGGCATGTAGGCCTAAGATTTGCTTGAAATAACATCTTTTCATACACGTTTTAAGTAAGTTACGTGTTTAAGTCACATTAACTCCAATTCTTCCATTCTTTATCTCGTCTTCACCCTAATTCATCTCCTTCTTGCTCGACGAGCAAACATCTAGCATTGATATAATGACACCAAGGATGTGAATTTAGCTCATTTTAGTTCTTATTCCTCCAACTTGTACCTAAAGTTAAATATGAATTAAAGTAAGTATCTTAAGTGCAATATAACACTAGTTAATAAGCATTAGGGAATAAATATATCATCAATCAAGCATTTTTCAAGTTCTCCTATACTTAGCTTTTGAACATCTTGGAGCAAAACTAGAAAAATAAAAATCAAAACATTTCCTTTTTAACCATATTTCGTAAGATTACGCAGTCATAAGAAAAGAGGAATAACTTTTAGATCCATGGTTAGAATTAAACATTCAATGTTCTTACTCATAATCAATTAATAATCATTACCTTCAAAACCTAAGCAGTCTAGGGGTAGACTTTGACAAGTTGTGTTTAAAAATAAGATCAATCTATAGGTACAATCAAACACCTTTCATGATCAAGAACTTCCATAACTTTGCATATCATTTCAGTTTTTCACCACTAAAGATTCAAATGCATAGCACATATCAAATGACTTTTCAAGGTTCTAATGGGGCTAAAGGTTAAAGTGAGAAATATTTTGGTCATGTAGTTCAAAATTCATCAAAACTAATGAATCATGAAGAACATTCAATTGAATATCAAGTGTAATAGTTACCATCCACTCAAAACTTGGTACCATTGACTATGATGAGTACAGAAACTCTATTCTATAGTTTAGATTCAAGAATTATGATGAACAATCCAATATAACCATAAGGAGTTATCCTTCACAATAAATTCTCCCTTACCTACATCATAATCAAGTCACTCATTCTATACAACTTTAGGGAGAAAGACTAATATGAGTTATTTTGCAAAAACAAATGAATTTCCTCCTTGATAACTTCTTTTCTTTTATTTTTTTAAATAAAGAGAGAAACTACATCAACAATGGAACTCATTGATAAGAGATAAAAATCACATTCCATCAACTATAACTAACCTGCATATATGAATGCTCGTACATTTATTCTCTCGTGCATCAACAATTATGCATGATCCCCTAGTTTTAAGGCTTAGGTAAGAGATTTTGTTAAGTTAAAGGCTCCAAATGTGGTTAACACAAAAAAAGGCTAATAAAGCTCAAGGGGTTTAATAATAGGATAACCATGTCATTGGGTAGTTTATTTGTCTAATGTAGCTTACAAAACAAAGAATGACTATATCATTTCCGTATTAATGCATGTGATAAAAATGTGATCTCGAATAGAAAATTAAGGAAAAGTCAAGATATACATGTTATGAAGGTCAAATATGAACAAATGATAATGAAATTGCTGTGGATGTCTCAGTCTAAGAGGCTAAAAATCTCACTAGAATATGTTTACCCACTAATCACTACTCTTTGAAAGGAAATGTACATTACCCAACCACAAGAGTAAAAATACATGTCAAGTTTTCATGATTTTTAAAGATAATTCTACTATCTAATCACAACTATATAATCCTAGAAGTAATAAAAAAAGAGAGAATGTTTGTTATTATAAGAAGCAAAAAGAACTTTAAACATATCCCTACCACCACAATTTAAACTTGCATTGTCCCTAATGAAATGTTAAATGTAAGAAATGGATCATTTAACAATAATTACGAAACTGTAAAAGAAAAATGAACAAACTCCCCTCGAGTTGCCTCCTAAGCAACCCCTTTGTTTATTGTGGTTAGCTCGATTTTATTATTTTCTTCATTGTATGATGTCATTTGGGTTTAACTGTCACTACTTCCACATTCTTTATTGGGAATCCTTCATAGCACAACTTTAGGCAATGACCATTCACCTTAAATATCTTTATGATTTCAAGCTTTGTATCTCTATTGCACCATATGGAAGACATTAGAAACCAAAAAAGGACTGAACTAATTAAAATGCAACTTACTTGGGAATAATTTAAGTCTAGAATTATAAATAAACACTTTTTGACTAATAACAATGCTTTTCCTTTAGATAATCTTGTCATAAAAAGCTTTGGTCTTTTACTTGTATATCATTGTATTCTTATACAAGTCGTTTTGTATCTCTTGCAATTATGACTTTTTATGAACTCTCATCTCATCAAGATTCATATTGCAACACTTGATTACCCAATGTGGCTTATATTGTAGCTCTACAGGAAGATGACATGGCTTCTCAAACAATAATTTAAAAGGGGACATACCATTTGG
This sequence comes from Erythroxylum reticulatum, assembly GCA_025504915.1. Lineage (NCBI taxonomy): Eukaryota > Viridiplantae > Streptophyta > Magnoliopsida > Malpighiales > Erythroxylaceae > Erythroxylum > Erythroxylum reticulatum. The sequence goes on from JANSVA010000216.1 coordinate 16,284,011, forward strand.
TGTTTTGTAGGTTGTCCTCTAAGCCCATTGTGCACCTTCCATCCTTAAGCTGCAATCCTTTTAGTGAGTGTCAAATCAACCAAAAATAATTAACCTACTCAGAATATTAATGTATTATAGTGGAGTAAGGTCGTCTCCTCAAGAAATGATGGTTTATCTCTTTTAAACAACTAAGAAAAAAAGGGGGTTTAGAAATTATGTGAAAACGCAATATTAAAAATAACAAAAATGAATTGATTTGAAATTCAATAAAATAGACTTCTAGTTAAAGGAATATATTTCCACCTTGATTCATTCAATTTGATCATTGATGCAAAAGCAATTCAACACATTCATGAATAAATTGGTTCTAATTATTAAGAACAGTTCTATAATAACCAATCTTTCCTTACCTTGTACGGTAATCACGAATAGATCGAATAATTACTCCTTAATTAAAAAATAACCCCAGAGGTAGCTAATACGATTTAATGTTTCGATAACCTTAAAATCTAGGAAGATCCAATTCTAACCAACAAACTCAACAGATGAATTATTACAATTAGATTAATTACTTCCACAACATATATTAAACTTCTTAACGAGGAAATAAAATTATGTCGATTGCCACATATTAAAATAAAAAATTATGGATTTTTATTTTAATTAGCGGTATATTATTTTAGGATTATTAAATATATGCATCTATTCAATAAAACCCAAAACCATCATAAAATCAATGAAATTTAGGAATTAATTAAATATCCATGCATAATTGAATTCAATAAAACTATTCGACCTCATAATCGATTTAGAATCAAGGTTTCAATATAATCCTCTAACTAGAATTAAAAAAAAATAGTTACAAGCCATAGAAAAGAAAGAACACATGAAAATTATTAAAAAAATAAATTATCTTATGGAAGAAGTTTAGAGAAGAGAAAAATGTTGGAGAACTCCAGGTGTAAAACTCCACAACCCTTGCGTACGTACAAAGAAGTTTAGAGTAACACCTAATGTTGATGAGCCAAAAGGTCCAGCTGAGGACTCACCCACGTAGTTGCTGTTGGTTGCCTTTTTATCGCTTTCTTCTTTAAAAAGTCCCTTATATTGCCTTTTTCCAAAAGACACATCCCTTTTCCCTAAAAAACTAAAACCCTCCTTTTTTGTGCTTGTAAAAGCCCCCTACTGCCACACAAGACGTCTTCCTCTCTTTAAAAAACCAAAACCCCCCTTTTTTTTAAACAACGCTATTGTGTTGTTTTTATTTAAAACTCCACGCATCAAAACCCTTATTGCTGCTTCTCACTAAGTTTGCATTTTGCTGACCAAACGACAACATTTCTTCTATGCCAAAATTCCTCCAGCTGCTGCCTGTTGGTCCCATCTGCATTGGTTACATCTTTTGCTGCTACGTCGCTTCTCATCTACTACGTAACCTGCATTTCATCTTGGCTGTGCTGTGTGTTGGTCTCCCTGCAGCTAGTTTATGCACTACCATATTGCTTTTAATTCTTGCTGCATGTTTTTGCTACTTTTCTCCAAAATAGCTCCATATTTCTTAACCTCCAAAAGTAATATAAAAAATACCATAATGAGGACAATATTTATCCAATATGCTTCAAAAATTCCCAAATTGATATGTAAATTAATAACCTATCAAATTCCCCCACATCTAAACAATGTTTGTCTATAAGCATTCAAAAGACTTAAAAAACAAAACAAAACAAAACAAACCTAAACAAATCTGTTTACAACTCTTTTGAAAAATTTAGCACAATCAAGCCACACACATTTCATAGGATTCAACTCTAGAACAACCGTTACAATTCCCAATGACCTTTCTAAGCTCAAAATGCCCCAAATTTGACATCATATGAAGATTCACTCAAGGCACTCAAGAAGTGTTTATAGGACATTTCACTTTTATTCACACAATAGAATGACATTACATATGCTTGCAAATATATCACATCATAACCACTTTTGAATTTCATACAAAAATCAGAAAGGTTTTTTATTTAGTTGTAATGGAGGTAAGGACAAAGGCAGGATGAAAAGGTTTTTTAACTTATAGTTATCAAAGTTAATGTACACTACGTTGCTCAACTTCCACCTACATTTCAACAATAACCCCAATAATGGCAACAATGATGTTCTATTATCAAAAGTTAGAAATCTCAAGGATCATTCTTACAAAAGATAACAAGTAAGAACATTTATGATCCAAAAAATAGGTAACTCATGATTGCTTAAAGGATATTCCAGGACTTGCAATTCATTGTTAAACTTGTTTTTTTTCTTTGTTTATGTTTTTTTTAACACTTATGCCCCTTTTCTTTTTCTTTGGGCACTTCACAACTTTATTTTTCTACAGTTGTAGAGCATCAAAACATGAGATTTCAATATAACCATACATGTTGCCATTACATGTCCACCTCAAACCATACACCAATAAGTTAAATCAACTAATTTTCTATTCCTTTGATAATGGATTGGAAATGAAGGTCAAAACATAAGGCTTGGGCTAAAATTTGTAGTTTTATGTCAAAGAAAGATTTTAAGGTTTCAACTTGGCTAACTAGGGGCAATAACATATGGGGTAGGTTTTAGGAAGCCAAAATAGTTTAATCCTAGATACCTTTTATCACTTTAATGCACCAAATTCACTAGTGGTCTCAACATGCATAACAGAGCAAGTTCTAGAATGATCAAACCATGTGCGACAACACTCAATAAGAAAACAATTTGAGCACAAAGAGTGTAATTACTCTTTAAAGGCTCAATTCTCATTTATTTAAGTAGGCTTTTGTCAAATCTTATACACTTCTCATTCAAATCAACCATTGTGGAAAAAGGTAGACATTCTATCAACAAATCACTATTCATGCTTGCAGTCCATCATGCTTTCCTAGTTCGACAAAATAATTCACAATAACTTACAAAACAAAACAATTTTTTTAAAAATCATGAAATCTCTCCCTCACACCTAAAATCTACATTTTCCTCAATGTAAAAAAACATAATGCACAAAAACACAAAAAGGAAAGAAAATTTAACAAGAGCACAACACAAGTCATAATGAACACGAAAAATTAACGAAGAAGAGGAGAGAATAAAAAAAGATAAACAAAAAAAATTCCCTAGACAAGTTATGGTAGAGGAGTTAATTGTGTTGTGGTTGTTATTTGCGTTGTAGGTATGGGCTGATTTGATTTTTTCTGCAAAGAAGAAATAAGTAGATGAGAGAAATCAAAAAATTAAATAAGAAAAACAAAAATCATTGGATTGCCTCCTAATCAGTGCCTTTCTTTATTGTCTTTGGCTAGACACAACCTTTTTCCTTCAAATTGATTTATAAATGGGATGAACGAATTTAATCCCCTCTATAAAAGAGACATCAAAATTGTCAATGAAAGGTTTAAGTCTATGACCATTTACCTTAAATATTTTGTTAATCTCTAAACTTTCAATCTCAATAACACCATGAGGAGAAATGTTTCTAACAAGATATGGTCCAGTCCACTTAGATCTCAACTTACCAGTCATGAGTTTCAATTGTGAATTATAGAGTAAGACTTTTTGCCCAACTAGCAAATGCTTTCGATGTAAGAATTTTTCATGTAGGTATTTGGTCCTCTCTTTGTACATTCGAGCATTGTCATATGCTTCCAATCGTATTTCTTCCAACTTATGGAGTTGTAACTCTCCCGATGCCTGAGCCTCGAAGTTGCATTGCTTAACTGCCCAAAAAGCATAATGTTCAATTTCAATAGGTAAATGACACATCTTACTAAAAACCAGTCGACAAGGTGACATTTCAAGGGCTATTTTATAAGCAGTCCGATAAGCCCACAATGTATCATCTAACTTCCAATCTTTGCGGTTGGTATTGACTATTTTCTCCAAGATACTCTTTATTTCTCGATTGAAGACTTCATCTTGCCCTTTTTTTTTATGGGTGATAGGTGGTTGCTACACGATAATGGACTCATTATTTGCACATCAAAGCTTCCATCGTGAGATTGCAAAAATGAGTACCTTGATCATTGATGATTGCTCTATCTATCCCAAATCTACTAAAGATGTGAGATTTAAGAAATCTTACAACAACTTTAGAATTGGTAGTGCGGGTAGCTTTGACTTCTACCCACTTCGAGACATAATCAATGGAAAGAAAAATGTACAAAAAACCAAAAGAGCTAAGAAAAGGCCCTATAAAATTGATGCCATACACATCAAATACTTCACAAATTAAAATAAGAGTTTGAGGCATTTCATCCCTTACAAATATATTTCCACCTTTTTGACATTTTTCATAACCTTTACAAAATAAGTATGCATCCTTAAAGAGAGTCTTCCAATAGAATCTACAATCCAAAATTTTCCCAGCTGTTCTTTTTGGACCAAAATGTCCACCACATGCATACTCATGACAAAAAGTAAGAATAAAATGAATTTCATCATCAAGCACACACCTACGAATAATCTGATGTGAACCTATTTTCCATAAGTATGGTTCATCTTATATATAATACTTAGAGTCACTTTTGATCTAATTTTTCTGAAAATTATTCAAATCATATGGAAGCACACCAGTGACTAGGAAATTCACTATATCAGCAAACCTTGTTTACCTTAAACAAACCATAATTGTTCATCTGGGAAGGACTCTGAAATTGGCAAGGGATTTTCTTTGTGCACTAATTTGCTCAGATGATCAGCCATAGAGTTGTCAACTCCCTTACAGTTTTTGATCTCCTAGTCAAATTCTTGTAGCAAAAGGATATATTGTATCAACCTAGGCTTTGACTCTTTCTTTTCCATGAGATATTTGAGAGCTACATGATCAAAATAAACCACAATTTTAGATCCTAATAAATAAGACCTAAATTTCTCAAAAACAAATACAATAGCTAAAAGCTCCTTTTTGGTAGTGGTATAGTTGCATTGTGCGAGACTTAATGTTCTTGATGTGTAGTAAACGACATGACTATTTCTACCAACTTTTTGCCCAAGTACAACCCCTATAGCATAATGACTCGCATCACACATGAGTTCAAATGGCAATCCCCAATTCGGAGGTTGTATGATTGGAGTAGATGTGAGCAATGCCTTCAATGTCTTAAAAAGCACTTTGACACTCTTCACCAAATGTAAAAGTCACATCATTTTGCAGCAATCTAGACAACGGTTGAGCGATCTTGGAAAAATCTTTTATGAATCTTCGGAAGAAACCTGTATGACCAAGAAAACTATAAACTTCCTTAACATTTTTAGGATATGGTAAATTTCTAATTAAATTGACCTTGACCTTATCTACCTCAATACCCCTTGCTGAAACTACATAACCTAAAACTATTCCCTTTTTAACTATAAAATGATATTTTTCATAATTAAGAACAAGGTTGGTATCAATACAATGTTGCAAAACCTTAGACAAGTTATCAAGAAAATGATTGAAATAATCACCATAAACAGTAAAGTCATCCATAAAGATTTCAATACAACTTTCAATCAAGTCAGAGAAAAGACTCATCATGCATCTTTGAAAAGTTCCAGGAACATTGCATAATCCAAAAGGCATACGTCGATATGCAAAAGTACCAAATGGACAAATAAAGGTTGTTTTTTCCTGATCTTCTGGATCTACAACAATTTGATAATAACCAAAATACTCATCTAAGAAACAGAAAAATAGTTTAGCTGGCAACTTTTCAAGCATTTTATCAATAACAAGGAGTGGGAAATGGTCCTTTCTTATGGCGGCATTTAACTTGCGAAATCAATACACATCCTTCATCCAGTTTGCAATCTCATAGGCACTAATTCATTAATTTCATTTTTAACCAATGTAAAGCCTTATTTTTTTGAAACCATATGCACTGGACTTACCCATTGATTATCAGAAATAGGGAAGATAATCCCTAAGTATAATAGTTTCATAATTTCCATCATCTACACATCTTTCATTACTGGATTCAACTTGCACTGAGGGTCTCTCATAGGTTTGGAGTCAGGTTCGAGGAGGATGCGATGCATGCATACTGAAGGGCTGATCCCTTTTATGTTCGCCAAGGTCCAACCAGTGGCTTAATTATAGTCCTCCAGCACTTGTATCAAATTCTCCTCTTACTCTATGGTTAAATCATTGGCAATGATGACTAGTAGCGTCTTACCTTCTCCCAAATACATGTACTTGAGAAGTGTAGGGAATGGTTTCAACTTGAGCTTAGAAGCCTATTCAATAGAAGGAAGAATTCTTTCAGAAATAATGGGTAACTGAATATAACTATTCATTGACTTGTATTCTATCTCTAGTATAGATGAAAGTGCCATAATAGCATCTTTAAGCTCAATCTCATTCCCTAATTCGACATCCCTATCTGCCAGATTATTCCTTAAAACGACCTCCAACTTATCCTGCACCAAATCACTTTCAAAATGTTCTCACACAATAGCATCAATCATGCTAACATGAAAAATAAAATTATGGTCATCTAGGTGTTTCATGGCATCTGGTATATTAAAAGTGACAACATTACCATCAAATTCAAAAGTTAAACTACCCAAATCAACATCAATCTTAGTTTTGGCTATTTTCATGAATGACCTTCCTAAAAGAATAATAAAAGCATCAGGAGATAAATCATTACCTATATCCACAATGTAGAAATCAGTAGGAAAAATAAGTTCATCCACTTTAACTAAAGTATCTTCAATCATGCCTTCGGGCTAAATTACAAATCTATCAGCTAGTAAAATTACTACATTGGTTGCCTTCATCGGTCCTAAATTCAACAAGCTATAAACTAACAATGGCATGACATTAATTGAAGATCCTAGATGAAACATAGTTTTTTTTTTATGGTAGTTGTGCCAATAATACATGATATGACAAACATACCTAGATATCCACACTTTGGTGGCACTTTCCTTTGCTCAACAATAAACACATTTTGACCAACTACAAATTTTCCCTCAATCCAGTAGAGGGATGTTGGTTTTAACTTTGTGAAAGGTCTCCAAAATTCCCTTTTCCTTCTCTTCTTTCTTTGGTTTTGCCAACCTGTAAGGAAAAGGTGGGGGAATCACAATTTTAGTTTTTTTGTTAACCGACTCATTACTTACCTATTTTGTTGATTCATTTGAAGGGACTAGTGTTTTCCCTTAGATTAATTTCTACCTAGGCAGGGAGTTTTCCCTTTCCACAACACTTGTTTTTGTAGATTTTGGATATTGGCTCGCGTTTCCTATTGAAAAGTTTGAGTGTCAGTAGCCAGACTTTTCACAATATCTTCCAAAGACATACCTAGCTTAAAAGATGATGATGCCTTGAGGTGGTGGAATTAGTGGTCTCATTTGAGGTGGATGTGACTGAAATCTTGGTGGCTTATTGCCATAACTGAAACTAGGGTGATCTCGCTAGCCTAGATTGTCATGATTCGAGTAGCGATCATATCTGCTTTATGGTAGTCCTAGAAATCCTCCTAAGACATTTACTTGCTCATTGGGGTCTTCTTGAAGAGTTGGACATATATCTGTCACATGACCTATTATAGAGCAAATACCATATGTTTTGAACTATTGAATTTGTCCTACAACTAATTTTTCCACCAAAGAAGTCAAAGCATCTAATCTTTGATCAGGGGAAGAAACACTACCCTTATTAACTCTTCGTAGGGCGTTATCCTATCAAGTCTCGAATTGATGTGCATTAGTAGCGATGCTAGAGATCAAACTCCTTGCTTCATCTATGATTTTATTCACCAATGCTCCTCCACTTATATCATCAATCATATTTCGATCCATTGGTAGTAAACCTTCATAGAAGTACTGGATAAGCAACTGGTCCAGAATCTGATATTGAGGACAACTCACACATAGTTGTTTAAATCTCTCCCAATACTCGTACAATGTCTCTCTATTGAATTGTCAGATTCCATAATTATCTTTTCTAAAGTTTACAACGTGGGAAGCAGGGTATAATTTCTCTAGGAATTGTTTCTTATGTTCATTCCACATAGTTATAGATCCAGACAGTAAATAACAGAGCTAATCATTGGTCGATGGAAAAGCTCTAAGCTTGATTTACTCTTTGGTAACTCCGTGTGGATTCATTCATGAGCAAACAGCAAGGAATTCCTTCAAATGCTTATAAGGATCCTCATCTACAAGTCCACAGAAAGTTGGCAATAAGTGCATCAAACCAGATTTAAGCTTAAAAGGTGTGTTAATATTAGGAAATTCCATGCAAAAAGGTTGATGGTTAACATCAGGAGTTGCTAACTCCTTTAATGTTCATTGTTGTGGTCGTGAACCCATTAGCCTTTCTTCAGTGATTGTCTCTTCAACAATTGTCTCTTCAGTCTCTTGTTCTTCAAAATCATAATCTAATTCTTCAAAATAAGACATTGAAGCACACAAATGTTCTTTTTGTTTTTTCGCTTTCTGTTAGCTTTAATTGTCTTCTTGACTTCTAGATAAAAAATCAGTCACCTGTACAGGAAGAGTGGGTCATCAACCAAAAAAAATTTTTAAAAGAAATAAATCCTTGATACTAATCCTCAGCAACGGCGCTAAAATTTGGTGAGTGTCAAATCAACCAAAAATAATTAACTTACTTAGAATATTAACTTATTACAGTGGAGTAAGGTTGTTCCTCATGAGTAGTGGTTTATCTCTTTTAAACAATTAACAAAAAAGGGGGTTTGGAAATTATGTTAAAACATAATATTAAAAATAACAAAAATGAGTTGATTTGAAGTTTAATACTAGTTGGAGGGATTTATTTCCACCTTGATTCATTCAATTGATCATTGATGCAAACACAATTCAACACATTCACAAATAAATCGGTTCTAGTTATTAAGACGAGATCTATAATAACCAATCTTTCCTGTACAGTAATCACAAACAAATTGAATAATTACTCCCTAATTAAACAACAACCTCAGAGGCAGCTCGTAGGATTTAATGTTTTGATAGCCTTAAAACTAGAAAGAATCAATTCTAACCAACAAACTCAACAGATGGTTTATTGCAATTAGATTAATTAATTCCATGACATATTTAAACTTCTTAACGAGAAAATAAAGTTATGTCGATTGCCACTTATTAAAGTCAACAAAAAATTACGTTTTAATTAGTAGTAGATTATTTCAGGATTATTAAATATATACATCTATTCGATAAAACCAAAAGCCGTTATAAAATTAATGAAATTCAAGAATTAATTAAATATCCATGCACAATTGAATTCAATAAAACTATTCGATCTCACAATCGATTTAGAATCAAGGTCTCAATATAATCCTCTAACTAGAATAAAACAATTAGTTACAAGCCACAGAAAAGAAAGAACAAATAAAAATTATTCAAAACCAAATTATTTTACGTAAGAAGTTTAGAGACAAGAAAAACGTTGGAGAACTCCAGGTGTAAAACTCCGCGACCCTTGCGTATGTACGAAGAAGTTTAGAGTAACACCTACTGTTGATGGCCAAAAGTTCTAGCCGAAAAACTCACCCACGTAACTGCTGCTAGTTTCCCTTTTATCACTTTCTTCTTTAGAAAGTAGCCCTCGTATTGCCTTTTTCCAAAAGAGACATCCCTCTTTCCTTAAAAAAACTAAAACCCTCCTTTTTTGTGCTTTGTGAAAGGCCCCCTACTGCCACACAAGACGTCTTCCTCTCCTTAAATCCTTTTTTTTAAACAATGCTACTGTGTTGTTTTTATTTAAAACTCCACGCATCAAAATCCTTGCTGCTGCTTCTCACTACGTCTGCGTTTTGCTGGCCAAACGACAACGTTATTCTTTTCCAAACATCCTCCAACTGCTGCGTGTTGGTCCCATCAACGCTGGTTACATCTTCTACTGCTACGTTTCTCATCTATTACGTAATCTGCATTTCATATTGGCTGTGTTTCATTTTGGTCTTCTTGCAGCTGGTTCATGCATTGCCGTATTGATTTTAATTCCCGCTGCATGTTTTGGCTACTTTTCTTCAAAACAGCTCCATATTTCCTATCCTCCAAAAATAATGTAAAAATACCATAATCAGGACAATATTTATCCAATATGCTCCAAAACTACATGATCAGAATAAACAATAACTTTAAGACCCAACAAGTATGGATTTTTTTCTAAAGCAACATAATATATAAAACTCGTTTTTAGATGTGGAATAATTCAATTGGGCTTAATTCAAAGTTTTCAAAGTGTAGTAGATAGCATGCATAACTTTTTCCACCTTTTATCCTAGACTTGCCCCTATTGCATGATCACTTGCATCACACATGATCTTAAAGTGAAGGCTTCAGTTTGGAGGGTATATTACTGGAAAGGATGATAAAAGCTTTTTAAGTTTATCAAAAGGCTCCTTGCATTTGTCGTTGAACTCAAACGGGATATCCTATTGTAACATCTTGCATAAAGGAGAAGCTATCTTTGAGAACTCCTTGATGAACCTTGGTAAAAGCCTAGATGGCTAAGAAAGCAATGAACTTCTTGCACATTTGAGGGCTATTATAATGTATTTTGTGTTAGGTTTTGGATAGTTTTTGTTCAATTTTTAGTCTTTTCTAATATGTTTGTTCAAGATTGTTGTTAGGTGTTTATGTTTAGGTTGAGCTTTAAGGACTTGAGGAGAAGACTCTAAAAAGGTCAGAGAATATTTAGAGGACATCTCAAGATTTTAAGGAAGCCCAGATGTGTAGCTGTTCGAAGTTGTTTGGACTAGCAACTATTTGTTCAAAATAAACTTATTTCGGTAGAATTAGCAACCTGACCAATGAAGCTTTACATGGACATATTTGAGGTTTATGAGATCCAAATGAGGTGATTCAAAAGCTAAAATTCAAACCAACATTCTGGGTCATAATTCCTATGTAAAAATTGATGCCTAAAAGGGCTGTTTTGAGGGGCTAAAAAGGCTGAGAATGAGATACGAAATCTATCTCAATTCAATTTGACCCTCCTTTTGTTTTTGGCCCATAACTTTAGCTACATGAATTTGTTTTAAGCAAAGGAGGATCCATTGGAAAGATGGGAGGCAGAGCTACAACTTATATGAAGAGATTATGGCCTAAATAGGACAACATAGTTATATGGAAAGAGAGTTACAGAGGGAGAATCAATGGAGTTTTGTCATCAACATTGACTAAGAGTTGGAGAAAGCGAATGAGAGTTTCACTCCTAGTAATCATTCAAGGGTTCTTTTGTTCACTATTCTTTTAGGTTTGCATATTTTTCTTGTTTCAATTTCTTCTTGATATAATGTAATTTATTGGTTCGAATCCAATTGATATGAGTATTATTTTCACTTCGATGATGAGCTAAGTTATTCTTACCTAGGGTTTACATCTAGATTTAATTGAGTGTCTTGATTTGATAATTCCCATTAACATATATATTTCATGGATTGATTGTTTTGTGTTGAATGCTAGGATAATAGATTGTCCACCTATTAGTCTTAAGATTTTGAGTGAAGAATCGAAAGATGAAACTTGATATTGAAACTAAACAATCAATTACCCTAAGAATGAATTAAAAATATAAGTTCTAAGGATTGCTTAATTCGTAACTTCAAACAATTAGTAATTGCTTGTTTATGAATGTGAGAACTATTAAATTGATAGTTGCTAATTTGATTGAACAGAGAATAATGTTGCAGATTATATTAATGGGAAGTTTAAGAATTTAGGCATGAAATTGGATCGAAGTGTAAACCTTAAGATATGTTTGAAATGTTTATATCAATTCCATAAGATTCATTCTTTTTGTTTAATTTCATAATTTCTCAACCTCTATACCTTCTTAAATTTCTTTTTTAATTTCTTATTTTTAATAAAGTTATTATAATAAGAACTTCCTTATAAGATGAACTTGGGGCATCCACCATATACTACAACAACCTCATATACTTACGAGTGATGCATTTAGGTAGTATTAAGTAGAACAAAATAATTACACATAAAGTTTGTTTCAATACATCTTTCTAATATGAGTGCAAGATTCTCTAACCAATTATCAAAAGAATAACAATATACACTAAAATTATCCATAAATGCCTCTATGATCTTCTCAGCATACTCAGAGAATATACTTAATGTACACTTTTGGAAAGTGGTGGGAACATTGCACAAGTCGAATGTCATCCTTCAATAAGCAAACATACCAAATGGGCACGTGAAGGTCATCTTTTCTTGATACCTCAGTGCAATATGGATCTAAAAATAACTTGAAAAACCATCAAGAAAGTAGTAATATTCATGTCCAACAAGTGTCTCAAGCATTTTATCAATAAATGGAAGGGGAAACATTCTTTACAAGTTGCAAGATTAAACTTCCTATAATCAATATAAACTTGCCACCTGGTTTGCATATGGGTGGGAACCAACTCACCATCTTGATTTGTCACCACCGTGATTCCAGATTTCTTTAGAATCACCTACACTGGACTTACCTACTAACTGTTAGAGATAAGATAAATGGCTTTAGTATCAAGAAGCTTCAATACTTCCTTTTTAACAAGTTCCATCATTAAAGGATTTAGCCTATATTGTGCTTGTTCAGTGGACTTTGCACCTTCCTCAAGCAAAATGTGATGCATGCATAAAAGGGCTCATCCCTCTAATATCTGCAATTGTCCATCCAATGGCCTTCTTGTGCTCCTTTAACACATAAACTAGTTTGGTTTCTTGATCAAAAGTTAACACTATAAAAATAATTATCAGAAGAGTTTAGTTGTCTCCTAAATACGAGTATTTTAAGTGAGTGGGTAGTGGTTTCAACTCTACGTCTCGGATCTGCACATCAAAAGTTAATAGCCTTTGTTAAGATTTAGGTAATTGTATGAAAGCAAATTTGTACCTTATAGGAGCGGGTTCCGAAGAATGTAAGTTAGCTGCCATCTTGATTAGATCCTCTCCTAACTAAACATCATTCGTGGCTTCCAACTCCAGATTCTTGGCTAAAACTGCATCCAATTGGTCCCTACAATTTAACCTAAAAACTTTCTATACTAAGGGATCAATCATATTAACAAAAAAAAAAAGAATGATCATCTTGAGAATGTTTCATGGTATAAAATATTGAAATGAATTACTTATCAATAAAATTCCATTATGAGGGTGTCCTCATGAACATCTATCTTATTTTAGGCCGTATTAAGGAACGATCTCCCTAATAAGATAGGTATGAGATTATAGGAAATATGTGGGAAACACTAATTCATTAATTTGCACCAAAACATCCTTTACCACTCCAATTAGGCAAACATTAGTACGATTAACCAATTCTATAATAACACTAGCTTCTTTCAAAGGACCCAAGTTTAAAGAAGTATAGATAGATAACTAATATTTTTGTTTATAATTTGTTTGTATAATTCAATCCTTTTATTATAAAATATTTCAAGTACGCAAAATGTATGGAATTAATGTATTTTTTAAAATTCCAATCATATTATCTCTCCATCATTAGTAACTATTTTTTAATGACATTTGAAAACTAATTTTATCATGTCACTTCACTTTGGCTATAGATTTTTTAAATTAATAATAATAAATAATAATGAAAGAAACATCCTTCTTAAATATTTTAGGGTGACGAATCCTATCCTCATCACTAAAATATCTTAACATAATTGATCCTATATCTAATGACTAGTAAGCGAGTTACTTTAGAATGTGATAGGTCATAACTTGACATATAATAATCCCTATATGAGATAATTTGAATATATTAATTCAAATGATCACTTGTAGAATCATAACATTGAGAATTTTGAAAAGTAAAATTAATGTTCTAAATTAAATTCATATATTGACTTTGTTTAGTGAACTTGCAATCACATGTTTATTTACATTTCTACTTATCTTACTCTTGTAAGGGACATAATTAACAATATTTGTGACCTACACCACTAGAAAACAATAGATAATTACATTTTAATGCAAATTTAGAATGATGATGAGCTTGAGAAATGATGAATTTTTTTTCTTATATAAGCAAATTAACTTTAATTCTTATGAGATTATGATGTTATCTTCCAAGCTACATTCATCAACACTCATGTACTCACCCAATAACTGTCCTATATGTTCCCCACTTTGATTAGAGAAAATCTAAGAATGGATCTCATATCTTAATCTACTATCCATAATATTAGGCAACCATATTTTCCTGCATTCAGTCAAAGTAAGCAATTGATTGTTGAATATGTATGAGTAGCCCTCAGGGAGGGACTTTTCACGAACCCAAGTGCTCCTCATAGAAAAAAAAGGCAATAAATTCTCTCTAGGGTAGCAAACTTTGGAACTTCATTTAACAACTTGAACTATATGTTTAATCATTTAGAGGTTTAAATTTGCCTGTCAAAGGGGAAAAAAAACAAAAAAAACCTCTTTGAAAATATATTCGTTGATTTTGACCCTAACCTCTTCTTAATATAGAGAAATGCGCTTTAAATTAGACATCAACTCATTGTCCATGTATAAACCCCAAAGAAGCATCATATTCAAAAGTGTTGTTATAATTACGAGATGGTATCTAATAAATGAAAATAAGCTAAGTGACAGTAAGAAAAACGAAATTCAAAACTAATGAAGATAGTGAAACCCTTATGAAAGAGAGATGGAAAATGAAGCTGCAATGTAGGTAATGAGTTGATTATTGCAAAGGGATACTACGTTTCCAAGCAGGATAACTTTATGCTCGTGGGAAAAAATGGAGAATAGATGAAAGAAGTGACTATTGAAGATTTGGGAGCACTTGATTCTGTGCTAGTTCAAATGGCTGAGTAGGAGTAGATTTTTTGTATGAAAATTTGGGAGACTGCGCTAATTTAGAGGAAGGTTAGTAAGACAGTTACCCTTTATCCCTAGTTATTAGCTCACCCTGTGCCGTTTCGTTGGAGGTCATAGTAAGATAGTTACCCTTTATCCCTAGTTATTAGCTCACCCTCTGCTGTTTCGTTGGAGGTCATAGTAAGACAGTTACCCTTTATCCCTAGTTATTAATGTTGGGAAATTAGGTCCAGATCTGATCCGACCGCAGCGGAATAATCACGAAACTTTTTCGTAACTTTTGATTTCCCGAAATCCAAGATCTATTTAATTTTATAAAATCTTTAACACGAATCATAATAAAGCGAAATTTAATTCGTACCTTATTTCGAAGCTTGATCTTTATCTTGATGCATCCCTCGAACTGTTTCTGAAACCGATCCGTCTCAACCACCGTAGCCGCATAAGTGTCCGACCTCTAACGGCATCCACAGAATAGGTTGAGAGAACTCTGTAACTTTTATAGAGAGGGTTAAGCATGAAGTGCTAGCTCCATAGAGCTAAAGCCTATTTATAATAAGCTTTGGACGATTTACTAATTTAATTGAAATTAAATACTAACTTCAATTAAACTTTAATTAGAATTACAAATAATTCTAATTAAATACCAATT
>JANSVA010000216.1:16307402-16320842 GCA_025504915.1 Erythroxylum reticulatum
ACCTTATGACTAGTTATATAATGCTCATACAAATAAAACCAAACTCTTTTGTTTTATTAATAATAAATATTTTCATTTCAAAAATAACTGGAAGAAGATTAAGATATATGTAAATACATTTGCTTTCTAGGGCACTGTATTTATATAACCCCAATAGTCGAGTCCTCACACAAGATCCCTCTTTGTATAATTACCTATTTAACGTTTATGTGATCTATTAGGTTGTTAATTATCATAACCCAACCTAATCATGTTACTATTAGTTCACTCTTTTGATTTATTACCGAAGTATGGAAAAACCATAAACAATCACAATACCCAAACATTCATTAACATCAAAAGAAAATAAGTCACAATTGATTCAATGATCAATCCCAAATGAAGTTAGAACATCCTTAACAAAATATTCATCATCCTTAAATCGAAAACATGCATTAGATGAAGTGAATAACAAAAGGAATAAAGAAATTAACTTCGAAAGGAATGGCTAGAGTGGCTAGACAGTAGCAGCTCCTACAGCTCCTTCTTCTCTCTTCCTTGTCTCTTCCTTTAAAATGGTAAGATGAAGGCCTAGCTCATTATGGTCATCTTATTTCCTTTTATAGTTCTGCTACCTTTTAGGGTAAAAACGAGGTTTTACCTAGGCCAAAAAGTCCAAAACATCCCTCCAAATATTAAAACTGAAGCAAATCCCCATGTCTGTCTTACATGGCCCTTGAAAATAGATTTTGTCATGATCATTACAATGATTGGATAACTTCTGTCATGAACATGACAGGGATGTCGCAATCATGGCCTGGTTTTTCTACAAACTTTCTCCAACTTTACGCAATCTTCTTTATCTGATTTGAAATACTAACAAGCATATCAAAATACCTCAAGTGCACAAAAATAAAGTCCAATAATATGTTTTAAACCACGTAATACTAAAAAATCTAAACATATAATAACCTTACACAATTCTAGCCCTAAACATGCATAATTCATCTAATCAACACCTAAAAACACCTACAAAAATATGATATAAACTACAACTATCAACAAGTTAATAATCATCACAAATAAGGTCCAAATCTAGCCCAAACATTGAAATACAACCATGAAAAATGTGTGTACATCAAAACACATGAAAAGCATGCAGAACCTAATCTTAAAAACCTTCAGTTATAACCTAATATGCATTTATCATATAAAATCACATACACATGCAAGTTATATGAAAATAACTTAAAACCTAGGCTATACATCCTAGTATGTATACTAAACAAACACATTATCACAAAAACTGAATTAGACAACCATGTAACAAATATCGCTTATCAGTTTGAAAAAAGCCTATAAAGTGAACGAATAAGTTGAAGAATTGATCTTTATTATTAGCCTTAAAGGATGAGAAAGAATGGGGATTAAGATAAGTTTGAGTTTCAATGAGTTATGAAGGTCAGAGAATCTTCTGGCATATCATATGCAATTGTTAGATTTCAAGAATCCATGTACTCCCAAAAAATTGCTATTAGAAGTTTGTTATTTTAAGCTTGAATTATTAATCACTAAACCCTTAGATGGCTTTCCCATACATCTATTGTTGTTAAATAAATCATTGTTGCTAACTCGTCTCGTTTATTTTAGAGATGGATATATGTAATTTTACTCTCCTTATGTATATTAGAGATGGATATATGTAAATTTATGTCTAGTAGTCACAACAAGAACAATATTTCTAAAAAAAGGAAGATGGAGAGGTAAAAGAAAGCTCTATAGAAATTGCTTACTATAAAGGCTAGCCCTATCATTCAAATTGATGTTGACAAGGAACTCAATTAAGAGAACCTTTGTGACTACATAAACCTTTAAGTTGACTACATCTAAATATTAGGTTGTAAAGGATAAAGGGGGAAATCTTGACTTTATGGTCATTGTCACCAAATAGGATATTAAGTAAAGGGCTTCATAATTGAGAAATCCATGATCAGTGTGTAGATATATTGACGTATCATCTTGCCCTTGGGCATGATGCTTAAAGAGGAATGCGTTGGATATGTTATATAGACATATTAAGTTCATCCTTGGCCTAAAGAGGAATGCGTTGGATATGTTATATAGACATATTAAGTTCAACCTTGTGAACATAATTCAATTTTCTCTCTTTTCAAACCTGCAAGCCTCTCGTGGTTTATAATTGGTTGTGTAATTCCTCATAGCCTTGGAGATATATAGCAAAAGTTCTAATGTGAACTGGAAGAGGTTCATTTGTACTTAAAGGGAGATGGTCAATGCTCACAATAAGAACGTGAGAGGGATAAAGTAAAAGGTAAAGGAAGACTATGCAATAAAGATACAAAAGCTCTTAATGGGAATTTAGAGTTTGAGTCTCATAAACAAAGTGATTATCTCACAAGAAAGGAGTACAAGATGGACTTGTTCAATATTTTTTTAGAGAGAAAGTCTTTTAAATTTTGACATTAAGAAAATATGACCACATCTTTAGTTCAGGGGTTCAACAAATGCAAATTTCTCATTAACTCTAAACATTTAGACCTATTTAATGGTAACTTAAGAATCAATGATTTGCCTACCTAACCTTATCAATGTGGATCCCAAACAAGCTCTTTATACTTACCCCTTATCTAGGTCTCTAAAATTAACCCCTATTTGGCTAGAATTTCATTATTGTTTTTCATTTTTATTAATATGTAATCATTTCTTTATAAGTTTCTACCTTTTGATGGTCATAGAGTGCCCTTTAATATTATGATGTGTGATTTCTTTTTACTATCATCAGTAAAAGGAAACTTAAACCTAGTTATCATATTCTCACTATGATGGCTCACTTTCATTATGCTAAGAACTTTGTGGCATTCATTCATTATAGAATGACCGTATCTCTTGTTTTTCACACATTTCGATATTCCACCATCAATTAATTACATTACAAATCAAACTCACTACCTCTTTACCGAATAGCCTCTTTCATCATTGTACTTAAAGTATGATTACTTATAACGCTTGTCTACTTGATGAGGCAAAATGCTTGTTTTATAGTAGTTCTTTATTGATTAGTTTAAGCTCCAAAATACCTCATCTTAAGAGTGATAATAGTGATAAGGATCAAGCTATTGATGATCATCTTTATGACATGGAGTGTTACCTTGGTCACTTGAAACATTTCATAGATTCATGGTTCGTTTCACTTTAAGGGCATATGGATGAGCAAATTTGAATACTTAAGGGGAGCTTGGATATAGGTATGACTAGAATTCGGGATGGGATTCAACTTTTGATTGGTCAGATTAATATATTGACTTTCACACAAGGACATTTCTCTTTAGCTTATCCATACCCATGAGTTTAATGCTCTTTATTTTATAATAATGTCTAAAAAAAAGGAGAAAATTTTGTGGGAATTAGATTGGAAATTTTATGTTATGATTTGGAAAATTATACTGGACCTTTCTAGACCCCATGTTTCAGTGAGATTCACAGTGGGTATTGTTATTGTTGTTGTATTTGGGTTCTGTGTTATGTTATGTTTTGGATATTTTTACTAAGATATTTGGATATTTGCTTGTGTTTGGATTATTTTGTTGTTTGGATTGCATTATTTGATATTTGAACTCTATTTCATTTAGGAGAATATGTAGTATAATTTTTATTAGTTGATTATGTCAATATGATCTTATTTGATGATACACTTACAGATTTGTACTTTAAAATTTTCATTTATCATCATCATTACCAATTTTTAGAAATTAGTTCAAATCTTGTTCGATATTCATGAAATATTCAGTATACTATTGCAAGTTGTAATCTTGTATTGAGGAGGTGTAAAACCCATAAACTTTCCTTTCATTGAATATAAATTTTAATGTTCGGTGAATAGTGTTTCGGGATGAATAGTGATTTTCGTGGGACCCAACCTCAAATTAGCAAAAAATATTCAAAATAAGTATTAGAGTTTAATGATACTGAAATGGATTAAAAACAAGTGCTATATGATGGATTTCGGGGGTTTCAAAAGTTTATGACTAAAACGCCCTTTATGGAAAGTAATGGGTTAATGATTTTAAACCCATTGGAAAAATTTTAAAGCATCCAATCAATAAATATTGACCCTAATTAGAGTATTTCATGGTCAATTCAACAGTAATATGGTTAAGGAATATTTTTGGAATTTAATTCTATTAGTTGATGAATTAAATTCAATAAAGGGAAATTTGGTCTTTTAACATGTCATTAAGGGTAATTTGGTCATTTTATATGGTGTTAGTGGAAGAATGAGTCATTAGAAGAGAACCAATAGGAAGGTGAAATGTGGAATCCATTAAATGGGCATTAAAAAGAATAAAGCAAGACTTTTGTCTTCATTTGAACGAAAACGTGAGAGACCAAACAAAAGGAAGAAAAGAAGGGAGAAGAAGGGACATTCGGTCGAGGAGGGAGAAGAAGAGTGCAGCTACCATTTTTTATGATTTTGGGGCATAAATTGGAGAGATCTTGATCAACTGGAGGTACTCATCAAATACCAAGAGATTGGAAGATAAATTGGTAAGTTTTCCTAACCTAAATTTCTAGGTTTAGGCTTTTTAGTTGGATAGATGTATGTAAGATAGATGATGATTGTTGACACATCATGGAGTAAATAATAAGTTTGGAAGCATTAAGGGATGAATATGATAAGAGAAAGAATCATTTTAGTGAATGATTGTATTTGGTTCTCAAATCACTTGAACCAGACATCTTGTTTTGACCATAACTTGGCCTACAAAGCTCCAAATTGGGTGATTCCAATTGGAGATGAAAGCTAAGATATAGTACTAAAAATGCCTATAAGAGGCCCTACCTAGTTCTAGCTGAATCATATTGGAACTTGAGATTGAAAATGTTGATATGATGTTGCCCCTGTGTTGGAGCAACTTGTGATGTTTGGTACATGTTTATTGAATTAGAACTTCAAATGGTTTGATTTTTGATGATATAGAAACTAAAGTAGGGTAACGAATGTCTAGAAGACCTCAAAGCCAAATTTGAATGTTTTCTATGTGAAAAGTAAGGAAAAAGTGGAGGTATAGCTTCTGGACATAGGCCATAACTGTGACTCATCATGCATGATCATGATATGGTGAATTAAATTGAGTGAGATAGTGTTTTGAAGAAATTGATAAGTTAGAACGGGTAAAAATATAATTTTAAGTGACGTTTGAAGTTAGAATTAGAAACGGAGAAAAATAGGTTAGTTTTCGGTAGTAAACAGAAATACGATCAGCATACATTTTATACAATTAAATACTAATATCGAATTCAGTTAAACCGAATTTATAGTGTTAATGTCTTATTTCTGAATTTGTAAATAAATGCCTAAGCGAAATGTGCTTGTGTAGGTAAAGGAAAAGCACAGAATGCATGAGTGTGCTTGGCGATAAAGTTGCTTAACGATAAGTGCATTTTAAATGTATTTTATGAAAATGATTTTTATTATATCGTGAAGTGAATATGGATTGTAAGTTTTATGTGAATGATGAACTATAAATGAATGTTACTAGTACAATTTTGTATTTTTAGCAATATATGAATTGAAGTTTCAAGGTTAAATATTTTATGATTTGAGTTTATATTGAGATGATGTTATTGGTTGATAAAAAGGAAATAATTTTTAGCCTATTATCAATAGGTTTTATACATATTAATATATCGATATATAACAGTTAACCTAGTATGGGTAGCGATAGAGAATAAGTTCCATAACGAGCTGATATATAATAGTTAACCTAGTACAGGTAAGTGATATAGAATCAGTTCCAACCTAGTATGGGTAGCGATACAGAATAAGTTCCATAACTAGCCGATATATAATAGTTAACCTAGTACGAGTAAGCGATATAGAATCAGTTCCAATATTCATATTTTTTCAGTCAAAGATCAGAGTATATTCTTCGAAAGAACATTTTATTCCGTCAAATAAATAGAGAAGTTGTTATCTCCCATAAATTGCGCTTCAACTTCCAATATTCATATTTTTTTCTAATATGGAAAGAATGATCAAAACAAAGACCGAAAGGTTGAGAAAAAGTATAAGCCTCTCTTAAAGAAAAAGACATAAGAGAAACAATAAAAAAACTAAGATTACAAATGCTACAAGAGAACTTAAGTGGTGTAAACATTGAGTTACTTTGTTTTCTATAGTAAGAAAGTAATATAGTGTTGTTGTAAGGCTTAAAGGTCTACTAAACATGTAAAAATTGTAAGATTCTTTTTTTACTTTTGAGAAGAAAAAAAATTATAGTAATTCTCTCTTCACCGTTAAAAAGGAGAGAAAAAAAATATTTTTCTTATCTCTCGCATTATTTATAATGTATTTGTGTTAAATATTATTATATATATCATAATAAACAATTGGTCAAATATACACTCAAAATTATAGTTATTAATTTAAAAAGAATAGAAATAATTAAGCATCGCCTTTATTAATATTTCTAATGTACTTCAAAACTAATTTTGAAAAATTGTTATTCTTTGTTTATATTTATTATCGCTTGTTTGCTTTTCAATTCAGTCTTCACTTTATTGATGGAATGAGCCCTCTTAAAGAAACTTTTGCACTAATTGGAGTCCAAGGCAAAAAGCAAGCCCGCATACAGCATCAATGTCGTAATATGCATCAGAAGTCTAAACGGCCCTCCATTCCGGCACATTTTCGCTTACCACTTGAGCATCAAGCTTTAGACGACTAACAAAAATGGCCCCTTTGCTTCTTTTTTTTCTTCAAAGTACATAACTTTTCTTCTTATTCCCTGAAAGCGGAGATGAAACGAACACTTGAACATCAAGCTTTAGACGACTAACAAAAATGGCCCCTTTCCTTCTTTTTTTTCCTTCAAAGTACATTACTTTTCTTCTTATTCCCTGAAAGCGGAGATGAAACTAACATTACCTGCATACTTCTTGATTTACATGCAGAAACAGGAAATGAAACCCAGACGTGATTGCATATTAGTGCATACCCTAAATCACATGATGAAATAAAGAGATTCATTTATGACGGAGTTTACTATACCTTCCTGAATATACCTTCATAATCCAACCAAGCCCTTTGAATCAAGGGTCTGAATTGAGGCCACAACCAGTAATGTAGTAGCAAATAACTCTTTAGAAAACAAGGGCTCATGGCAGTAAAGTTTGTATCTAAACTTGTAAATTCAAGTTTGTTTTGCTCTTGATATAGCATGAGCTGTTTTACATCAAGCCATAGCCCATCCTGTGTAGTTCTTTAAAACTTTAAAATGGTTAGCAAACAGTGGTAACATTTCATATTTTGTGTACTGGGACATATAAAATCACTATGCCAAAAACCTCCATGCAGGTCTTCAGAAAGAGTTGATTGAAGACTCCCAGAAGATTATTTTCAATTAACGAATGCCACACTTCCTCCCACAAAGTTGCTCTTCACAACCCTTCACCTGCCCTCTGCATAACTCTTCGAAGTTCATCTCCCATCCCCTGCAATAGAACAGGCTTTCTAATCAATCCATTCATTCCTATTTGCAGGCATCTCTCACATAGATGATCCTCAGCACTTGCAGTGAGGGCAATGATCACCGGCCAATTGCGGCTGCAGAACTTCCGAATTCTCACTGCCACTTCAAATCCATCCATTTCGGGCATTTGAAGATCCAAAATAACTACTCTGAAAGAATTCCCAGCAGAACTAAGTGAACTTAGGCATTCAAAACCGGATGACACTGCTGTCACTTCGCATCCCAACTTCTCAAGCAGCTTCTTTGTCACAGTCCTGTTTACATCATCATCATCAGCTAGTACAACCTTAAGCCCCCTCAACTGAGAATTGGAATTTGGTTGTTCTGAAGAAAATCCTGACCCAAATATGCCTCGTCCATAAGATGGTCTAACTTGAAACTTAAGAACCAGTGTCATGCCTCGTGCTTGACCCAGAGAGCTGGGAGATATCCATATATTACCTTGCATCATCTGCAGATACAAATGAAAATGTCAAATAGATTGTAAATGGTCTCTCCACTACCAATGCATTGCAATTGAAGGAAGTGGACATCTTCAAAAGATACGCCTCCCTAGAATGTTGGACATCAGATTGGAATAGAATTTTAGAGAAGCTAAAGTGTGCATTGTTGTAACTTAGAAAAGGTGGATTTGGGCTTGGAAAGCTGGAAAAAGTATCTGAATTTATCAACATCATCTGACAAAGACGGCAATCTCACCCCCCAAACCATCAATCTCATCCACGTGGATTGAGAAATGGCAAAAGTATAAAACATACTTATGGACCTCCAGATTAATATTAAAAACATTAGTTTGATTACTTAGAAAAAGAATCACAAAAATACTAAATTAACAAACTTTTACTTCAATACAGATGACTAATCAAACACTTTAAACCAAAACCAATTGCTTAGATAACGTAACATTTATAGTTTAGAGACCCTAATTAAGAATAACAGTCTTTTATGTGAAGTACAAAAGCTTCTGTCGATTTAGTGCAAAGATGACCACAATTTTCCCAAATAGAACAGAAATACTTGTCCTGTAAATAGGGTTAATAGAGGCATGTTGTGAACGCTATCAACCAAAGAACAGTAAGCCTCAAGACATGTTTAAAAAATAGATGAATCTTGGTAAAAATGCAGAATCTTCATGTCAGGTAAACTAAAACTAATAGAAATGGATGAAACATCGAGTACTCACCTTAACAAGCTTTTTGCACATACCAAAACTTAAGCCCTCAACTTCATCACTGTTGTGTCTACGGCACAAAGAATGTGTAGCTGAGATTGATCCATCTGATAATGATCTCCCCTCACTAATCTCAATTTCAAACTTTACGCTTATATACTCATGCGGAGCATTGGCTTTCCACATGCCCAACATCCTATCATTCTTACCCTGACTGCCACTCTCAGAGAAGACCCGAAATATAAAAGTTTTACCTCCATCATACATGTTCAACAGATGTCCTACCATGTGTAAAATCACTTGAAAAGCCCTTCTCTCATCCCCAATTACTAAATCAGGCAAAGAACTCTGGACTTCTGTTTCAAATCCAAAGCCTTGATAAACACATAAGCACTTGGCAAAGCAAGAAGCTTCCCTAATCATAGAGTGCAACTGGAATGGCCTCGTCTCTAATGGGAATCTTCCATTATCCTTAGCTGAAATCTCCATCACATCATTAATCAAAGTTGAAAGAACATTGCTTGTTTTCACTAATGTATCAACAATCATCTTCTGTTCAAAAGTCAAATTCTCATTTTGGAACATGGAAAGTAGACCCAAAATTGAGTGCATTGGCCTCCTCATCCCGTGGCTCATAACCTTCTGAAATGAATTCCTAGCCTGGCTTGCCATCATTGCGTTTTTCCTAGCCTGCTGCAATGCACAATTTTGCTCACTCAACCGCTCCCTCATCAGCTGAGATTCTTCAAGAACTGCAGCATGAGACAAAGCCACAGCCACCTGATCAGCAACCACTTCGACTATTTCCATTTCCTCGTAACTCCATGTCCTAGAATCAGCACCTGGAAGAACCAAAACCAGGATCGCATAAGAAGTATCCACTAATTCAGGAGTGCCCCCTTTGAAGTTTGAAACACGAAGCATTGGCATCCTTATTGCGGCCACAGCACCAGCCTCTTCAGTCCTACCACCACTTGCAGTCCCGAGTGCTGAATCTGGCCTCAAAGTCTTCACTCCCTCACTGTCTTTTATATCTAACACGTCCGAATCATTGATAGGGATACAACGACCATAATTGCTAGAACTTGCTCTCAACTCATGTGTTAGATTCATTTTTGTTCTATCATCATTAGGCATCCATACTGCACAATTGTGCAAATCCAAAGTCTTCGAGAGCTCAACTAATGTAGTATACAATATGGTATGTTTGTCCAATGACTTCCTAATTTCTTGGGTCAGCATCCGGACATGCCAACTAGCTTCCTTCTGCTTCTTCATCATACCTACCTCTTGATCTAATTCCAACACATTTTGCCTCAAGAAGATCTCTCTCACCTTCACTTTGAGAAGCAGAGGGATCAAAGTTAAAAGTGTTATTGCAGTAGCACATGAGACCAATGCTGTCATAAATTTGGCAATGGTGAGGGACAACATCAACTGGAATGAGTGTGGGCCGTAGTAAGTCCAGCCATTGAGCAAATGGGTCAATCCACAAAGAACTATAAATGCTATAAATTGGAGCAGCACCCATTTAAACGGAAAATTGGAACAGCTAACAAAGTAAAGAAGTTCAATTGGTATTGAAAAGTAGGCCACAGCAATCAAGAAATCACTGACTCTTTGACACTCCAGAATGGTATGGATACTCCAAGACCCCTCATCATCGCAGTTACAGTTAAACTCATTGTCAATAGTAGAAGAAACTGAGATCAGAAGACAAGAAAACAATAAGAACCCAGGAATTGATGCTCTCGACATTGAACAGCAGCTTCAGAGATTTTGGCTCACTGAGAAATAGAAACCATCCTAAGAAATGCATTCCAAGTTTAATTGCTCATACCCAAATAGAGCTACTCAAGGAAACACTTGCCCTGCTTATATTGAACAGCCATGTGCCAAAGTTCTGGATCCAAAATACCCACCTTTATCCTGTATTAAAAAGGGCAACACTAACACTTTCCGTCAGATTTCAAGATCTCAAAAATCCTATATAGCTTTAGGTTCAGAGTTCCACATTCTCAGAAGAACTATGAATGCTTTCTTGTAGCTTCGCCGCTCGGAATGATTCTTATTGCTATTTCTGCACCGCCCTAGCTATTTGCATAACCATAAAATACAGTACTAGAAGGAAAAAGGGGGGAAAAGAAAAGCACAAAATAACAATCTTATCTGATAAAATGAACCCAGAAGGGAGCAGAAAAATGAAGCACCGTGGGCTTCCGGTGTGTCAAAAACCACCTACTAGTGATTTTATCACTCTCCAAAACCGAAACTGAACACAACCATCAATTAAGCCGATTTTACATCCCTGTTGCCCAGAAAGGGAAAATGATAAATCAAAAGGAAGCCGGGGCTCTAATTAATATAACCGAAACAATAGAACAGACAAAACCCCACCAAGAAATGAACAGAAAGACCCGTCGTTGTATAAGTCACTCTGTTTTATACCATAACCATACCCTGGTAAATAGAGAAGAGAGAGGATTATGAAGTTAACAGATATCTTGCTACATACGAATCCGAATGAAGAAAGCTGCGTGTGACGAAGAAAAGAAAGGCCAACGCAGGAAAATCTCTCGCTTTCCGTGGAAAAAAGAAATGTATTTTCTGAGTAGAAAGATTGTGGGTCCCACTGTTTGCATGTGAAGAGAACCTGGACGATATCCAATCTAATGGTTTAGAGTAGACTATGATATCCTTTTTTCATTTTGTGAAATCCTATCTTATTGGTAGTCTCAAATTATGCCACAACTTGGTGAAAATTTTCTCAACCGCTTTGGCTCTAATTCCATTTTCTCGCTATAGATTTTAGTTTTTATTTTTAAATAAAATAATATTTAATTGTTAATGATAATATACTTATATAATTATTAGATAAATTTTAAAAATATTGTTTGATTTATAATTTTCATAGATTGAAACTAAAAATAAAACAAAGACTCAAACAAACTTTTGTATGTTAAGGGATTGTTTGGTTCTACTTTTATTTTTTTGTCGATGTTTTTTGTTTCTATTTCTTGTTTTTTATTTCTATTTTTTAAATGAAAATTTGTTTGATTGAGATTTGTAATATAAAAACTGAAAACAAAAATCTGTTTGATTGAGATTTTTAATAAAAAACTGAAAATAAAAATATATTTGATTTTATTATCATGTTTCTATTTGTTAATATATATCAAATTTGATGTTTCAGTTTGCTAATCTTCACATCATTTAACGTGGAAAAGGCTTTGAAGCCACGGTTTAAACTATTCTTATAACTTAAAACGAAGACAATAAATCAGGCGAAGATTAGGGTTTACTTTTGATAAAGCCTCTGTCATGACGTGAAGAAAAGGCTTGGATAAAGTGTCAAATTAAATAATATGAAATGGTCTTAAAACAAAGTGAAGATTAGGCTTTGTAAGAAAATAAGCTCCATGCTAAAAACGCGAGGATGAAAAGTGAAGAAAGATAAAGTCTCTTGTACATTAAATAGTATTAACTTTGTGTATGATTACTGTCTCCGTTGGTAGAGACAGATAACACAACACAAAAATCTTGTACCTCGTAATATTTAGTTGCTGACTCAATTTATTTTTATTTTGACTTCAAGTCACAGAAACATAAATTTTTTGTTCTTTCCAAAACCGGATGACAAGATTTCTTGTCACTGTGACAGAAATAAAACAAATAAACAACTTCCATAAATACCTCTCAACAAAATCTTGATATTCTTATTATTATTGAATATTGTTATAAATTTTCTACTTATTATTAAATTTATCAATTTTGTTAACTTAATTATATTATTAAATCATCATCATCATCAAGTTATTCTTATTATTATTCATTTTATTTTTATTAATTTATAATAAGTTATTATTATTATTACTATTATTATTATTATTATTGTTAATAATATTATTATTATTAATTATTGTTATAAATTTTCTACTTACTATTTTTAATATTTTTATTTTTATTATTAATTTTATTATATCAAATTAATTATCTTATTGTTATTATTAATTATTATACCTTTTGTACTTTAATTACTATTATTATTATTATTATTATTATTCGACATAGAAAGTAGGGATATGTTTGTTTTCTGTCAAAGAAAACATGTTGTCAAAATTTAGAGAAATGATATTTTCTGGTTTTTGTAAAAACGTTGTAGTTTTTTATTTTCAGAAAAAATCGCAACAGAATAAGCCAAACACATTTTAGTTACCTATTTTTATTTTTACAAAAACAACAAGAAAAAATAGAAACAAACAGACCTTACCCAACGTTTCGTTACTGTCCTCATAGGTGAGGACAGTGGACAAGGACGTAAAAGTTCTATCCTTCGTCCTGTTTGCTTGTTGTTCTCATCCATTTTTGTTCCGTCTTCAAAGGACAAGGACAAAAATTTTTGTTCCTTCCAAAACTGAGGTACAAAGATTTTTGTCCTACGGACAAGAATGCAAAATGACAAAAATAACTTTGCTTACGGATGAAACCTAAACACATTGCAATCTGTCGCACCTCGTCTTCTTCCATCTGCTTCGTCTGTCTGTTTGTCGCCATAGAAGGTAAAGTAATTAGTTGGTTTAATTGACGAGACCAGATTGCGCAAAACCTCTCATTTTTCAGTTACCTATTTTTTGTCTTCTCCAGAAACGTGCCTCTTCGTTGAAGCCAAACCAGCGTTCGACAGTCGAGCCTCTCTTCTGGTTAAGACCCTTTTCATCCCATTGTTTTTTGTTCTTC
>JANSVA010000216.1:16320942-16340414 GCA_025504915.1 Erythroxylum reticulatum
GCAAAGGAGTCAGTAATACTCTTCATCTTGTTTATGTTTATTATTATCCTTATACCATATCATGTATAGATTGGCATCATGATTTGGATATATATTGCTTCCACCGAAAATAAGATTTCTAAAATTTTTTGAAATCTACCGGTTCTCCAAATATGGCATGCTTTCTTTTTTCAATCCAACACCTTTTATATTTTGGCCATATCTCCTTCTCCCGACCTCCAAATGACATGGAAATTAAACCATTGGACTAGTAACACATTAATATACATCTCCACACAAACTCTTATCTATGTGAATTCATTTAGGAGAGATTGAGTGATAAAAAATTTGGTTTTGGAGATTTGGTGTGCACGGGCATGCATTATGGTTGCACGCCTGTGACTCATATGATGTGGGATGTACAACTATGAACTAATGTTGCCCGACCATGACTTAATTTTTAGCGGGATGGCTCAAAAGTGCGTGATCATGCGAGAGCTCTTTTCATACAAAACATTCTTCCTTCTATTGTGTATAAGTTCTTCTTAGACATCCAAATGACATAAGACTTGAACCAAAAGATTCATAAGACATTGTTCTTCATCTTTACAAAAAAATTATAGCCATCTGAAATGGATTGATTGATGAATTTAAGATGAAAATATTGACTGTGCTAGAATATGATAACTAGAAAGACTTCATGAAATATGCTTTAGTATTTTGACTATATCTTGATTGTAGTCATCTAATGATTTTTTAAAATTGAGTCAAATAAAGACATATGTCTACAAATTGTCTGAAGAAATCAAATTTTAATTTAGTCTCTAAGAATTTCAATTTCAGGATGGAAGTTGAGTAAAGGGCATTATTCTAGTATAAGAATAGTCCGAAAATATTTGGAGTATAACTTTCAAAATACTGAACCAAATTAAATGATCTTGATTTCATTTAAAACTTAACAGATAGGAGAATAATTTTCTAGGAGAAAGTGCTCTCAAATTACTTCATTTTCCTTATCAGAATAATCATTCAAAAATTGACCCAAATGTCTAAAATTTGGAGATATTATGATAAGAAATGAGAGTTTAGATCTTGTATGATCATATAATGTTAGAATAACATTAGTGAATGGATTGATGATATCAAAATACCAAAGGCATGAGTATAATGGGAATGAAGATGTTCGTATGAATGTAGTTGTGATTCAAAGGAGATGAACCATAGGTATCGAGTAAAAGTGAATGAGAATTGGATATTATAAAAGAAAACAATGCTAGAAAAGAAATGATTAGTGATTAAATTATGAAAAAAAAATATGCATAAGATATGAAGATTGATAATATACCCAGGACAGTCATTGAGCATGCATTACACATTACACATTACACATATACATATGTGTAAAATTGAGTGTTTATGTGATTGTGCAATTATTAATGTGTGTGCAATATACATATTGCATAATTGTGATTTGTAGGTTAAACATTCACATCTAGATGTTTCTAGATCATGGAAGCTAATGTTAATCTGGAGCGTACTGTGAGTCAACCTAGATGGTCTTACTTATTGATTGCTCTATTCATATTATGTTTTAAATTATCTTATGAATGTGACTTTCATTATGCTGATTCCAGACACTGAAGATCTGATGATTTTGATGCATGAATGTGATATTGAAGTGCTCCTTGTATATGAATTTGATAAAATATATGATATCTAACTTGATTGTTAACTTCTGAAGAAACATGCAAATATGCATATGATTGAAAAAGTGTTTCTCAACATTTATGTTAAATGTCAGACCACAATCTGTTGATAAATATATTCTAAATGTGAAGATGACATATAGAAATGACTGATTGATCATATAAGAATGTGAAGCATTCCGTTAAATGAATGCATTAAAGATAAAGACAGCTGTGACCGGAGTAGCCACTGAAAAAGAATTTAAAGCTCATAATTTGAAAAAGAGCTTAATGCTCATAAAGTGATTAAGAGTCAAAGGCTCACTATATAAAATGAGCCCGGTATCCCCAACAAATACAGGATAGTTATCAATGAGCTCAGTATCTATAATGGATGCAGGACAGTTATAGGCACTCCGTCACAACAAAATAATAAATGAAAGTGAGTCATATATGCATTACATATTCATTTAATATGTATGTTCGAATGATTGCAATATCCTATTAACTTGTAGTTGAATGAGAATGTGAATGTTATGAACAAAGTGATATGTGATTATATGAACTATATATGTATGTGATTGAGTGAGCCATCGAGGATGGTCACTCACTGAGTTTGCAAAACTCACCCAAAATTTGCATTTCAGGTTCAGAAGAATTACCCCGTTAGGCTAACAGGAGTACAAACACTATATTGGAGTAAGAGATAGAGGTCGAGATCAGTTACATCTACATTTGCTTTCTTAGTTTTGTATCAAATTGAGTCTTTTGCAATTATTGTAATTTATGTATTTGAATATTTATGTTTTGCAATAACTTTCTAAATTAAAAATGTTTGTAAATGATTATGTAATGTAATGAAATCATGACTACAAGTATTTTTTATTTGTAATGGGCCCAAATGGTTATTGAAATTCTGATAATTGTATTGTTACGTTTGAAAAAGTTTATAAATAAAGTGGGCCGATTAGATTATTGATTTGTGGGTTTGTATGTGTTTTAAAAAATCTGTAATGAGATTTTACTGACTCACTATGCTAGCATGCCACCTTTACGGGGCATGTTCTCAAATATCACTCAGGATGTCGGGTACATGTCTTACGAGAGTGGGGTGTTACAAAATTAATCTTTGAAAAATGACCCATAGATCGTTCTTTCAACTAACTTTAACTTCTATTCTTCCGAATTGTGCCTAAAAGCACAAATGAGTCAAAGTGAGTATCTTAAGCATTTCTAAGGCATTAGTCACTAAGTGTAGTATATCAAATGAATTAAAATTTAAACACATATCAAGTTCTCTCACAGTTAGCCTATGACCGTCCTTAGGCAAATTGTAAAGATGAAAATCACAAACTAAAACTTTATTCATTTTCTATGTTTCTTAAGAATAGATAGCCATAAGTAAAGATGAATGACTTTCAAAACCTAAAAAAAAAAACACAACATTCAAAAATTCTACTCATGATTAATCAATATTCACTACCTTTAGAAATTGAGTAATCCAGATGTGGTCAAAATGTAATATCTCGCCTTTTAAAATTATTAAAAGTATAAACTGTTAGATTGAGCCACATAAGTTATTTAATTTAAGAATTTACAAGGTGCATTTCATTCACATCTATAATATTCATATACACATATGAATCATGATTTAGAAAACATTGAAAGATTGTATATGTACTCAATTGACATATTCTAGGATATGGAATGAAAATGAATGTGATATGAATGTGCATTCCCAATGTTTTGCATTTTATTTACGAATAACATGAATTTATAGATTATAATTAGTGAATTGGAAATTTATTGTTACAATTGAGTAATTGATGAGGTGATATGTGCATCTAGTCTAAGAAAAATGTTAAAGCGGAATACAAATTGATACATGGGAATTTAGGTTGATTATGCCTATGAAATGGTGACATGTGGCGTTGGGAATAAGTGACTAATGACTCAGTTCAATGGATGACAAGTGGCTTGAGTATAATTGTGAAAAGTGCCTTTTAAATTTGTGACAAATGGCACTTTAGACTTATGACATGTGGAACTTTAGAATGACGACATATGTAGCTTTACAAATGATAACATATGTAGTCTTATAATTGGTGACATGTGTAGCCCTACAAGTAGTGACATATGTAAGCTTAAATGAGTGACACGTGGAGCCTAAAGTAGGTGTCACATGGACCAATCGAATAGTGATATATGGACCAATAGAAGGATAACGTGTGTACCCATAGAAGGATAACACATGGACCAATAGAATAGTGATGCCTAAGTCTCAGTTAGGAATAGGACTCCAATATTCACTTTTGACTAATTAAATATTCATTTCAAATTTGTTTCTTGATTTATTATTCTTAAAATAAACTATCTGATCTACTTAAACTAATTTAGTGAAATTCTTCTTCTTCGAAAGAAGACTTTTTGCTACTATCATCTATATTGTTCATGTAATCTTTATCAATCAACTGTTATCATCGTTGCATTGTTAGACGTCCTGAGTACCTCAAGAAGACCAATTTTTATCGTTTCTTGTAGCGTCATAATGTTCTAGTTACCAAAACTCGATGAAGTAGTAAACATGATTATTGTCACATATGTTTACGTGTGTATCATCAAAGTCATCCCATTCTTCCCAAAGATTTATTTTCGAAAAATCACCAATTATCTTACACTAATAATACTATAATATCAATTGATCCTAAAAAATATTTCTCTCTCCATCCTTGCCAATGATCAAGGTATCCCTGCCACGATCGTAATAGAAACCTATTTTTGTCGAGACAAATCTTGTCCTACACTTTCTTCCTCATTTCTTCCTCGTATTAATACCTACTAACATCAATTCTACTCCAACTTTTCTAGAATATACCTCTTCTAATAGTGTATCATTTCATAATGATTCAACTACCATATTAAGTGCATCAACTCTTCTCGTTTGATTCGTCATCTTTTTCTTTATCTCATTCATACATAAAATCAACTCTTAAATGCATTTCTAACTTTCTCTTTACTACACATCATTCATCTCTTGTAAAGTCATTTATGTCTATTTCATTCCCCTGTTATTCTTTCCTCATTTCTATCTCATCTTCCTACCGTCATTTATTTCATCTCTTATATGTATATCCTCAATCACTTCAGAATTATAGAGGAATAACCATTATTAAATTCTAGTCTCAATTCCATAGACATATTCTTATACTGAATCATAAACTCTTATCATGATAATCACATAACCATTCTATGTCCAAGTTCAACCTTTCAAGGTTATATAAAACTCTGTTTTCATCTAACCTTATTCATACACTTTAAATCTTGTCATTTCTACCCTATCTTTATTTTCCTCAAATAATCCACAACAATATATTCACATTCAAGCGTATACCATCATAGTACAATATATAAACATAAATGTAGTGAATCTCTATCTATCATATCAAACCAGATACTATCTCTCATGTTTAGATATCCACAAGCTTTCATTTTCTTACACTTAGACAGATCATCATTCTTCTCACCATTTCTATCAACTCAAACTCTTAACAAATGCTGATACATGTGAATCATATAAATTTGACTCAAATTGGGAATCAGTTGCCACTGCATGCTTAGACATGTCTAAAATGCATGTAACTTGACTCATATTTTAAAAAATGCCCATATAAGATACTAATTCCGGGCTCTGATACCAAACAATGTGGCAACCCACTCTCGCAAGACACGTACCTGACATCTTGAGTGATATCTGAGAACATACCCCACAAGGGTGGCATGCTAGCATAGTTAGTCAGTAAAATCTCATTACATATTTTTTTAAATCACATGTAAGTCCAGATATCAATAATCAAATTGGCCCACTTTATTCTTAAACCTTTTCGATTGTAACAACACAATCATTAGAATTTCTATAGCCATTTGGACCTATTACAAATACAAAATACTTATAGTCATAATTTCATTACATTATAAAATCATTTATAAACATTTGCAATTTGGAAAGTTATTACAAAATAGAAATATTCGAATACACAAGTTACAATAATTATGGAAGACTGAATTTGATACAAATACAAAATAAAGAAAGAAAATGCAGACACGAACTAATCCTGACCTCTATCTCCTACTCGAATGTAGTGTCTTACTACCGTTAGCCTAATGGGGTAACTCTTCTAAGCTTGAAAAATAATGAAAAATTTTGGTCGAGTTTTGCAAACTGAGGGAGTGACCATCCTCGATGGCTCACTCAATCACATAAACATACAGTTTATATAATCTCATATCACTTTGTTCACAACATTCACATTCTCATTCAATTACAAGTCATCAAGATATTGCAATCATTCAAACATACATATTAAATGAATATGCAATGCCCAAATGACTCACTTTCATTTATTACTTTGTTATGATAGAGTGCTTATAACTATCTCGTATCTATTATAGATATCAAACTCATTTATAACTATCTCGTATCCATTGGGGATACTAAGCTCATTTTACATAATGAGCCTTTGGCTCTTAGTCACTTTCTAAGCTTTCAACTCTTGTTCACATTTTAAGCTTTAAGCTCTTTTTTGGTGGCTACTTTAGTCACAACTGCCTTTATCTTTCATGCATTCATGTAATGGAATGATTCACATTCTTATATAATCAATCTGTCACTTTCACATTTCATTTTCACATTCAGAATATATTTATCATCGGACTATGTTCCGGTATTCAATATAAATGTTGAGAAACACTTTTTCAATCATATGCATATTCGCATATTTCTTAAGAATTTAACAATCAAGTTAGATATCACATATTTCATCAAATTCATATACAAGGGGCACTTTAATATCACATTCATGAATTAAAATCATCAGACCTTCAGTGTCCAAAATCAGCAGAATCAAAGTCACATTCATAAGATAATTCAAAACATAATATTAATAAAGTAATCAATAAGTAAGACCATCTAGCTTGACTAACAGTACACTTCAAATTATCATTAGCTTCTATGATCTGGAAATGTCTGAATACGAATGTTTAACGTTCACATCACAATTATGAAATACACATGTTACACACACATTAATAATTGCACAATCAAATAAACATTTAGTATTACACATATGTATATATGTAATGTACAATGCATGTTCAATGACAATCTCCGGTATATTATCAAACTTCATATCTTATGCTCATTTTCATTTCATAATTCAATCACTCATCATTTCTTTTCTAGCATTATTTGCTCTTATAATATCCAATTATCATTCATTTTTACTTGATACCTATGGTTCATCTCCTTTGAATCCCAACTACATTCATATGAACGTCTTCATTACCATTACACTCATGCCTTTGGTATTTTTATAACAACAATTCATTCACTAATGTTATTCTAGCATTATATGATCATACAAGATCCAAACTCTCATTTCTTCTTATAGTATCCCCTAATTTTAGACCTTTGGGTCAATTTTTCGATGATTATTCTAATAAGGAAAATGTACTAATTTGTGAGCAGTTTCTTTTAGAAAATTGTTCTCCTATATCTTAAATTTCTAATGACATCAAGATCATTCAATTTGGTTAAGTATTTTGAAAGTTATACTCCAAATATTTTCGAACTGTTCTTATACTAGAGCAGTGCCCTATACTCAACTTCCATCCAAAAAATTGAAATTCTTAGAGACAGAATTAAATTTTGATTTCTTCAAAAAATTTGTAGACCTATTTCTCTATTTTATTCCAATTCAAAAATCATTTGATGACTACAGAACAAGATATAGTCATAATGCTAAAGCCCGTTCAATGAAATCTTTCTGGTTATCATATTGGAAAACAATCAACATTTTCATCTTAAATTCATCAATCAATATGGCTACAATTTTTTCATGAGATGAAGAAAATTTTCTTATGAATCTATTTTCTTTAGACATACAAATGATTCATAACAAGATGAAAATTTTCTTATGAATAAGAAGAGGTTATAGGCAAACGAAAGAAGGATGTTTGGTGTGCAAAAACCTCTCGGGTGTATGACTGTGCTTGTACACGATCATGCACTTTTGAGCCAACTCAACTAAAATTAAGCCACAGCCATAAAACATTAGCGTATGTCTGTGCATTAAAAGAAATGTGATTCACGGGCGTGCAACCATAATGCACACCTGTGCACACCAATAAAATAAGTCACAGCCATGTAACTTCAACGCACAGCCATGCACACCCAATCTCCATAATCAAATTTTTTATCACTCAATCTCTCCTAGATGATTTCACATGACTAATATTTTTGTTTAAAATGTAAATTAATGTGTTACTAGTCCAATGGTTCAAGTCTGATGTCTTTTGGAGGTCGGGAGAAGGAGATATGTCCAAAATATCAAAGGATGTTCAAATTGTCTCTAGCCAAAGAAGTCACGCTTGTGCATGACCACGATTGTGAGATTTCAGTTGCATCTGGAAAGTCATGATTGTGCAAGGCTGCAATTGTGAGTCTCCAGATGCTAGTGGGAAGTCACGATCATGTAGGAACATGATCGTGACTCCTCTTATTTCTCTCCTAAAGCCACGAACATACTTCTTCCTTCTTCTCCCAAAACTGCAACTCTTCTTCTCTTCTTCTTCTTTCACTTATGCCATTATCTCTAACTTATATCAACCACATTTTTTACTCCCATTCAACCCAAAACATTCAAAAAAATAGATCAGAAAACAAGAATCAACACCAAATATCAAAAACACCACATGTTCATGCATCTTCTTCATTTCTGCGTTTTCTTCACTCTCATTTTTCTGCATTTCTATTTTTTTGCATTCTCTTCAATTTCTTCCTCTACATATAATTTAAATCATTCATTCTCATTTCCAAACATCTCCATATACCTATTCCTTAAATTTAAACTTATTTTTTATCATTCTTAAAAGCACCCAAAATGCTCACGTATATATAGTGAAGAAAACAGAGCATACATGTATATATATATCAACTCTTCTCCAAATATTTCTGCACTCATTTTATTCCTATTTTCATTGATCTTTCAAAATCAAAAAAATCATTTTAAAACTCTCTTATGATATAATAATCATCAAATACATAAAAATCCAAAAATCCATAGTTTCATCTTAAACCCACGGTGTTTATGAAAAATAAACAGTTTCTCATGATCATGTAATGACAAATATATCACCAATTTTGATTCATATTTCTACCACTCATAAGGATTAACAAGATACCTACGTGTTAAAACTCCAAAATCTTCAAAATCTCTAAAACCCCTAACTTTTCTTACATCCATTTACATCATCTTGAAGGTGGTCTGGGTTAGGTATTTTAGTGACAGTGAAGAAAATAACAAAAGGAGGTAGCAAGATAAAAATGAGAGCAAGGCTTGCATTATGAGGATGAGAGATTTCTGAAAGTGATGAAGCTTCTAAATGATGAAGAAAATCTCAAAGAAGAAAGCAAGATAAAAAACACAACAGCTTTTAAGTGAACAGAATAGTAGTAAGCTTTTAAGATTAACTTTACAAGTGACAGTTGTCACTCATCCATCCTTTAAGACTTTAAACTAGTTCTCATTTAACTAGTCCAACCAACTCCAAAATTTCACGATAATTGTCTCCCAATTTTTTATATTATTTTCTCACAATTTCTAAAATCAGCTATAAAATTCCTTAATATCATTTAACTCTCATTTCTATTAACATTCATCAATTTACTTGCCAAATGGCATTTTTTCTAATATTCACCAAATCAATTTTTCCCTATATAAAAACCACAATTCTTAATAAAAATCAGATTCCACATATATAAATCAACTATACCCGAAAATGTCAATGAATGCATTTATAGTCATTTTAATGTGTGCAAAAATTCAAATTCACATACGTGTATGCTAACATTATGCATAAGTTTGAAATGCATTTTTCTTAATCTCTCATTGATCTAACATGTACTGTATTTTAGGGTTCTAACCCTTAGTATGCGAAATGGGATGTTACAAATTTTCACTTGTCTTTATGGAGTAAGAAGAAGAAAGTTAAAAGATAAGAGGAAGACAAGAAAAATGGAACACAAAGAAGAAGGATCATAGAAAGCAATGCACGTGTATGTTTTTGCGATGTAAAAACATTAATTTAATGGAGAAAAAAATGATAGGAAATTAAGCATAAAATTGCAGCAAGTGGTGAGGGGCAAAAAGGGGCCCAAACGAAGTTACACATGCAGGTTGGATTTTTGCGTTAGACATAGACAATGTCTGCGTACACTGGCTTTGTGCGTTAAACTCATGCAACGCCTATGCACAACTCATTTTCTTTCAACACCTGAATGCATAGTCTGCATTTTACTTAAAACATATAGTAAAAGAAGAGGAACATGAATAGTAGCGTGGATGTAAGGTTTATTTGTCAGATAAGTGAATTGGAGAGGGGGCATGAAATAAAACAGAAATGGAGGCTTTAGGTTATCTTCTTTATTTTTTTACCACCGAATCCTGGACAAGATGGTTCACACTTGGAGCATAAAAATAGAGATGGAAGGCTAGCTTGTCGATGCCAGTTCAAATAGAAAATATCAACATCAAGTTACCGTTAAGCTATTTTATCATTTTAAGGTTATAATTGCTTTTCATATTGTTGTGTTGTTGGTGTTGATTTGATTGGGTTTCGGAATAAATGATCTTAAGATGTTATTTGATTGTTTTATTTCGATGATTGAATCCAATTTTTCTATATTATTTAGTGACATTTTCATGATTTTTGATATACTTTTCGACTCCTTTTGTTAGATATTGTGCTTAATTTGACCTGAAAGTGCTTGTTTTGAATTATTGTAATTTGAGGACCAAATTGTTATAATTAGTTAATAATTGCACTCACTTGATTTATAGGACAATTGATATTACAAATTACTACTTTTCATTGCAAGAAACTCAAGAAATAGAGCTAAAACTGGAACAAAGAAATCGAAATCACAAGATTAAGCAAAGACATTTTGGTTAAAGTTTGCAGAAAAGAAGTCAGTGTTTCATCGCGGCGAACCTTCGAATCAGTGCAAACCCAAACCATTTCTAAAAATTTCACTTACTGTGCAACCCAATCTTACATCCCATTTTTAAAAAGAAAACCTATTTTGGGATAAGTTACAAAACAACACAAAGAGCCAACACATTATCATCATCATTCTATTACCTTGCCACCCACAATTCCCTCTGATACTTGTCTTATTTTTCTTCCATTTTTCACCACCAAGTTTCACCATGAGTAGCATCGATTCATTCCTAGTTATGAGGCTTCCGGTTGCAATGCGTGGCTAGGCAATTTCCTTCCTCTTGAAGATGTAGCGATGGATAGAGTTCATTGTTCTTAAAAGGGAAGTAGCTTAATCCATAGTTTAGCTATGATTTATGAATGCCTAAGTCTAGGATTTGTAACTTGTAGTTAAGCTACTTGATTACGGTTTAATCAATTGTTAAATTATATATAGATGGATTGGTTGATGTAGAACTTTGATTTTGAATATATGAAGTATCATATATATTATTTGGAATCTTCTTGATTCTCTTTTATCTTGCATGGTTGTGTTTGATATTGAGTTGATTAAGATTTCATTTGACCTATTGCATTGGGTGATCCTACTACACACACTAAGCCGCACTTAATGGGATTTTGAGAAACAGAGTCCAATTGATTAAGATCTTGGACTTAAAGAGTACTTTGAGGTTTATCATTTTGAAGCTTAGTGATCTCTACTCCCATAAAAAATCAATTTCAGACTAGGATGGCCAAAGCTCATTTTCTAGAGGATTCTATCACTTTTTGATCACTTGTTTTAATCTTTCCGTTTTCTATTCCCAAAAATACAAAAATACATTTTACAAACATTTTACAATTCAATTTAGTTCGATTAGTGATTTCAAAGATCAAAAACCACCTTTTCCCAATTAGCTTGCATAGCATGACATATAGGTTAACTTAGGTCCATTCATTTTAGGTTTCGATTAAGTGAAATGACCCGAGATTACACCCTATATTGCAATCCTTGGATAAGTTTTTATTTTACCTCCAAGGATACAAGCAAGGTTATAATCAAATGGCGCCGTTACTGGGGAACTAAGCAATTGGTTCTTTAGGTTGACTTTTGTCAATTTGCATCTAAGTAAGGTTAGGAGCCTTTTCTTTTTTTAGATTGCATTCTAGATAATTTAGCTTCATACTTGTTAATAGTATAGTTTTTCATTTTGCATAGCATCATAATTTTTGGAAATACACAGATATCGTTTTTCCTTTGATAGTTAACATTTTATATCTGTATTTACTTTCTATGAAAGTTCGTCGCGGCTAACTCTTTACTTTGACCACGATAAACAATTATTACTTTACCACGGCTAACTCTCAACTTCTCCATGGCAAACATTTCATACTTCGCCGTGGCAAATCTCATCTTTATTGCGGCAAACACTTCTTCACCACGGCCAGTTTCCTGTTCATATATACTTTCATACATACTCATACGCATATACACTTGCATCCTTCACATCTCATCTTTTTACTTAGCTTTGTGTGCTTGCAAGTCAATTTTATTATCTTTTATTCATATTTGAATTTTCTCATTTTTTTGTGCCCCGAAAAACTAAAATTTTACCTTTCCACCCTGAAATTGAGAGACATTTGAGAAAAATTAGAAAGGAGAAGAGAGTAAAAGGGAAAAGTAAAGTAGTGTTTGAAGAGGAGAATTCAGTGGAGTTTAGCCTATTAAATAGTGAGAGTGAGCCATTAACAGGTGAGATAGTGGTGGAAAACCCTAATCTTAATGTTAAACCACCTAGGAATGGTGATAATGGAGGTAATGGGGAGCAGGAGAGAGTTGGTGAGAACAATGGAAATCATAGAAAAAGGACCATTAAGAAAGTTATTACATCTTATGTGAATTATGATCCTTTTACTGCTACTTGCCCTAATTTTGATGTGAATTTTAAGGTTAAAGGATTGCTTATTAACTCTCTTCCTAAATTTCATCGTTGGACAGGACAAGATCCCTACATTCACTTGCAATCACTATCCATGATTTGTTAGAGAACAAATCGATGGGAGCTTCTCTCGATCAAGTGCTATGGAAAGTCTTTCATTTATCCTTGGAGGGTAAAGTAAGGAAGTGGTATATGAGTCTTCCAAGACATGTGGCGAATGCCTACCACAGTTGGACAAATTTGAGAAAGGCATTCTTGGAGAAGTACTTTCCTGCCTCTAGAACTTTATCAATGAGAAAGGAGATTTACTCGGCACGTCAAGACTATGATAAGTCCCTTTATGATTATTGGAACAGTTTTTAGGATCTATTATCCAGATGCCTCGCCATCAAATACCTGATGAGCAGTTAGTGCAATACTTTTATGATGGACTAAAGAGTCAAGAAAAGGGTATGTTCGATGTGGCTTTAGGTGGTTCACTGATTGACCTCACAGCTAATCACCAGCAGTACAGTGTTAGGGACACTAGAAGAGTACATGAGTTGGGATCTTCAACAGTTCACTCCAGAAGAATGGAAAGTCTTGAGTCTAAGGTTGACTTTTTGGAGAGTAAAGTGACTTCACAACTTTCCTTCATTACTATAGAGTTGAAAATATTAGTGCATCATCCAGCACCTTCTATGGATCTTACTGCACCTAGTTGCGACACTTGTGGTTCAGTGATGCATATCTCTAGTGTCTGTCCCAGTCATTATGAAGAGGTGTCTGTTGTTTATCAGGGTCGACCTAATCAGAAGTGGGATCCCTATTCCAATACTTATAACGAGGGATGGAAAGCAAATCCTAGACTTAATTGGATAAATGAAGAAGGTCGAGGTCCAAACAGATTTCAGCAAGGTGGAGGGGCTAGTTCTTTTATAAACCAGTTCCAAAACTAATAGCAAGCTTTAACTATCCCACTAACACTAATTAACTCTTGCATAATATGATAGCGTTGATGAAGGAGAGGACTTCTAATAATAACCAATTCAATGCCATGGCTTCTCTGATTCAACAAGACTCTTCGAAAAATGTTGCCAGATTCAATGCTCTAGAAAAAATAATGGAGCAAAGGGAGACAAAGGCTAAAAATATCAAATCCTATGTCACTCAGCTATCTAATAACATGAGTGAGCAACAAGCTAGGAGCAGTGGCACTATTCCCTCCAAAACTGTTATGAACCACAAGAGTTTGAATGCCATCACTCTTCAAAGTGGGAAGAAAGTGAGGTTCAACAATCAAGATGAGAGAGTAGTTGAAGAGGAAATTGAATGTGAAGAATTGCCTTCAACATCTACAAGAGCCAAGAATTCTGAAAGCTCCAAAGAGAGACCACTTTTAGCTGAAAAGGAGTCCACCTCTTTAAAGAGCAAAGAAGAAAATTTTGTGAGCAACCAGGAGTCAAGCAAGCATGGATCCAATGAAGCCAATGGTAAGGAGGTAAATCTTAAAGACCTTTCTTTTCCTAATTCATATTTGATGAGCAAAAGAATGACTGAAACTACACATAAGAAAGATATCATTGATTTGTTTAGTAGAGTGGAAGTCAATATTCCTTTGCTTGATCTTGTGAAACAGGTTCTTGCTTATGCCAAATACCTTAAAGACCTATGTACCAATAAGAGGAAGTTTAGAACAAATGAAAGAGTGCAATTCAGCTCAAATGTCTCTGCCCTATTTAAACCTCAAATCCCTATAAAATGCCAAAACTTGGATCTCTCACTATCCCTTACACTATAGGTAAAACTACTATAGGGGGAACCTTGTTAGATATAGGGGTAGCTATTAATGTCATGCCTAAGTCCATTTACACATCATTGGAAGTCAAGAATCTTAAGTCTACATCTGTAGTTCTCCAATTAGCTAATAAGTCTTTTAGGCATCTTGTGGGCATTATGAAGGATATTTTAGTCCAAGTTAAGGGTTTGATCTTTCCTGCTAATTTTTATGTACTTGACATGTCTTCTGAAGTTGTGCATGACACCACACTGATTCTTAATAGACCTTTCTTTAGGACTACTAGCATCATGATTAGCATGAAAGAAGATACCATCATAATAGAAGTAGGTGATCAAAAAGTGTGTTTTAATATGTATGAAACAATGAAACATCCCCATGAAGATTACTCACTTTAGGAGTTAACATGCTTGATATTGCTGTTGATGATGCCTGCTCTGAATTTGAATTCCAAAATGATTACCTTAGCTCTACATTGCATTCATTGGATTCTTCTATTATCAATGATGACCCCTTGGG
Source organism: Erythroxylum reticulatum (assembly GCA_025504915.1). Lineage (NCBI taxonomy): Eukaryota > Viridiplantae > Streptophyta > Magnoliopsida > Malpighiales > Erythroxylaceae > Erythroxylum > Erythroxylum reticulatum. Next base: position 16,335,879 of record JANSVA010000216.1, read on the forward strand.
AGAAAGGTTTTCTGTTATCGTTTAAGGTGAATCTGGAATTGTAGAGGCTGACACCAACGTAGCAATTGGTAAAGTTGTTTCACCATAACATGGCTATCTATCGAACGTTCACCAAGAGAATCAAAAACCTTCATAACAACCAGGTGGTTTCTTTCCTTCAATTGTTACTAACTTTTGCCTTGTGAATACTTATGACATGTTTTGGTGCATTAGTTGGTTAAGTGTGAGGGAGAAACCACCCTATTAGGAAAATAGCTTAGTTTTTAGTTTAATCAGTAGCCTTTCAATTCAATATTTTCCCCTTCTAGTTCTATCTCTTACCTTTCTTTTGTTGCACTTAATTGCCTGATGCATGATATCCATTCCATTCTGACCATCGATATGCATTTCAAGGTTTTCTGAGTATCTAGTCGGTGTCCTATGTCTGTTTGTTTGTTTATCATGTTGCCATTTTTTATTGAAGTTTTTTATATTGTTAAATTTCGGGTTATTTTTTTCTACGGTGTGCATTCACGTTGCAACTGAGAACGGGTTATTTTCACCACAACGTGCATTCCACATTGCCGCGGTGAAACACCCAGTTTCTTCTTATTTTACTATCGAGTTATTTTTTGCCATAGCGATCTCACACTTTCGTTGCGGCAAAGATAGAAATCTGCGCATGCGATTACCATCCTACCCCTATCTTTCATTAACCATTCATCTCCCTTCTATTATTTTCTTCTTTTCACACCACCCTTCCTTTATCCATCCAAATTCCCCCCCCCCCCTTTGGTTTACACACCGAATACAGACAAAATCAGCACCTTCCCTCATCTCCCTCTTCACAATTTCCCCTTTTCTTCTGTCTCACACTCTATTTTGCTACAGTTTTCTTCCTCTTCTCTTCTCTTCTTTCCATTTCCCTTTATTTCACTCTTTTAAGGTTTCGTTGTGGCAAGACACAGAGATTTTTCACAACACACAAGTATAATGGTTTCGCCGTGACATAAATGTCTGATTTTACCACGGCAAAGGATTGGCTTCACCGCGGAGAAGAAATGATTTCGTTGTGATGAAGCAATGCTTTCATCGCAGCGTAGGAATAGTTGCCTCGGTGAACCATATTCACTTTCTTATTTGACCTCTGTAGTTTCTTTAGTTTGTTTATTGTGTATTCTCTCTACAAGAAAATGCCTCACACCAAAAATCCTGGACTTCCCATTTAGTCTAACTCCCCTGCTAACCACTTTACATTTGAGGAACTCTATGCAAAGATCAATGATCGACCTATAATTAAAGAGCTTCCTTTTCCTCTCACTCCCCTAAACAACCCCTTTGTATAGTATCTCCATGCCTCACAACTAGTTGGTCTAGTTCAGTCGCGTACCCTAGGGAATGACAAGTTCGTTCGTCATTTTTACACCTATGCCCGATTTCACCACTAACTTACCATTGACTTTTGGGGTATTACAGAACCCCATATCTTTATTATAGTTGTTATCTGCTGCCATTACGATCTTCCCCCTGTCACCACTGCCACTATAACCAATTAATTCATGACTACCTGATGGTCGATGTTGCCCGCGCCCTCTATTAAGAGGGCGCTAATTGGCATCGACCACACAACGCCAAACATTACCTTAAACTCTCTGAGTTAAGGCCAGAGGCTCGTCCTTGGCTAAACTTAGAATGCAAAAACATTATCCCCATCCTCCACCTCGCTTACGTCACTAAACTCTAAGCTTTTTACATCTACCTCTTGATGACCGAGCGTCCAGTTAATATAGATGAGTCTATTGTCTCCACCCTCCATGACTCCATCGAAACAGCCAGATTCACCACTGCCATAGTCTTCCCTCATCTCATATCTGACATTTTTCATTCCCACAACATCCTTGAGTATGATAATGACTTCTATTTTGACCTATCCCCCTCCTTCAAGTATGACCGTCTTAAGTAACCTACCCTACCCAGGAAGTCCCCACGTCTGTCACCTTAGAGACCTTTGCAGGCAAGATCAATGAACTTTCTGCTTAGCTCTATCAACTCCGCATTATCTATGATCGAGATTGATTTTATCGACATTGCATGGATGCCTTATTATCTGGGCACTTACACTTCTAGTTGCCCTCTGATGAGGATGAATCGATGCCCAATGCTGGCACATCTGGCGCCAGTCCATCTCAGTTTGATGTTGACTCTCCAGCAGACTAATCTTCAATCTTTTTGTTTTTTGTGTTATTATTTTATTTTGAGTCTTTATGTTTTTAGTCTTGAGTCCTGGATAATTAGTTAGCTTTTCTAATGTATTTTCCTTAGCTTATACTGACCATTGTGGATAACGTCACTTATTTCATCGGCTATTCCTAGCCATATTGTTTTGTTAATTATCCTTGTGTTTAATTGCCCTTTGTGCTTTATCTTTGCTTGTTTAACAATGAGGACAATCTTATGTTCAAGTGTGGGGGAAGAATGTCTATCTTTTTTAATTCAGTAAAACATCTTCTTTATGAACCAAATTTGGCCACTTAATTATTTTTAAATAGGTCATTTGTGTGTTTACAGTTGTTAACTTGGTTTGAGGTGAATTTGCACTTATATGCCATTTTTTTATGTTTCTGACACCTTTCGATGTGGCCATCACTAGTTTCACTGCAGCAAAACTTTACTCAAAAATTCTTCGCCATGGCAAACTTGTGGTCACCGCAACAATGCCTCCTCATCTTTTCTCAGCCAATCAAATACTTTTATTCCCTCAGTTCAACAATTCTTCCAAATTAGATTCTTACTACTCCTATGTTGAACTTTTTGAAAATTTTAAAGTGTTACATGTGCTTTTGGAAAATCATCCATGTTTTAAAATGATAGTTAATTTTGGCTAATTCCATTTTCAATGTTTTCAACGAGAGGTAAATAAGGATACGCTAAGAAAGTGACGCTATATGTTCTTTTAACCTTAAGATTACGTAATTGAGATACTAACCTTGTTGGAATGACATTTGAGGTTAATTTCTTTCATTTGTGTGAATCTGCTGAAATTCATCTCTCTAGAACTTGTTTTAACTCTTAATCAAGGCTTTATGAACTAAAATTTTGTGACTATGATAAAGCCGTTCATTTGAAAACCCTTAATCCAAACACAAACCCAAACACTTAACCATTGTTAGCCCCTTGAACTATCTTTTTAAATGCATGCACATGTCTTCATATTGATGTAAATATTTTATCTCCAATTTTTTAAGTTTAACTTGATCTTTTGAGATACTAACCTTGTTGGAAGGACATTTGATCCTAAATTCTTTCATTTGTGTATATCTGCTTAATTTCATATCTCTCTAGAACTTATTTTAACTCTTAATCAAGTCTTTATGAACTAAAATTTTTTGACTATGATAGAGGCATTCATTTCAAAACCCTTAATCCAAACACTTAATCATTGTTAGCTCTTTGAGCTACCTTTTTTAGTGTTCATATTGATGTAAATATTTTATCTCTAGTTTTTTAAGTTTAAGTTGATCTTTTGAGATACTAACCTTATTGGAAGAACATTTGAGCCTAAATTCTTTCATTTATGTGTATCTGCTTAATTTCATATCGCTCTATAACTAGTTTTAATTCTTAATCAAGGCTTTATGAACTAAAATTTTGTGACTATGATAGAGACTTTCATTTCAAAACCCTTAATCCAAACACAAGCCTAAACACTTAACCATTATTAGCCCTTTAAGCTATCTTTTTGAGTGCATGCACATGTCTTCATATTGATGTAAATATTTTATCTCCAATTTTTTACGTTTAAGTTGATCTTTCAAAAAAAACATAAAAAAGCGTGTTGTTTGCCTCTGAATTATGAGTTTTCTGGAGCAATTATTTTCAATTATAGAATTTGATTGTGTATTAAATCATTTTTAAAAAAATAGAGACTATACTAGGGTAGAATTTTAAATCCTTTTTTATAATTGTTGATGCTTATTTGATGACAAGAATTATTATAGTGCATGTTACTCATCTCCTTTTTCTTTTATTCCTCCCATTTCATTTGCCCTTTATCCATCATTACAACCCTTAAAGTCCTCTTGATTTGCGAAATTATGGTTTTTGCAGTAGAGATGTACAACTATCACAAGCTTATGGTAAAGAATGGACTAAGCAGATTTTATAATGATATTATCCCAAGACAAGTGAGATGAGAGTTAAACAGTTTCCTTTGAGAGAAATCTCTTTTACCCGATCTCTTGGATTAAATTCTTGTAGTATTTATCTTCTTAGCGTTCTCTCAATATGCTTTAGTTGATTTCTTAGAAAGTGGTTTTACTGATATTTGGGCCTCATTTTTAATTATGGTTGGTATTTTCTTTTGTGCATGTATATCTTTGATCTTACATAAGCTTTATCCAAGAGTACAAAGGTCTAAGCGTGGGAGAATTTGATTGAACCTATGTTTTCTATATTATTTAATGACATTTTTATGGTTTTTGATATACTTTTCGAATTCTTTTGTTAGATATTGTGCTTAATTTGATCGAAAAGTGCTTGCTTTGAATTAATGTAATT
>JANSVA010000216.1:16358655-16369158 GCA_025504915.1 Erythroxylum reticulatum
GTTTTCCTTCTTGTCCTTTAATTCTTCTTTCTTGATGAAGGCAAACAAAAATTAATATTCAAAAAATGACCCATATATGATGCTTTCAACTCACTTTAATTTCTTTGTTTCTAAATTGTACCTAAAATCATATATGAATTAAAATGAGTAACTTAAGCATTTTCGTATCATTAATAAGGTGAAAATGACCCAGAGCAGAATTAAAGCAACACAAGATAGACAAAAGAGCTATGTAGATCAACATAGAAGAGATATGGAGTATTAGGTGAGAGATAAAGTATTTCCGAGAGTATCACCTTAGCGAGGTGTGTTAAGGTTTAGTAAGAAGGGTAAGCTAAGTCCAAGATGTATTGGTCCATATGAGATAATCAAAAGAATTGGACCATTGGCTTATAAGTTAGGCTTATGATTTGGACCTTTGTTCCTACTATTAGAGGTCAAATCAAAAAATATTTGAAGGATTGCAATATAGGATGCAAACTCGGGTCATTTCACTTAATCGAAACCTAAAATGAATGGACCTAAGTTAACCTATTTATCACGAAATGCAAGCTAATTTAGTTAGAAGGGGGCTTCTTATCTTTGAAAAATTAACTATACTAAATTGAATTGTAAGAAAAAAATATGTAATATGTATTTTTGGATTTTTGGGAATAGAAAACAGAAAGATTAAGACAAATGATCAAAGAGTGATAGAATCCTCTTGAAAATGAGCTTTGGCTATTATAGTTCGAAATTCATTTTGATAGGTGTGGAAATCACTAAGTTTCAAATTAGTAAACTTTAAAGAACCCTTTAAGTCCAAGATCTTAATCAATAGGACTCCATTTCTTAAAACCTTATTAAATGCTCTTAGTGTGTGTAGTGAATAAGTCCAAGCAACAAGTCACTTTGAGATCTTGAATCAACTCCATATCAAACATGACTATGCAAGTAAAAGAGAATCAACAAGATCACAAATAGACATACATGAGACTTCATATATTTAAGCTCAAATTTCTACATAAACCAATCCAAACCACACAATGAATATCCAACATTTGATTAAACCATAATCAAGTATGTTCAACTAGGAATTACAAATCCAAAACCTAGGAATTAATAAATCATATCCAAACCATGGATTAAGCTACTCCCCTTTAAAGTTCATTGAACTCTATCCTTTGCTACATCTTCAAGAAGAAAGAAACACCTAGGCACGCATAGCTTTAAGAAGCTTCACAACTCAGAAGCAATCAAAGGCACCCATGGTAGAAGCTAATAGTGAAAAATGGAAGAAAAATGAGATGGATATAAAAGAACCAGAAGGTGTGATAGTGGTTGGCAAGATGATGGAACAAATGAATGAATGAATCCTTTTGTCAGCTCTTTCCTTCTCTTTTTCTATGTTATCCCGAAATAGGTTTTTTCATAAATGGGTTGCTGGGTCGATTTTGCACAGTTGGTTGAATTTTCAAAAATGATTTAGGTCTGGTGTTGACTCGGAGGTTTCACCGCGGCGAAATGATGAGTTTGTCGTAGTGAAACTTTTCCCTAAAGGTTTCTTCAATAATTTTATGATTTTACTATGGCGAAAACATTATCCTTGTCGCAGTAAACTTTGCATGTTACCTCATTGACTTGTGTTCTTGGTCTTCACTCTTTGGCTCTACTCCTTGAATGTCCTGCAATGAAAAATAGTAGTTTGCATTATCAATTGTTCTAAAAATCAATTGAGAGCAATTATTAATTATTTGTGGCAATTTTACCTTCAAACTACATTAATTCAAAACAAGCACTCATAAGTTAAATTAAGCATAATATCAGATAATAAGAGCCAAAAAGTATAAAAAAACCATGAAATTGTCACCAAATGATATAGGAAACTTGAGTTCAATCAAATTCCCCGCACTTAGACCTTTTTAATCCTGGATAAAGCTTATAAAAGTCAAAGAGACACAAGTATAAAAGAAAATACCGACCATGCTTAAAATGAGAGAAAAAATTAGTTAAATCACTTCCTCATAAATCAACCCAAGCAGATTGAAAGATTGCTAAGAAAATAAACACTATAAGTATTTAATCTAAGAGATTGTGCAAAAGAGATTTGTCTCGAGGAAATGTGTTTAATCTCTTAACTCACTTTTCTTGGGATAATTTCGCTCTACTATCTGCTTAGTCCATTCTCTTCCGTAAGCTTATGATAATTCTACCTCTCTACTATAAGAACTATAATTTCGAGAATCAAGAGGACTTTCAGGGTTGTAATGTACTGAAGGCTAAATGAAATGGATTAAATAAAAGAACAAAAATTGAGTACATGTATCACAATTATTTTCCACATGAACCAAATGACAACTATGCGTAAGAAAATATTTAAACAAAAACACAAACATAATCTCACTTTTTTTTAATGATACAAACTTTCCTCGTTTTAGACAAACTTTTCTCTTTTGAGACAACTTTCTGATTTTTTTTATTCATTTATTTTAAAGCTTTTGGAAAAAAAAATTTATAGCAAGCTCTCCTTTTTATATATATATGTAGATGAGATATTCACATCAATTGTGAAATATACATGGACTCAAAATGATGGCTCAAAGGGGCTAGCAATGGATAAGTGTTTGGGGTTTGTGTTTGGGTAAGTGGGGTTTTTGAAAAGAATGCCTCTATCATATTAAAATTTTAGTTCATCAAGTTTCAATCAAGAATTAAAAGAAGTTCTAGAGAGATATGAAATTAAGCATATACACACAGAAATAAAAGAATTTAGGCCCAAATATCCTTCCAACAAGGTTAGTATCTCAATTAAGCAATCTCAAGGTTTAAAAATGCATAGTGCTACTCTCTTAGCATAACCTCAATTACCTCTCGTGAAAACATTGAAAATGGAATTAACCAAAATCAGCTATCATTTAAAAACATAGATGGTTTTTCAAAAACACATTGACAACTTTGAAATTTATAAAATCTTCAAGACACAGGAGTGAGAAGAATCTAATTTGGGAGAAGTATTGAAATGAGGGAATTAAAACAGAAAATGTTTTTTTCTTTTTTTGAATGGAATTGATTTTGCCACGGTGAAACATAAGTTCACCGTGGCAAATTAAAAATTAACAATGTAAGAAACACTTGAAAAACATGCAATTCACCTCAATTACTAAGTTAACAACTGTAAACACACAATTGAACAAAATTGATGCATGAAGATGTTATGTTGAATTCAAAAATATAGACATTCTTCCCCCACACTTGAACATAAGATTGTCCTCAATGTCAAACAAGCAAAGATAAATCACAAAGGAAGAAAGCAGAAAGTGCAATTCAACACAACAAAAGGACTAGGAATAACCGATGAAATAAATGACATTATCTACAATGGTCAGTACAAGCCTAGGAAAATACATCAGAAAAGCTAAGTATCTAGCAACACAATACTAAAAACATAAAGACGCAAAAATAATATAATAACTTAAAAAAGAAAAAGACTATAAAACCTAAATTGCAGGAGAGTTAGTATCGAAGTAGCCTGAAAATTAATGAGATAGAAAGCTTCAACAAAGAAATAACAACATCACAATCAAAAAAACAAACATAAAACACCGGCTGGATACTCATAAAACTTTGAAATGCATATCAATAGTTAGATTGGAATGGATATCACGCATTAAGGAATTATGTGCACAACAGAAAGGCAAAAAATAGAACTATAAGGGGAAACTATTGAATTAAAAGGCTACTGATTAAACTAAAAACTAAGTTATGTTCCTACTGGGATGGTTTCTCCCCCACACTTACTTAACCAACTAATGCATCAAAATATCTTATAAGTATCCATAGGGAAAAAGTGAGTAACAAGTGAAGGAAATAAACCACCTGGTGGTTATGGAGGTTTCTGATTCTCCTGGTGAACCTTCGATAGATAGCTATGCTGTGCTGAAACAACTTTACCACTTGCTATATTGGTGTCAGGCTCACCAATGCCAGATTCACCTAAAATGTTAACAGAAAACCTTTGTCCCAATAGGTCATCGTTAATAATAGAAGAATCCAACGGGTTCAACGTAGAGCTAAAGGAAGCACTTTCGAATTAAAATTTAGAGTAGGCATCATAAACAGCAATGTTGGACCCTAAAAAAAAATTTCAAATTTTTTGATTTGTTATTTAGGTTTTAGTTGATTATTTCATTTTATGATAAATTTTGATTTTAGTCATTAATTTAGTGGCATAAATAGAGATTAGAAATTGATGGAAGGATTTGAATTAAGTTAGAATTAATATGGGAAGGTTAGAAGTAAGTTAGCTTAAAGGAGTTAATAGAAGTAAGTTAGCTTAAAGGAGTTAATAGATGGATTAAATGAAAGAAGGGGCAAAATGGGAAGGGCAAGGTAAATGAATGGGAAAATGGGGAAAAGACCATTAAAATGGATTTGTATTAGAAGAAGAGAGAAGTATCGTGAGAACCAAAAAGAAAGAAAAAAGAAACGAAAATAGGAGAGAAGAAGAGAAGTTTCGATGAAAAAGAACATAATAGAAATCGTGTTTGTTAAGGTAGTTTAACCATCTTTTTATGTCTTTATTAAAGGAATGGGTTGTATTGAGGATGAAGGAGTTAAAGAGCAAAGAGGTTTTGTGGAAAGAAGATGGATTAGGAGAACCCAATTGATTTTAGGGTTTCTAAACTAGATCTTAAGCTTTCTAACCTAGATGGACTGTGGGTAGGTTAGATTTGAGTTTCATTTGTGTTTATTGTGATTCTTTGATTTTTCTGAATTTTATAAATTTTATTGGAATGTTGGTTTTGAATTGAACCTTGGTTGTGTTAGGAAACTAAGGGAATCCAACCTAAGAGCAAGGAGAAACGAAAGCTTGACTTCGATTTCCACAAGCCTATTAGGTGCGTTATGTATTTATAGTTGTTGTGAAATTGGGCAAACTCTTGCCATGTATGTGTATGTGATGTGCTTGAAAATGAAATGCTAAATTGTAAGTTACTATGATGCATTTTAAGTTATGCACGGAAAGAAGTATGACATTTTTTTTATAAAATTGAATTGTGATTTTGTTCATGTTATGCCTTGATATTCGGTCATGGCATTTTGTATAAAAAAAAGAAAAGAAAAAGCATGAAAGAGTATGAAAGCATTTCATAAAATGATTTGAGTGTGATTATGTGCTTCTGTTTAGGCGAGAGTGGAACCATTCTGTTCGTCACGTGCACATTGACAAGAGTCTTCTCCTGACTGCCAGCTTGTGGCGTATGAGCTCCGAAATTGGACTCATTCTATTCATGGGATAAACTTCGGTTTCTCCATTCTGTTTTCATGGAACCCTTTAGCCGTTTGTTGTGCATTGCGTCTTTAGATGTTCAAGTAGGGTGGATGATAAAGTGTTATGTTTACTAGCTAAAGTTATGTTGTGTATTATCTTGAATTATATTGATCAATGTTTAAATTGCATGGCTAAAGTAAGAATGCTAAAATTTCTAAATATACATATACATATGCTTAGATATGTGGCCAATTGCCAATGGCTATATATATATTAGCTACTAAGTTATGTAGCTCACCCCATTATTCCCTCTCAGGTGTGGATCGACAAGATAAGTGATCCTTGCAAGGCATTTGGGCAATTTCCAAAATAGTAGCTTTTGTCACTAAGTTAGTTTTTACTTTTTGAATAGCTTCTTAAGCATGTAAATATTAAGCATCTTGTATATGTTATATTTTCGGGTTAATCCCTTGTTCAAAGTGTATTAACGTAATTAAGTGTTGTACGAGTTTTTATTGCTTGGGCAAATGAGGTAAACAAAAACTGAAAAGTCCCCATGTGTATGTGCATGTTTCTTTGGTAGATGTTCAGTTCTTAATCTGATCCTTTCATAGGTGTAAAAGTTATGTGCTGACTTCCAGGGGAACTAGATTAATTGAGGCTAAATTAGTTGAACAAGTTGTCCTCTAATTATCCAGTTTCCTATCGACATATAGTAGAGAAACACTAGACTTCAAAATCGAAGGTTATGGTCTTTATAAGGGTAAAGATGTATTATCTGTAAAGACATATCATCTATGATGACATCGTATCGTTTGTGATGATGTCATTCGTCTTAAGAGATGCATTGTCTATAAAGATGTATCATCTGTGATGACATCATATCGACTGTGATAACATCATTTATCTTAAGAGATGCATCATCTGTAAACCTTGAGATTGCTTAATTGAGATACTGACCTTGTTGGAAGGATGTTTGGACCTGAATTATTTCATGTGTATGTATCTGTTTAATTTCATATCTCATTAAAACTTGTTATAATTCTTAATCAAGGCTTAATGAACTAAAATTTTGTGAATTGCTAGCCATTAATAATATTCATAATAATCATAAAATAAAGAAAAAGGACCATATATTAAAGAAGAGAGAAGAGTTCTAGCTAGATGTCAAAATGATTTGACTTAACTTATCAATGAATGATTATAACATAAAATTTAATTCTTTTGTCATCTAGTGTCCCAATTAGACATCTAATATATAATTAGTTTCTAATCTATTTTAATCCAGTCAATTTCATTATTCCTAATTAGTAACTACTTTATAATTGACATTTGAAACATCCTTTTCAAATCTTAATTTACTCTAGTTAGAGAATTCCTTAAATCACTACTAATATAGAATAGTAAAACATTGTTTTTAACTATATTATACTGATGAATCATTTATTAGCTTGCTCAACGATCTTTGTACTATATTTAAGTACTACTTACTTAGTTACTTTGATTAGAATAGTTCGTAAATGGTCTCAAAGTATAGTAATTCCTATATGAGATACCTTCATAATCTCAGTTCTAAGGTTTAGTTACACATCCATATTCACATACATATAAGTAATATTCTATTTGAGATCCTAATAATTGGGATATTTTAGTAAACATATTCTCTATAAGTACCCATACATTTATTTAAGTATCTTTGTACTTTAATTTATAAGATTGACCACTTTTTTTTGTAAGAAAGAAGCATAACATTTGATAATTTTCTTACATTATTAATGTCTTGTCTTAATAGAGCAATGACTAGGGTCAATTTTAAGGTTAATATATAAATGTAATATGATTCACATAATTATGATCTCATTTTAATTTTATTTTTAAAATATATTTATCCTATAAATTTTATTTTATGCATTAGGTAATTTATAATATTTATAAGTTGAAGAATGCTTTTATTTAATTATGTCATAAATTTTACAACCAATCGATTGGTTATAAGGTAGAAATCAACAATGTCCTATTTTATTTACCAAAAAAAATGTCCTATTTGTATTAAGCCAATCACTCAAGTGTCTTATACATATCATCATATGGTGGTTATACTATTTTTGGAATAATGGTCTTATGAGAGAATTTTATAAATTTCTCTTTAATGAATACTTTATTAAATTTTACAACTTTCAACTCAATTATTAGCATAATCAAGAGACACTTTCCAAGTACATATTTGAATCTTTGATGAGCCATAAGCTCCTTTACAAGGCTAATGGCTCTAACATTATACAATACATTACTATTTTAACATTGCGAGGAATTATGTCAAGTTTATTAAAAACTTCTTAATCATTTTCACTAAATGAAAAATATAATATGGCTTCAATTAGTAGTTAAGCTATATTGGAATCTTCTTAGCTCAACAATATTGTTCTAATTAAAATATACCTTACTTAGAACTCACTTTTGTCAAAATAAAATTAAATATCTATATTTTCTTAAACTTAAATATCAACCCATATATAAAATAACGGATATCTTTAATACTTTATAAATATCATATATCTAAAAGCTAAACACCTTTAGCATTTGTCCATATAATTGGATTATAATAGGTAAGCAACTTTTGTATTCATCTCTATAGACTTTTATTCCTAAAGTTTAGTTTTACCTTTTTATATCCAACTCAAAGTTATTCTTAGGCTATCATATCTTACAATTGAAAATATGCACTATTGTTCCCTATGAACAATACGTCTTTGCATAATCCTATTAAAAAGATAACTTATACTAACTTATACTCTTACTAACATTTGTGTAGATATAGTAAATCCAAAATTATCTCTAGAACAAACTTTGTTAGTCCCTAATGACACCTAAACGTGAGACCAATTGGGTGCTTAAAAAATTTAACAACTTTACGAAATAGTGTACTGAATTAAAAATAATTAATATAAATAAGGATAAGGAAATCAATTAAATATATAAATAATAATTTAAAGAGGATAAGGAAAAGAGAATGCAAACTGATTTTTAGTGGTTTGACAAACAACCCTTGTACCTTTCACTCACAAAAACTTCTTGGAATTCCGCTATATTTCTTCTTTCAAAGAAAAGAATAATTTGTGTGCAATCTTTCTTGATAAAGAGGGACCTTTCTTACAATCTTCTTCCAATGTGAGAAGGAAACTTAATCTTACTTGGATAACCCCCAATTAAAATAATATATTCTCCCAAACCAAAATTTACATCTCAAAGTTCCTCAATTTATCACTTGATAACTCTAAAATAGTTCGCTCGTAAAAATATGAGACAATGATGCTCAATGATTGAAAAATCCTTTAATTGTATACGACACCTAAAACCTTCATAATACTAAAACTAATGAGAAACACATATTTATAGTATTTTGGGATACTTCTTAGCCATTAAAGCCATGAAGTAGCCATTACAATAGATATTACAGTGCATTGATCTACCATTATAAGATATTACTCAACTAGTATGCATTGGAAGCTTCAAATTCATTAACCGATAGACCAATATAGCATATTGGTTGAGTAGCATATCAACCAATGTTACAACAAACTCACAGTACATTAAATTTAACAACTTTAACCCATATTAGTCAACCATTAACAAAGTGAGATTACAATTAATATTGCAAACTAAACATCAACAACAACAATAACACTCCAGAGCACAAGGTTCCTCTTTACAAGAGTTTGGGAAGGGACATCAATTGCATGCAACATTGCCTTTGTATTTTATAAAGAGGCTATTTCTGTTACTCAAATATATGACCTTTTGGTCACAAAGGAGTAACCTTACCAGTTTCTCATAGGCTCACCCTTTAATATTGCAAACTAAAGATGAATTTGATAAGAATTGATCTTCTTTTGTCCTTGATTTGATATTTATTATAATGGTCGTAAACTTTAACTTCTTTTTATTAATTTCATCAGCTATCTTCTTGAGTTTATAACTTCAAATTTTTCTTATATTTATTTTAATCAAAATAATAAACTCATTATTAGTAATTATGTTTTGTTATATCAAAACAATGTTTGAGCCTCCCTTAGTTCAACAATCTTATCTTTTTTAATTCATGAGAAAACATTTTTTATATTAGAGAATAATAATAAAAGTAAGCATATAAAAAATCAAGATACTGATTATCTCCCCTTTAATTCATACGTAAACATAATTCAATATGAAGGGCATATTTTGATATTAAGAGAAAAAGAAGAAATATCCACTTATAAAGATCACACAAATTTGCTCAAGCATATCAAAGTGCAAAACATACAAAAAATGACAAAATAATCACTCACCTAAATCTAATATCGTCAGTCTTTCTTCCCCTTTTTGGAATCATAAAATAAATAATTATTTAAAGATAAAAAAAAGAAAGTGTCATGCTTCAAATTAACTTAGTAAAGAAACCCAAAATTTATTTGATTAAGAGATAAAATTTCTCACTAAATAGTGTTATTAAATATTTAAAGAATCAAAGTAAAAGGTCAATTTTGATAGAAATGTTCCTAATTATGTTTAATTTAAAAATACCTAATTTAAGTGTTGTTCCTAAGTTTAAAGATTCAATTAAAGCATCAAGGGCAAGTTTTAATAAAATTAGAGGTTAGAATTGTAATAAATAAAAATATAATTTCAATATCAAATAATCAATTTTATAAAAGAATGTGTAATTTGGGAAGTCCCAAAATTTAGAAACATGAATAATGCCCAAAATATCAAAATATCAAAATTGAACAAAAATAATGATGTATCAATATAATTAGAAAGGAAACAAACTTAACTATTTTTATAATTTAACAATGAAGACATCCGTTAATTAAGAAAAGATTGAAAGTCCACAAATTTGAAACTAAAAAAATTTCAATTTGATACAATTTAATGAGAAATTTGTTAAGTAAGGATGATGTTTTGCAAAGAAAAGAGTGAATTGTTTAGGATTTTGAAGATATAAATATAGAAGATGAAAAATTATAAAAAAAGATAAGGAAATATCCCTTAGATCTTGAAAACTAGTCAATCACAAGACATACTGGTCAATCAGAGTTTGTCTTCAATAGGATATATAGCGCAGTTTTGAACATATTAAGAAAGAACTAAAATTTTGTTTTGAACTCACTATATTAGTCAACCAATGACTAGTGTGGTTGTTGGCCCCCAAATTCTTTTTTTTATTAAATAAGTATGACTTCTTTTATTTTGAGGCTTTGTTTGATAAATTGTTT
>JANSVA010000216.1:16369258-16386593 GCA_025504915.1 Erythroxylum reticulatum
CCTTGGACTTAAAGAGTTCTTTAAGGTTTACCATTTGAAGCTTAGTGATTTTCACTCCCATCAAAAATTGATTTCGAACTATGATAGCCGATCTCATTTTCAAGAGGATACTATCACCATTTGATCATTGTTTTTATATTCCAATTTTTTTACATTCCCAAAAATCCAAAAAAATACTTTTGACACATTTTCCTTATAGTTCTTTTTTTAGTTTAATAAAGATTTTCCAAAGGAAAAAACCCCCTTTTTTCTTACCAATTTAGTTTGCGCTTTATGTTATATAGGTTAACTTAGGTCCGTTCCATTAGGTTCTGATTAAGTGAAATGACCCAAGGTTGTAACCTATATTACAATCCTTGGAATATATTTTTTATTTAACCTCCAGGGATAAGTACTAAGGCTCAAATCACTTGATTCGGAAGACCATTTCAGTATTATCAATGAAGCACAATAAATGGGAACTTATATCTGATGGAGCTTTAATAGTTTAGTTGAAAGCTAGACTTACTTTAAGACAAGAGATTTGTGATGCTCAGAGAGCTGACGATAAGTTATAATAACTTATCTTAGCTACTTGGGAAGGTAAACAACTTGATTTTATATGAAAGGAGATGGTGAATTGTATTATAAAGATAGGTTTTGTGTGTCAGCTAAAGATGAACTGAAAAAGAAGTTGTTATTTGAGGCTCATAATAATGTTTTCTCTATGCAGCTTGGTGGAAATAAGATGAATCAAGATCTGAAGTAGCATTACTAGTGGTCGGGTATAAAACCAGATGTTGTGGATTATGTAGCTAAGTGTTTGACATGTCAACAAATTCAAGCTGAACATCAGGTTCCATTTTGCTTGTTACATCCTATTTCTATTCCTCAATGGAAATGGGATAACATCACTATGGATTTCTTCACTAGAGTTCCTCTTACTCAAAGGAAACATGATGTTGTATGGGTGATTGTGGATAAATTCACCAAGTCTACTCATTTTTTATCTCTTCGTCCTGACTATTCTTTAGGCTTGCGGCCATACATATGAATGAAATAGTGACACTACAAAGAGTACTGATAACTATTATTTCTAATCGTAATCTTCAATTTGCTTCAAGTTTCTAGAAAAGTCTACAAAAGGGTTTAGGTACTCAAATTAAGTCCAGTACTGCTGTCCATCCTTAGACGGATGGACAATATAAACATGTTATACAAATATTAGAAGATATGCTTCAAGTTGTGTGTTAGAGTTTCCAGGAAGTTGGGATAATTATCTGGCCCTGATGGAGTTTGCTTACAACAATAGTTATCAAAATAACATTGGCATGGAGCCTTATGAAGCATTGTATGAAGGTGTAAAACTCCAATGTGTTGGACTAAATTGAGTGAAAATAAGATGATCGGGTTTAATCGATATTGAAGAAAAAGTTCAAGTTATTTAACATAGGTTGAAAGCTTCCAGTGATAGGCAAAAGTCCTATGTTGATCTGAAAAGGAAGGATATTGAATATCAAATAAGTGATAAGGTGTTCTTGAAAGTGTCACCATGGAAGAATATACTTCAATTTGGTAAGAAAGGTAAGCTTAGTCCATGATGTATTAGTCTGTGTAAGACTCTTAAGAGAATCGGACCAGTAGCTTGTCAATTAGCTCTTCCTGAAGAATTGGCCAAGTTATATGATGTATTTCATGTTTCTATTTTGAGAAGATATCGGTTTGATGATACACATAAAATTCCTGTGCAAGAAATTCAAGTACAACTAAATTTGCCTTATAAAGATGGGCATATGTTTATATTAGTCAGAGAAGTCAGACAACTTAGGGACAAGCAAATACCTTTGGCAAAAGTACTCTGACAATACCATGGACTTAAAGAAGCAACATGGGAACCAAAAGAGATCATAAGAGCTCAGTATCCTCAATTATTTTAATTAGGTATGAATTTCGATGATGAAATTCTTTTTAAAGAGGAGAGAATTGTAAGCCTTAAAATATACCCTAGATGAAATGTTACATATCTATGAAAGTACATATATGATATGAGTTAAAATTATGCTATGATTTGAAAGTGAAAGCCATGTGATTTGAATTTTGGTGTTGATGGACCAAAGTTAGTGAATTGGAATTAATTGAAGCCATTAGAGAATTGAGGTATTTAAATATACATTTGGACTAGGAACAGTGGTTAAGAGATAAGTTAAGTTGGTGCATGAAAATTAGAATGGTTAAACCTATGAGTTAGTGACATTTGGCATAGTTTATGCATTGGCATTTAGCATTATACATTATATGGAATTTGGCAGTGTTGGAGTTATGCAAATATAGTGCCCTGGAAAGCAAGTGTATTTACACATAACTTAATATTTTTTCGGTTACTTTTGTAATGAAAATATTTGTTATTAACAAAAACAAAAGAGTTTGTTTTTATTTGTATGAGCATTATATAACTAGGCATAAGGTACCAAGATTCTTTTGTCAATAATATACATATACATGGAGATATATGGGAAACATGTATATTATTAGAATCTAAATTACTTGATTTACAGTTGAATAATCAAGTTGGTCGCTTGATTATTGTTTAGACTGTAGTATTGCGATATATCTCCATATGAGTAAAGGAGTTTACTTCAAGGGAATGATGAGCTTCATATCATGAAAGTAGTTGACTCGATAATAGCACTATTAAATGAATCTTGAATCATGTATGTTTTTAAAGAATAAAATAGGTCGTTACTTTAATCTTAAAACATACACTTTAGCATTTGTTTATTATTAACCACAATCTTGATGAGTGGTGAACTCATATGTGCTTAATATATAATTATTGATATGATCATAATGGATTTTTACATAATATCAATCTAGTTTCTGCATGTTGGAATTATTAATTGAAACATGTATTAGAGAACATTCACTAAATAAAGGGTTTATAGTGATATCATCACTTCTAGATGTTTTACGAAGATTGGTGATTAAACTGGAGTCAATGGTTCGATGAACTAGCTATCCATCAAACCATTGCACCAAGATGAGATCTTATGTATTAATCACCATAAAAAAGTAAAACGACAAATGTAGAAGGAAAAACCAACATAAGGGCAAAATGGTAATTTTACCCTTTATTGTACAGATGACTATAATAGTTCATAATAAGCAATTAGACATCTTATTTGAAACATGTGTTCTCATAATATTAAGTAATTCAAGAATTCAACTAATTGTCTTTAGTGGAATCACATTTGGTTAAAAAGCTAAAATTAATTCTAATGAGATTAAATTAATTCTGAGCTTATTGGAGCTTGAATTATATAACTCTAACTAGATTCTGCCCTTGACTTCTAGGAAGGTTATGAAAGAAAGTAAGAAATATAAAATGACGTTTTAAAGCCTATGATTGAATGTTGGGCTACATTAATTAATTGTTAATTAGAAGCCCAATTGAACATTTAATATTAGGCTAGACATTAGTTTGATTTAACTAATTAGATTAATTAAATTGAAACAAAGTTACTAAAGAAAAAGGAAGGGAAATTTTTTATTTTATTGCTAAATGTGCAACTGCACATTTAGCACTGAATTGTTAAATTTAAGATGGTTTTTATTATGCTTCATCATCATTAAATGGAGTGATGATCTTATTATTAAATAGTTTAATGGTTGTCTTTTAATGATAGCATGTAATGTAACCTTTTAGCATACATTTGATTAAAGAAGGAGGAGGTGCATTTGATGCTCTCTCTCCCTTCTTTCATCTCATAATCGAAAATGAGAGGGTCTCATTTAGGTTATTGGTATCAGAGTCATCTCTTTATGTATGATTTTGGTTCCTATATGTGATGCATGGGTTGACAATTAAATTTCGTATACCGCATATTTTTATGTGATAGAAATATATATGGTGTATGTTTTTCTCTTTTAGTTGTCCATATAATATAGTTTTACATTATAAGTTTTCTTCATTTAGTTTGTAACAAGGAGGGTGGACTATTATCATTATGTTTCCTCCTTGGCTTCATTTTTTTGTTTTATTTCATTTTGTAATGCAAAAATTTCTGTAATATTGAAGGTGGAGCAACCATAGATTGAAGAGAAGAATAGGTAATAGTTTCAATGTATCCTTTGGTGTATTGGAAAATTTTCAGTTTTATGAAAACCAAAGTGTTGGAATTTTGTTTTAACAAAGTTTCAATTTTATGAAAACCAAAATGCTGGAATTTTTGTTGTAACAAAGTTTTGGTTTTATGAAACTTATGTGCTGGAACTTTTAAGTTTCAGTTTTACCAAAACAAGTGTTGGAATTTTTGAGTTTCGGTTTTGCCAAAATAAATGATAGAATTTTTTGAGTTTTGGATTTAAAACAAGTGCTAGAATTTTTGTTTTCAAAGTGAAAAAATTCGGTTTTATAAAATTACCATTACACACTTTTTACCAAATGGGCTGGGTCATGTGAACAAAGAGTTCGAAATGGAAGATCCAAGTCGAAGACATTTTTTTGGGCCAAGAGCCTTCTAATTTACTTTTATGTTCTAGGATGTAAAATCAAAAGTAGTGTTATTATTTATAAGATGAATGGATGGATGGATGCTTATAATATATGATATTATGTGATAGTGTGCCATTTAGAATAATTGCCAATCCTAGGCTTTGCCATGCGTTTAATATGTATGAGACATATAATGAAACAATATAGGATGATTAATAAATTGCATCTAGACAAGATGGTACTTATTAAAACTTAAAGACCAAAAAGATTGAGTGGGAGAGGATGCTCATGTAAGAGTCCACAGTCTCCATGTGATAGCCCATTTACATATGGTAAAGTTTTACTCCCTATCGGAGGACATGAATCCTATATAGTTACAGGTCTCCTAAAGTATAACTTAACTCACTAGTAGCGAATGTGATCTCCCACCGAGGCATGATTTATAGGTATCTTTAGTGGATAAGTCAAATGGTTACAAACTCAACATATTTTGTCAATAACCTACCCATCGTAGCTCTTTTGATAAATGTATGGACCAAGTTAAGGCATTTCTCAAAAGGGTAGGCACGAAGATGCTTAGTAGTTTTTTAAGTGGGAGGGTCCTAGTTTTTCTTTTAATGGATTAGATGGCCCACCATCACTTAGTATATTATAGATAAGAGAAATAATTGTCATATAATGATTTAATTTTTTAAGTTTTATTAAATCTATCATCATGCATACATGCATCATGATTTTATACAAAGTTTCAATATTGTTAACTAGTATACTCATGCTTTAATAATTTATATTTTTAGACATAATCGCCACAATATGAATCCACTCACTTTGCTCTTGACTAATAACAAATTGAAAAATGGAGAGAATTTTAATGAATGGAGAAGTAATCTTGACATTGTTCTTTAATATGAACGAATTTCATAGGCATTAATGGACAATGACCTACACCTCTGGGTGGAAATTCAACTTTCGAGCAAGTCCAACAACATGAGTGATGGCAAAATGCTAATAAGACTACTAAGTGTTATATTCTAGCTTCTGCTAGCGGAATGTTTCAAAAGCAAATTGGTTGCATGAAAACTGCTAGTGCAATGTTCCATCACCTACATGAGATGTTTGGTGTGACGATCAGGTTTACAAGGGTGAAAGCTATCCAAACCTTTCATAATCTCAGACAAAAACCTAGTGAGCCAGTGCGGGATTACATGCTTAAGGTAATCTCTGCAGTTACTGAGGCTGAGATGCTTAGAGCGGATATGGTTGCAGACACATAGATTATTATAATCATTAATAACCTAAATTCTTATTTTTAGCAGTTTAAGTTGGACTATGAGATCAACAGCAAGGATTACACCATAAGTGAGTTGATGAATACCCTCTAGAGTACGGAGGAGATATTAAAAATATTAAATTAGATCAAAGTTGTTAAAGATAAAAGGAGGGGGATTTTTTATTTTAATGGGAAAAATGTGTAACTGCACATTTACCATTAGTTTGCTATATTTAAAATGGCTTTTAACATGATTTATCATCATTAAATGGAGTAATAATCTTATCATTAAACAATTTAATGGTTGTCTTTTAATGATAACATGTAACCTTTTAGCATTCATTGGATTCAAGAAGAAAGACGTGCATTTGATGCACCATCTTCCTTCTTTCATCACAAAATCAAAAATGAGATATACTATTTAGCTTATTAGTCTTTTCATATAGCCATCTTCAAACAAATGAGAGGAGTCTCACTTATTGGCTTCTTTATGATTGATAAAGGAATGATGTGATGCATTAGATGCACTCCACTTCTTCTTTAAGGCTTAATCAAAAATGAGAGAAAGAATACAAGGGGTTGTTGAATTTTTATCTCTCTCTCCTATTTTGCATGTGATAGACAAAAATTACATAAGAGGTGTCCCATCTTTGGCTTCTTTCTTTTAAGGAAAAATATCTTCAAGTTTTCTTATCCTTTCCCACCAAAGGATCTTATTAACTAAGTTGTCTAAGGAGAATAAGTGGTAGATTGGATTGGTCAAGGATACAATAATAAGAAGATGATACATTACCTTGGAGTGGATACATTGCCGAGGATACAATAGCATAGCGAGAAGTTAAAGTTGTAGTGAAGGAGTCGGTATAATTTTCATCTTGCTTTATGTAAATTATTTTCCTTATATCGTATCATATATGGCTTGGCATGTTGGTTTTGTTATTTTGCTTAAGCTAAAATTTGATTTCTAAAAAAGTTTTGAAATCTTCTGTTTTGGCCAAATTATGCATGCCTTAGTTCTCAATCTAATAGTTTGTTAATGAAATATTTAGATTACATGGAGTTCCATTATCTATTGTATTAGATTGGGATCCTAGATTTACTTCAAGGTTTTGGGGTAGTATACAGATGGCACTGGGAACAAGGTTGAACATTAGTATAGTATTTCATCCTCAGATAGATGGACAGAGTAAGAGGACAGTTAAGACTGATGAGGATATGCTTAGAGCTTATGTATTGGTGTTCCAAGGAGCATGGGATCAATATATAGCTCTTATTGAATCATACAATAATCATTACCATAGTAGTGTTGGTATGGCTCCATATAAGGCATTGTATGGTAGGAAGTGTCAAACGCTTTTGTGTTAGGTGAAATTGTAGTAGAATTAAAGTGGCCCAAGATAGACAACTAATTTA
This sequence comes from Erythroxylum reticulatum, assembly GCA_025504915.1. Lineage (NCBI taxonomy): Eukaryota > Viridiplantae > Streptophyta > Magnoliopsida > Malpighiales > Erythroxylaceae > Erythroxylum > Erythroxylum reticulatum. The sequence continues at coordinate 16,376,413 of JANSVA010000216.1, forward strand.
TATAGGTAAGCATCAGAGAGATATAGAGTACTAAGTAGGAGATAAAGTGTTTATAAGAGTATCACCTTGGTGAGGAGTGTTGAGGTTTTGTAAAAAGGGTAAGTTAAGGCCTAGATAAAATGGTCCATATGAAATTACTGAGGGAGTTAGACCATTGGCATACAGGTTAGCATTACCAACTGAGATGGATCTTATTCATAGTGTGTTTCATGTCAGTACGCTTAGGACATATCGGTTAAATCCAGCACATGTCTTACCAACACAAGAGGTTGACATTGTAAGTAATTTGAGTTACATGGAGGAACAAATCGAGATAGTGGGTTATTGGATTAAGCAATTGAGAAATTGAGTTATCCCATTGGTTAAAGTCCCTTAGAGGAATCATTCGAGAGAAGAAACTACATGAGAAACTAAGGAAAACATAAGGAAAAAATACCCCCATCCATTTGATCAAATAGGTAAGAATTTCGAGGACAAAATTTCTTAAGGGGGAGAATTGTAAGCCCATTTTCTATACTATCAGTTAGAACCCTATAATATTGCACATGGCCATATCTTTGAGAATTCATGAATTGCATTTCATTCACATGTATATCAATAGCATACACACATGAATTATTATTTAGTATACATTGCAAAGAATGTATATGCACTCAATTGACTTATTCTGGGGTATGAAAAGGTTAAAATGATCATGATATGAATTGTGTATTGTTTATACTTTGCATTTCGGTTTGATTTATTACAAGTAGTAAATTTGAAATTAATTTGGATCAATTGGAAAATTAATGAATTTAAATGTACATTTGGTCTAGGAAAAATGCCAAGTCGTAAGACAAATGGATACATGGAAAATTAGGATGATTAAGCCTATGAATAAGTTACATTTGTCATAGATGAATAAGTGACATTTAGTATAGATGAATAAGTGCCATTTGGCATAGTTAATTAATTGATAAATGGAATTGATCATGGAGTGAAAATTGGACTAATAACTAGCTGACATTTGGTGGCTTGCAAAGATGATAAGTGGCTAGTATGCTTAAGGACACATGTTAATCCAAATTAATGACACCTTACACCTACTTGAATTAAGCAAGTGCTAGAAAGTTTTTGTTGTGCTTCTTTTCTTTCTTGTTTCTCTCCACTAAAACCTATGTGCATCTCCTAGTCTGCATTTTTGGTTTAAGTCTTCTAAATTGCTACACCAAAATCCATGCTTTTTACCTCGTAAAGTTAGGTAAAGAATCAAAACATAATTGTTCTTGTTATAGCCTTTGATCCTAGCTGAAATCCAATCACTTCCCATCTTTAATTTATGATGATTTTTGCATGCATGGAGAGCTGAATTAGCTTGATCTTTGAGCTAGAATTTGAGCTTGACAAGTAAGTAAAAGATTGGTATTTATGGCATGTTATAACAGAGAATTTATGATGATGAAATTGGGTTGAATTGTATGTGATAATGATGATGAATTATGCTAGAAATTTCTACATGAACATGGATACTTTTCTATTGTGTTCTTCTATAGTCTATGCACACATGCCAGGAATTTTGCACTCTTATAGGAATAAGCTCATCCCATTCATTTCTAACGACAGTGATGTTACATCCCACTCCCATATAACATATGTACGTGCCCCCTTTTAGTCACACGTGCATATGCCCAACAAAAATGGCATGTTAACTGTCTCACTTTCACTTTATTAAATGGCATCATCATTGAAACCACAAGTCACATATACTAAAACATAAAATTTCTTCATTTTATATCAAAAACCATAGTTACATCATAGCATTCAGTTCAACATTATCTAAAGAGAATAAACATCTTGGCCTATACAATATGCTACATATTTGAGGAATAATAAAAGATGATAACTATAGTGTTTTCAATCCCAGCTGATAGGCCTTTGAGTCATCTCTAATATTAGACTACATAAAATCCGCTTCAATGAAGTCTTAGAAGCTAGGTCGTCTCACTCTCAGACTTGTAAAACTCAACAGTACAATTTTTTATGAGTTTTGCGAACTCAGTAGAGTAACCATCCTCAATGGTTCACTTATGTAGCAAAAACATAGTCATCATAAAATCACCCAGATCATACAGTCACACTGTTCATATCAATCTATTACATCTTTACAAATCATTCAACAAATTCCAGTCATATATGGATGCAATATGTATGAGACTTACATTAGTTTTTACAGTGTTGTGACTGTGTGCCTTTTTAGTCTCCTGTATCCGTTATGGACATGAGGCTCAGTATATAATGGGAGCTAGGATCTACCACAGAGATTTAAGCTCTCTCAGTAACAATATCAATCAGTCAGTAGCAACATCAGTCACAACATCCTTTAAATTACATGCATTGAAATGATATGCATATTACAATCCAGTCATCAATTCAATCACTTTCATTTGCATGTTTTATTGCTATATAATAGTCACAATATCAGTCATAGCATTAGTAGTCATAGGACTGGGTCTAACATTCAACTTTTAAGTTAAGAATTAGAAATTCCAATTAGGCAGTCTCATTCACGTACAAGTAGCACTTCCAATATTGTTTGCATGCATCAAACACCTCAGACATATATTGTCCAGAATTTAGTACACAATCAGTCAATCCAGTTCAACAATATCTATCAAGACAATTCAGCAATATACAGAACAAAATAAATAAAGTGAGACCATCTTATGTTACTCGTAGTTACTCCCTTATGCCTATTGCCCTGACGTTTTAGTAATATCTGGAAGTGGTCGCTCTAGTTGCTCGTCTATATGAAAAAAAAACAATTTCATATTACTAGAGTGCTTATAGAATAGAATAAACACATGTATCAATGTTTCATGTATCATGCATATTCAATGAAAAACTCTCAGGTATATTTCTGTCATATATTGTTGTACATATCATTTGTATTCCAATTGTGACAAAATTCAATCACTCAATCTCTATTTCATCTTTTTCTAAAAATATTCCATTATAGTTCACTAGATCTGATCAATAAGATCTAGAAAATGAAGGATTTAAACAACGCTTCCTTCTAAACCATTGTTCCTCTGTGTCTTAGGTTACTAATGTCACTAAGATGATTTAATTTAAGCACATATGCAAGAAGTTATACTCTAAATATGTCAGTTTATTCTTAAACTATATCAAAACTCTTATTTCAAATTCAAAGCAGATTTTGGAATTCTTAGATCCTGAATTACAATTCAATGTCCTTAGGTATAGATTTATTTCTTTAGTTTCATTTGAATCAAGAATCACCTCATTTGGAATTCTAGAGGTCAAGATTTAACAAAAATACTGAAATATGTTCAGTAAAACATTCCAATTCACTCTATTCCAACATATTCTCACACTTTCATTCAATCAATCTTTTCCATATCAATTCATAAGACTATCAATTTTTATGCATAGAGATAAATCAATCTATTAGGAATCTATTGGTTCAAGAATCAAGTCATTTGGATGTAGGAAGAAGAAGTTATGATCAAAAGAAGCAAGCTTGTTCAGTGTGGGAAGGAGCCTCAGGTGCACAAGTGTGAGTTTGCAACATAACTAGCAGAGTCATGATCGTGAACTGCCAAGCCCCTCAATGGTGTCACAACCATGATGATTCATGATCATGTACTCCATATTTTCTTCTCTTCTTCGAAAACCTTCATTCATGTTTTTCTAGATTTTTTTCCATATTTCTAACTCTTGCATTTCATCATAAATTTATCATTTAAGCAACTATAAGTCACAACCTCAACAAAAATTCATTTCATATCAGTAAACTCATGTAAATCCGATTCTAAAAATACTTCACAAATACACACATGAATAGTGAAATCATCATATTCAAATTTCTCTGAACCAAAATAGAGTCTATACATTTCTAGATCAACTTTCCAACACTTTTGCATACCTAAAACAAAACCTATTTCATATCCCTATTTCACAAATTATTCATCTGATTCATTACCACCGAAACTGCACTTCTCTAACTACTCATGATAAATTCATATGTTTAATTAACAATAGTATGACATCATCAATTTCACTTGCTTGAATCAACAATAGTTCCAGTAATGAGAGTGAATCAACTTCTACACAAAAGCTATTCGGTGATGCATAACAAGGAAGAGAATTTCGGTTCAGTGAAGACTGAAGCTACAGTAAACTTTCATTATTCAAAACAAGATTATGCGTATTCTTTGCATGTCTTTCACGTGTCACAATTCAATATTGCCATATGTCACCATACAATTGGTTTATTATTAAATATTTTTCCTAGTCCAAAATACTTCAAATTCTAGAAATTCCTCAAATTCACTAAAAATTCCGAAATATTACTAATAGACTCCAACTAAATTTTACCACAATTAATTCTCAATTCTCTTTTTAAATTGCATTATTCAGTCAATTATACCCAAAAATGCCAATGAATGCATTAACATTATTTTAAATAGGCCAACAATAAATATTTATGTGTGTGTGAAAATTTAATGATGCATGAGCATGCAACATAGTCTAATTGCTCTCAATACGCTTAGTTCACAATTATGGGGTCTAGCTCCGAACATAGGATGTTATAATTCTCCCCTCCTTAAGAAATTTCATCCCCGAAATTCTTTCTTAATTGATGAAATAGGTGGGGATATTGCTTTTTCATATATTCCTCAGTTTCCATAGAACTTTTACCATTAGAATTTCTTGATTCCTCAATCGTTTTATCTGATAACCAACTATTTGAACTGGCTTCTTAATATAGCTCAGGTTACTAGTAACTTCAATATCCTAAGCCGATAATACAAGTATTGAATCATACCTATATTTCCTAAGCATACTCACATGGAATACGTCATGTATCTATGACATCACAGTAGGTAAGGCTAAGTGATATACCAAAGGTCCAATTTTCTCAAGAATCTTATAAGGACCAATGTATCTTGGGCTTAACTTGCCCTTTTTGCTAAACCTCAATATGCCTCGCCAAGGCGACACTCTCATAAATACTTTGTCCGTGACACTGTACTCCATTTCCTGTCGATGCTAATCCATATAGCATTTTTGTCTATCTTGAGCCGCTTTTATTCGGCTCCAAATCAATTTCACATTATCTGCAGCAACTTGCATCAATTTGGGACCCTTAATCATTCACAAACCTTCTTATCCCAATATAGTGGCAATCAACATTTTCTACCATGCAATGTCTCATACGGAGCCACCCTGATACTACTATGATAATGATTATTGTATGCGAATTTAATCAATGCTATGTACTGATCCCAAGTTCCCTAAAACTCTAATACACATGCTCTAAGCATATCCTCAACAATTTTGATAGTTCTCTCGCTCTGTCCATCTATCTAAGGATGGAATGCAATACTAAAATTCAGCTTTGTGCCCATAGATGAATGTAAACTCTTATAGAATCTAGAGGTAAATCTGGGATCCCTATCTAATATAATGGACACCGGAGCCCCATGTAGTCTCACAATCTTAGTCATATATCTCTAGGCCAACTGGTTTAATGAATTGTTCTCCTAAACTGGTATAAAATGGGATGATTTAGTTAATCGATCCACCACAACCCATATCACATCATTTGGCCTCAAAGTCTTAGGCAATCCTATTGTAAAATCCATAGTAATCCATTCCCATTTCCACTCTGGAATAAGCATCGAATGAAGCTTTCTGACTGGAGCCTGATGCTCAACTTTTACCCACTGGCATATTATACATTTAGAAGCAAACTCTGTTACTTGCTTTTTCATTCCAGTCTAACATAAATGTTGTTTCAATGTGTGATATATCTTGTTCGTGCCATAATGTATAGCCTAGGTAGCCATATGAGCTTCCTCTGGTGTTTCCCTCCTTAGATCATTGTCATCAGGCACACAGTGTCTACTTTAACCATAATGTCTCATCTCCCAATTCAAAGTTAGAATCTGCATTCACCATAACTTTCTCAATCAGTTTCATCATTTCCGGATCATCACTCTGAACTCTTCTAATTCTGTCATGCAATATTGATCTCAGTTTTAATGTGGTTGTCAATGCTTCATTATGCTCGAGATTTAACTCTAGATTTAAAGCTCTTAATTGAATCAGGCTTGGTAACCTCAATAACTGGATTTGAGCTACACCGCTATGTGACTTTCTACTCAAAGCATCAGCCACAATATTTTCTTTCCCCGAATCATACTCAATCATGCAATTATAATCTTTGAACAACTCTATCCACCTTCTCTGTCTCATGTTCAGCTCTTTCTCACTCAGAAGATATCTCAGACTCATATGATCAGTGTATATCTGAAATGTCTCTCTTTATAAATAATGTCTCCAAATTTTTAGAGCAAAGACTACTGATGTAAGCTCTAAATCATGTACCAGATAATTCATCTCATGAGACCTTAATTGTCTCGATGCATATGCTATTACTTTACCATGTTGCATCAGTAAACATCGTAAGCCTTGGTGTGAAGCATCATTGTACACAACATAATCTCTAAAACTAGATGGAATAGCTAACACCGGTATTGTAGTCAACTGATGTTTCAACTCCTCAAAAATTCTTTGACCGTCATCATTCCATCTGAATGCCACATTCTTCCTAAGAATTTTAGTCAGAGGGGCTAAAATCAAAGAGGATCTGATGAGATTAATCAATTGAAATAAAGGATTAATAGTCTTTTAGCAGATTTATCAACATTTACTGAAAGTACAAAAAGGATGAACGATATGATTGGAAAATATAGACATCCAAAGGATAAAAGCAGTTTAGGGTTTACTAATAGTAATGTTTGTCATAATAAGAGTTTTGTTCCTAGCAAAAAGAAAAATAAGCAGTATTCTTATTATTTAAGGAATTATTGTAAGTCTAACCCTAAAGGACCCAAGAAAATATGGGTACCTAAGAAAGATTTAAAATAAACTGTAGATGTCCCTTCCTGGAAAAAGTAACCAGCACCAATGGTACTTGGACAGTAGATGCTCACGACATATGACAAGAAGAAGATCTATGTTCCTAGACCTCCAAAATAAGTAAGGAGGATTACTAACTTTTGGAGACAACCCGCAGAGCAAAATAGTTGGAATTCGCAAAATTGGTAAAGATTCATTTGTGTTTATTGATAACGTTCTGCTAGTTGAAGGACTAAAGCATAATCTAATTAGTTAATCATAGTGGAGAATTTGAAAATGAAAAATTCAAATTGTTTTGTGAAGAGAATGGAATTTTCCATAATTTCTCTGCTTCTAAAACTCCACAATAGAATGGAGTTGTAAAAAGAAAGACTAAGATGATTCAGGAAATGGTAAAAACTATGCTACGTGAAATGAATCTTCCTAAGTATTTTTAGGCAGAAGTTGTGAATACAACTTGTTATATTCAAAATAGAGTATTGCTGTGACCTATTTTAAATAAAACTTCATACGAGTTATGGAAAGGAAGAAAGCCAAATATTTCTTACTTCCATCCTTTTAGTTGCAAATGCACTATATTGAATACAAAAGAAAAATAGGATAAATTTGATTCTAGGATCAATTCAAGAAGTTTTCTAGGATATTCAATGTCTTCTAAAACTTATAGAGTTTATAATCTTGTTTCTAAATCTGATGAAGAATCTATGCATGTTAAGTTTGATAATGATTCTCATCCAGATAGAAGAGACAATTCTGATGAGGAAACTCTATCTGTTCCTTTAGTTGATAAACTATACATGTCACCTCTAGTTGATCCACCTGATAAGGCGAAACTTTAAAAGGAGTGAGAATTAGGTCTAAATTTAAAAAAGAGGAAAATGTAGCTTTTGTTTCTAAATTAGAACCTAAGAAAATTGATGAAGCTCTTCAAAATGAAGCTTAAATTCTAGCCATGCAAGAGGAGTTAAATCAATTTACAAGGAACAAAGTTTGGTCTTTAGTTCCTAAGCCACTCAATAAGTCTGTCATAGGAATCAGATGGGTGTTCAAAAATAAACTAGATGAATCAGGTAAAGTAAATCGTAACAAAGCTATATTAGTAGCTCAAGGCTATAATCAACAGGAAGGAATAAACTATAATGAAACCTATGCTCCTGTAGCTAGACTAAAAGCTATTAGGATTTTGCTTGCATATATTGTTTGTTATGATATAAAACTGTTTCAAATGGATGTTAAAATTGCATTTTTGAATGCTTTTTATAGATGAAGAAGTTTATGTAAAGCAACCTCTTGGTTTTGAAGATACTGATAAACCAGATTATGTCTATAGACTTCATAAAGCTTTGTATGGATTAAAACAAGCACCTCGTGCTTGGTATGATCGTCTAAGTTCATTTTTGATTGGAAATGACTTTGTTAGAGGACAAGTAGATAACACTCTGCTTAGAAAATGTATCAAAAATGATTTCATTATAGTACAGATATATGTCGATGATATTATTTTTGGCACAACTTCTAAGAAGCTATGTTCCAGTTTTGAAAATCTTATGAAAGTGAATTTAAAATGAGTATAATGGGTGAATTGAAAATTTTCCTTAGTTTAAAAATTAAGCAAACCGAAGAAAATATTTTTATTCATCAACAGAAATACTTCAAAGAACTGTTAGTCAAATATAAAATGAAAAAAGTTAAACCTATGTAAACTCCTATGCATCCTTCAATCCTTTTATCTAAGGATGAAATAGGTCAAAAGGTTGATCAAACCCTCTTTAGGGGAATTTTTGGTTTTTTCCTTTACTTAACTGTAAGCAGACCTGATATATTATTTAGTGTTTGTTTGTGTGCAAGATTTCAAGCAGATCCTAGAGAATCTCATTATATTGTTGTTAAAAGAATATTGAGATACTTAACAGGTCCTACTAATCTTTGTTTAATATATGAGAATGGTAAAGATTTCAGGTTAATTGGCTACTGTGATGTTGATTACGCTGGAGATAGAATTGTTAGAGGTTGTCACTTTCTTGGTCATAATCTAATTTCATGGTCAAGCAAGAGGCAAAGCTTAATTGCTTCATCTATTGCAGAAGCTGAATACATGTCAGCTGCAAGTTATTGTTCACAGACCTTATGGATTAAGTATCAGTTAGAAGATTACTTCATACAAAAAGATCAAATTCCAATCTTTTCTGACAACACAAGTGCTATCAGTATATCAAAAAAATCCAATACAACACTCAAGGGCAAAGCAAATTGAAGATATACATCATTTTATACGAGACTATGTACAGAGAGGAATCATTAGTCTACAATTTGTTGAGATGAATTAACAATGGGGGAATATCTTCACTAAACCTTTATGTGAAGATAGGTTCAAGGAAATCATACGGAACTTAAATATGGTAATGTTGAATGACCATTCTTCTGATACGATATGACCCAGGCGATTCATACAAGAAGAAGAAAAAAAGACGTAAGTTTTTAAGTAAATAGTAACAGTAAGTTATGAACGCTAACTTTTCAAGAGTATGTATAAGAAGGAAATCTTCTCAAGATTCTAAAATACTTTCTGCTCTAGAATTTTTTTGAAATACTTTGAAACTGACTTGCTTAATGCTCTCAACCAAGACGATTCAATACTCTGTTCTAAGTTTCAAGTTCATTTCATCTCATAGTTTTACTTTTAGAGACTAACATCACTACTTTTAGTGAAATAATTTTGTGTGTTTAGTTTTCATTTGTCAAACATAAAACCAAGATGCTCAACCCTTTTGAGAAATGAAGAAAAAGGGAAAAAGAAGATGTTTCTTAAGGGAAATAAAGATGATCTTATAGAAGAGCAGATTCAAGTAGCTGTGAAGAACATAGATGATGCATGCAATGCAGCTCAACTTGGAGGTATCTATGTTTCACAACAAATTTCAATAGGATCAAGAAGTAAATTTGGAGTTTCAAACACCGACGAAAACTTCAATGTAGTTGGCAAAGTGAAAGAAGAACATTACAAAAGTATTACGATTGAAGGTATTAATTTCAACATAGAAACCTTTGTGCATTTGGTTATGCATTTCAAACCTTTAGGTTTCATACCTTTAGTCAAAGATGTATTACTCCTTTTTGGGCAACCAATTCTGAAACTACCTAGACCTGATGATCTTGATCTCCCAGAAAGAAAACAAACCTTCAGTCTACCCTTTATCACAATTTAGAGTTAGACGTTTTACCTTCAAAACCATCTGCTATGGAAAACCTTCATC
>JANSVA010000216.1:16386693-16400310 GCA_025504915.1 Erythroxylum reticulatum
AAATCGTGAATCTTATTGAGGAATGGAAAACGAATTTGAATTTTGAGTTGGAATTGGAAGAATGATACTTTGTGATTGAAATAAGAAGTATGTATACCGATAAGGATGATTGAGCAAAGAGATTGTTAGATAAGCATAAATAACAACCCATGATATACATCCTAGTAGGAATATGCTGAGATAGCATTTGATGGCTAAGGAGGTAGAAGCAAATGACCACACTTGTGAGTTGCCAATAGTCTTGACTGTTGTAGATAAGCTTAAAGCTTATATTTTTGGATCTTATAGGAATATGAGATCAATGTACAATTTTGATTGACTTTAAGTATAACAATCATTATTGCACTGATGTCATTAGAATATTGTATGGGGCATTATATGACAAAAGGAGTCGTCTGCCCTTACAATTAAAATGAATAAGGCCTAAAATAGTTGAAGGATATAATTAATTATAAATGTTACTAATAAGTGAAATTGATCTGTATTAGAAATTAAATGACTCAACAAAAATGAATGAATTAGGTGGATCAACACCAAAGGTATGGGATACAATGATATAGACGTAAGTGTTAAGTGTACTAACACTATAGAGATATGAACTATGAAGTGAAGGATGAAATGTTTCTTAGAGTTTCACCTTCCCAAAGTGTGCTTAGATTGAGTGCAAGATGTGTTCAAGTTAGGGTAAAGAAGCAACTAAGCTTGAATTGTATTGACCTATATAAAGTTATTAAGAACTAGACCATTGACTTATGAGTTAGTATTACTATCAAAGATGTCTCAGATTCATAATGTGTTCTTTGTGAGTATGCTAAGAAATATTGATATGATCTAATATTGGTGTTATCGACACAGGAAGTGGAAAATTGTGAGTAATCGAAGATATATATATTGAGGAACCAGTTAAGAAAGTTAATGACTAAATAAGTAATAGAAAGACATGGTAAGTTTATCGACTATGGTCATTTGAAAGAAATTATTTGAGTGATTGATTAGTCAGATAAGAAATTCGAGGACGAAGTTTGCTAAGAGGGGGAGAAATGTTGGCCCACGAAATTTTTTCTTATTATTTTTGTTAAGTTATGCATGGCTTAAACAAAATTTGAGTTCTTGATAGAATAATTTTTAGAGTTAATTATTATGTAAATGTTAGTAGGATTTTATTATATAGGTTGGTTGAATTAAGTGTATTATATGAAGCGCATTTTTGGTAGATCACTTAAGGATAATGAGCCGTAAGGCATAAAGGAAGGGTAAAAGAGACTTTGCACACTCACTAAGGGTATTATAGGAAAAACAATATGTTGTCTTGCTTGTTAAGAAGAGAAAAACATAAGTTGAAGGGAGAGAAGAGTGAAAGACAAAAAATAAGAGAGAAGAAGGAGAGGTTTCGGTTATGAGAGAAAGGAAGGAGGAAAAAGCTGAGGTTTCATCATTTCTTAGTTTTCAAGAGGGATTTTGAGATTGTTATAGAAGAGAGAAAGGTGGAGGTAGAGAAGAGCTTTCATTAGAGCCAAGGAACTCTTCATTTGGTGAAGACTTAAAGTAAGCTCATTCTTAATCTTTTGGATTTTTGGAAAGGTTTTAGTTCTTGAAGCTTCAGAATTGCATAAGTTTAAGCTTTCTAGGATAAATTTTATGTTTATGTTTCTTTGGGTCCTTAAATTGGAGTTCCTATTGAATTGGGAATTTTTCCATTGATGAAGGAAATCAAGAAAGGCAAGAGAAGTAAGAGGGGAGGTATCTTTGAGCAAGTTTATAAGCAAGGAAATAGTTGAGTAATAAGCCATGACTATGTTTTCAAAATCAAGAGAATTAAATGATTTCAATTGTTTTATAAATTTGCACGATTGCTATTTGAATGATTTGAGAAATTTTTATATGTTTGGTATATGAATTTTGTTGAATGAAGTAATCCAACGATATATAATGAAGTTGGTAGTTAAATGGTTATGCTCATGACTTTCTAAGTTGTACATTGAAATTTCAAGTTTTTCAAAAGGGTCAAATTGGTGTTCTGGTTCCAGGGGAAAATCTGGATTGATCTAGGCTGAATTAGATAAATTTTATTCTTGAAAATTCTAGTTTATTTTATAGCTTTCGAACGATATATAATATGAAAATTTTGGATATTGAGTTGAAAGTTATGGTCATTTGAAGTTAGTGATGTCGCATAAGATGTATATGCAGGACAACTTCAGTCATGATCGCACTAAGCACTCTTGTTATTGCACCTTCCCTCCTTGTGATTGCACATTTCTCCTTGCGATCACACCAGCCTTCCTTGCGAGCGAACCTTCATCCTCGCGATCGCACCTTTGATCCTTGCGATTGCACTTGAAGGGTTTTCCAACTCTGAACGTGTTTGATTCTTTTGGCCATAACTTTTTCTTCTGACCTTCAAATGAATTGATTCTTGACGCATTGGAATGATAACACGTTATTATATAGTTAAATAAAAATTCTTAAAATTTGGAGTTGATTTGAAAAAGATGGATGTAAAGAAAGTGAGGGAAGCAGTTAGAAGAGCATGAATTGATTATTTTACTGAACATACCTCGATGTTTTAATCATATCTTGATCTGTAGAGCTCAGTGAGATTATTCCTATTTAAAAATAAACTATAGTCATAAAGATACAAATTATCTGAAGAAATAGAATTTTAATTTAGTCTCTAAGACTTTCATTTTTTTGGATGGAATTTGAGTATAGTGCACTGTTTCAATATAATAACAACCCGAAAATGATTGGGATATAACTTTCAAATTTTTAAGTCGAATTGAATGATTTTGGTGTCATTAGAAAGATCAGACAATGGGCAACATTGATTTGTATAATTCAATTTGTGTTTTGGTGATTAAAAGATGTGAACACGCTACCTTTTTGGGATGTGTGTTCAGATGTGACATAGGAAGTCAGGCACCTGTTTTCCGAGGGAAAAAACAGGGTCTAACACTTATAGTATTGGAGAAAGAAGATGAACTGATGATGGTTAAGGAGATTACATTGAAATAACCCTTCAAGGTGATACACGTATGTTTTATGATATTTCAAATAGTTGGGCTCCGAAAACAGAGTCCAACAAATAGAGCATTCTATTAGTCTCAGATCGATAGTCCGAAGTGAGTTGTAAAGATGTTAGGATGATAAAATATGCTTGATAGTATTAGGCTGAGATTGAACTTAAAATAAGACCTTACATATATTTGACAGTTTAATCATTTTTTATCGCTTGTTTTAATTTGTTTTCGATAGTTTAATTTTATTATATTTTCTAAATTGCTACAAATCCAAAAACTCATTTTAAATTTTCCTTGCATCAATTAATTTTGGTTACAAAAATTAACCGAATATTCCTTGTAGATTTGATCCCAACTCACCCTAACTACAAATTTCAGTTTGTAGAGTTAAGTAAATTTTACAGCGTACTCAACATGCGTTGTCAAATTTTGGCGTTGTTGCTAGGGACTAAGGTATTTTAATTATTGTATTTGACTTTAGTTGGTGTTTTGTGAATATATTTGTTTATAATCATTTTTTTTTAACTTTTTAATTTTTAATTGTTTGTTTGTGTTGGTGGATGGTAGTGACTAGATCTTCTTTAAGAGAAATTGAGTAACTTAATCCAGAGATCGAGAGAACATTATAGAGATTACGTATGGAACTAAGGTCAATTTTGGTGACTAATTAAAACTAGAATCCTAAGACACGATGAGAAATTCGAGAACTCTAAAGGAGTTGGCTGCACCCGATTTAATTCAAAGACCATTATGCATAACATTTCTGAATTTCGCTGAACATATTACTTTTGAGTTAAAATCTGGATTAATTCTTTTATTGCCTAGCTTTCAAGGTCTTGTAGGTGAGGATGCACATAAGCATCTTAATGAACTTGGTGTGGTGTGTTTGAGCATGAAGCCTTCTGAGGTAACGGACAACCAAATCATATTGCAAGTCTTCCCATTCTCACTCAAAGATGTAACAAAAGATTGGCCGTTTGATTTACTAGCAGGGATTTTAAATACTTGGTTAGAGATGAAGAGACTATACTTTGAGAAATATTTTCAATCCTCAAAGACAACAAATATTCAGAAGGAGATATGTGGTATCAAGCAACATAATGGAGAATCTCTTTACAATTATTATGAGTAGTTCAAGAAGCTATGTGCTAATTGTCTGCACTATAAAATACCAGATCAACTTCTCATCAAATATTTCTATAAAGGATTGCTATCGATGGAGAGGAGTTTGGCTGATGTAGTGAGTAGTGGGGCACTTTGTGAGAAAACTCTCATTGAAGTTAGGATATTACTTGAGCGGATGGCCACTAATATCTAACAATTTGGCATTTGGAACGATGTTGAATAAACAAGGTAAGCACTTCATCCATTGAATATCATTTAAATGAACAAACATCTTTTGTGATACAAATTGTAGTTGGATAAGCACAAATGTAACATCCCACTTCCACCGAGCATATACCCGTACATCACGAGGACATTCAAGCACATACCCTTAGAAAGGGGCAAGCTAGGATGATCACATCAACTCATTATAAAATTATTGTCTCAAGCAACAACACATCTCAAGCAGATTAGTTATCATTTTGGCTCATTTTAGGTGTGAACACATCATAAATACATCAATAATCAATTTGAAACCTTTTTTTTAACAAAACATATCCAGTCATGAATGTCATTACATTATAGAATTTACAAGTACATTATATAGCAGCTGCGGAATACAATTCAAACTGATCTTGACCACTAGCTCGTGTCCTAATGCATTGGCTACTTCAACTAGATTAGCTAGGTCATTTATGAACCTGAAAGACTACAATGCAATTTTTGTGAGTTTTGCGAACTTAGTGAGTGCTCACTGATATCAATTACAGAACAATTCATAATTTACATTCAATTTATAGATAAGTCATATCACATGTTGAATAAATACCATTATATCTATTATTACATATTTCTAGTTCAGAATAGTACAATTATTTCATTTTAGTCAATCGTATTGTATATATCATTTCACCTTTTCACAATCAGAAAAGTTCAATTATTTCATTTCAAACATTCATATAACACATATCAATTTACATATGCATATGTGACTCACTTTTATTGTTACTTTGTTGTGACCAAGCGTCTTTTTAACTATTTCGTATCTATTAGGGATACCGGGCTCATTGATAACTGTTCCGTATCCATTGTGAATACCATACTCATTTTTTCATAGGGAGCTTGAGGCTCTTACCACATTCTGAGCTTTAAGCTCATTTTCACTAGCTACTCTGGTTAGAACTTGATAGGATTGAATTATCTTGTATTTTCTTATGTATTTACATGTGATTTCAACCCTATTTTAAAGATAAAATGCTTAATTTGTGTTGACTGTAAGGTTAGATATATTGATATATTTTTGATACCAAAAAGACGAAATTTTCTAAAGCAAATTGGAGCATAATTATTTATCAAGTTAAAGGCACAAATTAAAAATAAATAAATAAATAAATTGGCCTGTGTGCTGTATACGCAAACGCAGCATACGCAGTGTTTAAATAACGCACAAGCTGTGTGCTCTTTGGGAGGCAAAAGGAGAGGGTTTTAAGAGGACAAAAATCTTATTTGTCTTGTCAGAGAATAGTGCCGACGTAAGGAAACTAATGAGGAACAAAGGCAAGTTGACACCGGAGGAGTATAGGAGGGCTGGACATCAAGCAGTGGAACAGCACAATGAGAAGCACGGTTTGGCTGATACATTGGAGGGCTGCAACAGTAAAGAGAGAGCTGCTGCGTGGAACACCATTAAACTCCCACATTTAATTGTCCAATCATGAACAATAACTAGAAGAGAGTAATTTTGAGATTTCCGAAGCAAATGTGAGATATGATTTGTGGTTGGAGCATGAAAATAGAAATGGAAGGCTAACTTCCCGATGCCGGTTCCACGGGAATATCGACGCCAAGTCACGGTTAAACTATTTCTATCATTCTAAAGTTGTAATTTCTTTTCGAGTTGTTGTGTTGTTGGTATTGATTTGGATGGTTTTAGGATAAATGATCTTAATATGTTATTTTGATCGTTTATTTCAAACCTATTGCTAAAACATTTATTGTAATCCGTAATCGTTACTTTTGATGTTTGTTAGTAGCATCTAATGATTTTTAATTGTTAGAAACAACATAACTTAGGTTTTATAACCCGAACGTGTGAGGTTACTGCCTATATTGATCGTTTCCCAATTCAAAATGCGACTGCCAAATTGAATCTATAGATCGTATCCTAGGTTATTCGGTGGTTAGATTTAGTTAATAATCGCATCTTGATTAATTACAACCTAAGGGAAAATCGAGATTTATAGAGCGTTCTACTAGTCTCAGATCAATAGTCCGAAAAGAATTGGAAAGACTTTAGAATGAAGGAATATGCTTGATAGTGTTTAGGTCGAGATTGACCTGAGAACCGGACCTTAATTATACTCAACACTTTTCTCATTTTTGATTATTTGTTTTAATTTGTTTTGATAGTTTACTTTTACTTTAGTTTTCTAAATTGTTTGAAACCAAAAACCCCCATTTATTTTCCTTGCATCAATTAATTTCATTACAAAAATTAACCGAACATTCCCTGTAGATTTGATCCCGACTTTCTACAACTACAAATTTTAGTGTGTAGAGTCAGGTAAATTTTGCAGTGTACTCGACACGTGCTGTGAAATTTTGGCGCCGTTACTGGGGAGTGTGGTAGCTTAGTTTTCGAGTTTGATTTTAATTGGTATTTTTATGAATATATTTATTTATAAGCTTTCCTTTTGTTGCTTGTTAATTTTTTTTATTGTCCATTAGTGTTGGTGCATGGTAGTGACCAGGTCTCCTCGTAGAGAAATTGAACAACTTGATCCGGAGATCGAGAGAACATTGCATAGATTGCATAGGGAATCAAGGTTAACTTTGGTAAACGAATTGGCAGTAGAATCCGAAGACACAATGGCAAATCCAAGAACTCTAAGGGGGTTGGTTACACCCAATTTAACTCATAGACCATTATGTATAACATTTTCGAATTTTGCTGAACATGTTACCTTTGAGTTAAAATCTTGATTAATTCATTTATTGCCTAACTTTTATGGCCTTGTAGGTGAGGAAGCACATAAGCATCTCAAGGAACTCGATGTGGTATGTTTGGGCATGAAGCCTCACGGGGTGACGGATGAGCAGATCATGTTGAGGGCCTTCCTGTTCTCGCTCGAAGATGTCGCAAAAGATTGGCTATTTGATTTATCGGCTGGAAGTGTGAACACTTGGTTGGAGAAGAAGAGATTATTTTTGGAAAAATATTTTCTGACCTCAAAGATAGCAAGTATTCGAAAAGAGATATGCGGTATTGAGCAACACAATGGGGAGTCTCTTTACAAATAATGGGAGCAATTTAAGAAGTTATGTGTCAGTTGCCCACATCACAACATACCAGAGCAACTTCTCTTCCAATATTTTTATGAGGAATTACTACCAATGGAGAGGGGTTTGGTTGATTCGGCAAGTGGTGGGGCACTTTGCGAGAAGACTACTATTGAACCTAGGATATTACTTGAACGGATGGTCGCTAACACCCAATAATTTAGCACTCGTAATGATGTTCGACGAGTAAATGAGGTAAGCACTTCATCCATTGAACATTGTTTAGATGAACTAACATCTTTTGTGAGACAGATTGCAGTAGGACAGGCACAAGTGAAAGTTTGCAGGATATGTTCAAACACAAGTCATCTAACTGCCCTGCTTTGCAAGAAGGGAGTATGGAGTACGTGAATGCTGCAGGATGAATTTCCCTAACCAATACAACCTATACTCGCAGACGTATAACCCCGGTTGGAGGGATCACCCCAACTTGAGTTATGGAGGGAATTGACAACAAAATCACTTCCAAAATTGGCCAGAAGCGGCACTAAGATTTCAACCAAGGAAACAAGGAGCACAGGGAGCTTCTTCTTCCAGTTTAGGTACATCTTTAGAAGAAATTGTTAGCAAAATTATTGCTACCAATTTGCAATTTCAATATGATATATAGCAGCAGTTACAACAATTTAGATAGGAAACTAAAGCAAGCCAATAGGAAACAAAAGTAAGCCAACAGACATGGAATACCAAATGGGTCAAATGGCAGTAAGGCTCAATCGCCTAGAGTCACATGGTGGAGGAAAATTTCCATCACAACCTAAGGTGACCCTGAAGAATGTCAGTGCCATAACCTTGAGGTGCAGAAAGGGGATTGAAGGTCCTAAAAGCACCCCATCAAAGCTTGCTACTGAGGAAGACATTGAGAAGGAATTGGAAAAGGAAGAAAATTTATCATCAATTGTGAAGATAAATGTCGAAAGTCCTAACATTACTAAAACTAACCCTCCACCTTTTTCGAGCAGATTAACAAGGCCAAACAAGGAGGACAAGGATAAAGAGATATTAGAGACTTTCCAGAAGGTATAATTCAACATACCTTTGCTCGAAGTAATCAAGCAAGTTCCAAGGTATGCCAAATTCCTCAAAGAACTATGTACATATAAGAGGAAATTAAGGGGTGATGAGATAGTGATGATGGGTGAGAATGTGTCGACAGTATTCAGAAAGAAGATGCCTCCAAAATGCCGGGATCCAGGTATGTTCACCACTCCTTGCAAAATTGGTAATACTATGATCAATAAGACAATGTTGGATTTAGGTGCTTCTATTAATGTGATGCCTCATTCGATTTATGCTTCTTTAAATTTAGGCCCTTTGAAAAAAATAAGTGTAGTTATCCAATTGGCTGATCGCACTAATGCTTATCCTGATGGTGTGGTTCAGGATGTTTTCGTGCAGGTGAATGAGTTAGTGTTTCCTGCAAATTTTTATGTTGTGGATATGAATGATGACACCTCATGCAATCCGATACCTATCTTGTTGGGAAGACCATTTCTTAATACGACTCAAACTAAGATATATGTTCGTAAAGGCACCCTCATAATGGAATTTGAAGGGAAAGTAATTCATTTCAATATTTTCGATGCCATGAAACATCCTCTTAATGATCATTGTGTTTTTTCTGTTGTTGTGATCGATCCTTTGGTGCAAGAAATGTTTAAATTAAGTTACAGGGATCATTTGGAAATAGCTTTAACTGAGGATATGGAAGTAGAAGCCAACACTAATATTGAGATGGGAGAGGAGCTTGTGGAAATGACAGTCGCCTTGGACTCATTAGAAAGCTCTCCAAAAAGGTATGATTTGGCTTCTATACAAACATCCAAAGCTCACCATAAGTTGTTACCTTCTGATGTGTAGGCACCAGAATTGGAATTGAAGCCACTCCCTACACATCTGAAGTATGCCTATTTGGGAGATAAATAGACTCTCCCAGTTATCATCTCGACAGAGTTGACTTCAAACTAAGAGGAGAGGCTGCTTCGAATGTTGAGGAAGCATAAAAAGGCCATCGGGTGGACCATCGTAGATATCCAAGGGATAAGCCCTTTCATATGCATGCATCGCATTTTGTTATAGGATGATGCAAACTCTATAAGGCAAGCTTAGCGTAGGCTGAATCCTCCAACGATGGAAGTTGTGAAGAAGGAGATATTGAAGCTTCTAGATGCTTTGGATATCTACCTGATTTCTGATAGCAAGTGGGTAAGTCCTGTCCAGGTGGTTCCAAAGAAGTCTGGAATTACTATTGTGAAAAATGAGGAAGGTGAGTTAATTCCCACCCGAGTGCAAACCAGGTGGTGAGTATGTGTTGATTATCAAAAGTAATCAGCTATAAGTAAGGATCACTTTCCCCTTCCTTTTATTGATCAGATGCTTGAGAGATTCACTGGATATGACTATTATTGCTTTTTAGATGACTTTTTAGGTTATCTTTAGATCCCGATCGCACTAGAAGATCAGGAGAAGACCACATTTACATGCCTATTTAGGACGTTTACCTATTGAAGGATGCGATTTGGATTGTGTAATGCACCTGTCACATTCCAAAGGTGTATAGTAAGGATTTTTTCTGAATATGTTGAGAAGATTATCGAGGTATTCATGGACGATTTTAGTGTGTATGGATCTTCTTTTGATGAATGTCTTGAGAATCTTGCCATTATCTTGGAACGATGTATAGAAACTGACCTTATGTTGAACTAGGAAAATTTTCATTTTATGGTGGACCAAGGTATAGTTCTAGGTCATGTGATATCTGCTAAGGGTATTGAAGTTGACAAGTCCAAAGATGACATCATTTCTTCTTTAACTTACCCCTCTACTGTAAGGGAAGTGCGTTCTTTTCTAGGGCATATGGGTTTTTATCGGGGATTCATTAAGGACTTTTCAAAGACAGCCACACCACTATGCAAGCTTCTTCATTAAGATGCCTCATTTAAGTTCGACGAGAGGTGCAAAGAAGCATTCAACAAACTTAAGGAGTTTCTGACATCCCCACCGGTGATCAACCACCAAATTGGAACCCCCATTTGAGATTATGTGTGATGCAAGCAATTATACGAAGAGGGCAGTTCTAGGGCAAAGAGTGGGAAAAGCTTTGCATGCCATTTACTATGGTTCAAAGACTTTAAATCCATCTCAATTGCATTATTCCACTACTGAAAAAGAATTGTTATCTGTGGTTTTTGCTTTGGAAAAATTTCGATCACATTTGCTTGGTGCTAAAGTGATTGTTTATTCTGACCATATAGCTTTACAATACTTACTCACAAAGAAAGAAGCCAAACCGAGGTTGATTAGATGGATTCTCCTCTTGTAAGAATTCGACTTAGAGATTAGAGATAAGAAAGGGGCAGAAAATGTGGTGGCAGATCATCTCAGTTATTTAATAAAGGAAGACGATGATATCCCTCTATGAGAAAGCTTTTTGGATGAGCAATTGCTTTTTGCCAATGTGACACCACCATTGTATGCATACATTGTCAATTTTTTAGTAACTAACAAATTATCTGTTGGTTTGTCTAAGGCTTAGAGGGATAAGCTACGAAGTGAAGCAAAGTACTATATTTGGGATGACCCTTATCTTTGGAGGCACTGTGTAGATCAAGTTATCAGGAGGTGTGTACCAAAAAAATGAATCATCATCAATTTTATCCTTCTACCATTTGTATGCTTGCGGAGGACATTTTAGAGTAAAACAGACAGCTCAAAAAGTTCTGGAGAGTGGCTTCTGTTGGCCAACATTGTTCAAAGATGCATATACATTCTATAAATCCTGTGATAAATGCCAACGGTCAGGTAACCTGTCCCGTAAGGATTAATTGTCACAAACCCCTTTACTTTTCTGTGAAATTTTTTACGTTTGGGACATTGATGTTATGGGACCTTTCCCTCCGTCTTTTAACTTTACTTATATATTGCTTGCGGTTGATTATTTTTCTAAATGGGTGGAAGCAAAAGCCACTAAGACTATCGATGCTAAGGTTGTTATAGATTTTGTTAAGGCTAACATTCTTTCTAGGTTCGGGAAACCGAAAGCCATCATTAACAATAGGAATCCACTTCTGTAACAGGGTGATGGAAGCAATGTTCAGAAAATATCACATAACGTACAAAGATTCTCGTTCTTACCATTGTGAAACTAATGGGCAAACTAAAGTCTCAAATCGAGAAATCAAGTTAATCTTAGAGAAAACTGTGCAACCCAATAAGAAGGATTGGATTGTAAGACTGGAAGATGCATTATGGGCCTACCGGATGGCTTACAAAACCCTAATTGGAATGTCTCAGTATAAGCTAGTGTTTGGAAAGCCATGTCATCTTCTAGTAGAATTACAACATAAGGCATATTAGGCTATCAAAAGATGTAACATGCACTTGGATGATGCGGGAGTGCATAGGAAGTTACAGCTTCAAGATTTAGAAGAGATAAGGAATGAGTCATATCAAAATGCAATGATATATAAGGAGAGAACGAAAGCTTTTCAAGATAAGATGATTTCAAGGAAAAGTTTCTCGGTGGGCTAAATAGTGTTACTATATCATTCCAAACTCAAGCTCTTTCCTGGTAAGTTACATTCCTATTGGGTTGGTCCATTTTGTTATCACTAATGTCTTTCCTTTTGGTGCAGTGGAGATACAAAGCCTCAAAACTGACAAGACATGCTAAGTGAATGGTCATCGTTTGAAGTCGTATTATGAGGGCTTCCAAACAGAGGATTTAGAGGTGTTGATGCTGGAGGATGTGACTGGTGTCACTTAAAGCACGCAATTAGAGGTCGAGCTAATGACATTAAAACAAAGGCGCTGCTTGGGAGGCAACCCAAGGGAAGTTAATTTCTGTCTTTTACATTTTTGCATTTGTTATTTTTGTTAACTACTCCATTTCTGGCATTTGATTTGGCATATACTTTTGCTCTTGTGATTTGTTAATATGCATTATCTTTAAAAGAGTAGTGACTAATAGTAGAAAAAGCCAGTAAGATTTTGACCCTTATTTAACTGACACATCCACATCAGTCTCATTTCCTTTTGATAATGTGTGACCTTCATGACATGTACATCCTGATTGCGTTGAATTTCTATTCGAGACCACATTTTTATCACATGCATTGACATGGATATGATTAGTCATTCTTTTTTTCATAAACTTCATTGGCCAAATAACCTATCCTATTGACATGATTTTTCTCTTGATACACCCCTTTGAGCTTAGCCTTTCTTTTTGTATAAACCACCTTTTATGCTTTTACACTTAACCAAATGTCCTACCCAAGTCATGAAGCTAGTGGAACATTTATGATTGTTGAGTTTATGGATGTACAAAATTCTAGGTGTGGGGGTGTATATATGTGTGAGGGTTAGTTATAATATTGGGAGGTTATTTTATGTCTTATCATTGAAATTCCCATATTGATGTAGTTTATTTTAATTTAAAAAAAGAAAAGAAAAGAAAATGAAAAAAAAAGAGAAAGAAGAAAAAAAAATTGTTTAAAATAAATGTATCAAGGAAGAATTGTATATGTGTTGAAAAGTTGTTTATAGTTTATGCATCTTCCTAGAGTTGAAATGGATGTATTGTTTGAGTAAGTTGAATATGAGGTAGATGTTGACTAAGAAGGTTCACTCTTGTGATTTCATTGGCATAATTTGTTAAGTCAAAATGACTTCACGTCTAATAATTTTAATGACATTCAAATAATAATAAAATTAGAAATTGTTGAATCGTTTTGATCAGGAAGAAAGTAAGACGAAGTAGAAACGAAAGTAAGATGAAGTGGAAGTAAAAGGAAGACGAAAGAAAGTGAGACGGAAGTAGAGCAAAAGTGAGACGAAAGAAAGTAAGACGAAGCGGAAGCAAAAGTAAGACTAAAGAAAATAAGATGAAGCGGAAGCAAAAGTAAGACGAAAAGAAAGTGAGACAGAAGTGGAAGCAAAAGTGACACGAAACGAAAGTAAGAGGAAGCGGAAGCAGACGTAAGACGGAAGCGAAAGCAAAAGTGAGACGAAAGAAAGTAAGACGAAGCGGAAGCAGAAGTAAGAGGAAAAGAAAGTGAGACAGAAGCGAAATCAAAAGTGAGACGAAAGAAAGTAAGACGAAGCGGAAGCAGAAGTAAGAAGAAAAAAAGTAAGACGGAAGAAAAACTAAGAC
>JANSVA010000216.1:16402776-16427087 GCA_025504915.1 Erythroxylum reticulatum
CCATGCATTTTATGAAACACAAACAGTATCTGCATTTAAGCTAACCATGTTTGCATAAACGTAAACATTTGAACAAGAGAGGGAGCAAAGGTTTCGCAAGAAGAAGAGCATGAACATTGTGCTAGATCGAAAACTAGCACATTAAATTATCCCATTAAAAGAATAGTAAGGGCATAGGCCTGAAGGTGGGGCAGAGAGCTGGTGTGTAGAATAGACTACAATTTGGTGGCTGGAGATAGTGAGAGAATAGATGTCGCAGAGAGCTAGTGTGGAGAGAGGGGTAGACCAAAAACTCACATCTTAAATTGTCAGTTCGATGAATAGTGAGAGGAAATAGAGAAGAGAGCAGTGTGACACCACTGAAGCATATGGAGAAGATGGCTTACGGTTGGAGAAAAATAGAAATACAAGGCTAGCTTCCTGATGTCAGTTCAATGAAAATATCGACAACACATCACAGTTAATCTATTTCTATTATTTTAAAGTTGTAATTTCTTTCTGGATTGTTATGTTGTTGGTGTTGTTTTGATTGGTTCGGGATTAATGATCTTAATACGTTATTTTGATTTTTTTATTTCGAACTATTACTAAAATATTGAATGGAATTGGTAATTGTTACTTTTGATGTTTGTTAGCAGCATCTAATGATCATTAATTGTTAGGAACAACATAATTTAGGTTAGATAACCCGAATGTCTGAGGTTACTCCCTATATTGATCATTTTTTATTCATAATATGACTGTCAAATTGAATATAGAGATTATATCTTAGGTTATTCGGTAGTTATGTTAATTAATGATCATATCTTTATTAAATATATCATAAGGGAAAATTAAAATTTGTAGAGTGTTCTATTAGTCTCAGATCAAAAGTCCGAAAAGAGTTGTAAAAATGTTAGAATGGTGGAATATGCTTGATTGTGTTTAGGCCGATTTAACTGGACCTTACTTATAGTCGACACTTTTCTCATTTACAATTGTTTATTTTAATTTGTTTTCAATAGTTTACCTTTACTTTAATTTCTAAATTGGTTAAAATCCGAAAACCCCCATATATTTTCCTTACATCAATTAATTTTGTTACGAAAATTAACTAAACATTCCCTATGGATTCAATCCCAATTCACCATCACTACAAATTTTAGTGTGAAGAGTCAGGTAAATTTTACAGTGCACTAGATACATGCTGTCAATTTTGGCGCCATTATTGGGGAATGTGGTAGCTTAATTTTCAAATTTGATTTTAAATGGTGTTTTGTGAATATATTTGTTTATAATCATTCTTTTTATTACTTGTAATTTTTAAATGTCCATTAGTGTTAGTGTATGGTAGTGACCAGATCTCCTCATAGTAAAATTAAGCAAGTTGATCTGATCTACATATAGTACAAGGAACACAATTACACTGCAACTAACTTTTTTATACACATACGACTCATTTAGATTTTGCAAGAAATCAAACTCTTTGATTTTCTCATCAAATTGGATATTCCAATTCTTGGATGCTTACTTCAATTCATAAATGGATTTCTGACGCTTGCATAACTTTTCTCCATTTATGGATATGAAACAATTAGGTTGTCATATACACATCCTCGGATAGGTTTCCATTAAGGAAAATCATCTTCATATCAATTTTCCATATCTTATAATAATAATGAGCAGCAATGGCTAGGAGCACCCTAATGGGTTTAAGCATAGCTACTGAGATAAACGATTCATCATACTCAACACCTTGCCTTTGATGATAACCTTTAGCTACAAGCTTAGCTTTATAGGTAACTACATTACCTTCCATGTTGGTTTTCTTCTTAAAAACCTATTTGCACCCTATGGGTTTTATCCTTTCACCTGGGTCAACCAAAGTCCATACCTGTTTTTCATATATAGAATCCATTTCGAATTTAATAACTTAAAGACATTTGTTAGATTATGAACTTTTTAGAACCTCTTTATAGGTAGTTGGCTCATCATCTTCTATAAGCAATACGTCATTAAGTTCACTTATGAGAAATTCGTATCTCTCAGGAATATGATGTATCCTATCTGACCTACGAACTTCTTGTGTGTCAAAAGGTTGCATGTCTAGGTAGTTAATCTGTATCTATTTAAGCATCTTTAACTTCCATAAGTTCAATTTTGCTCTTGTTGACTTCTCATAGAAGAAACTCTTTCTCCAAAATGACAGCATGTTTTGAAACAAACATCTTTTGTTCCAAAACATGGTAGAAATGATATCTTATAGTTTCCTTAGTATATCTTACAAATAGACACTTGTTAAGTTTAGCTTCAGGCTTATCTAACTGAATCTGCTTCACATAAGCAAGACAACCCCAAGCTTTCATATTAGAAAGATAGAGTTTCTTATTAGTCCATATCTCATATAGAGCAATATCAATCGACTTGGATAGGACTCTGTTTTATACAAAAATAGAGGTTTAGAGTGCAAACTGCTAAAATGATTTTGGTAAATCCTCTAAACCCATCATAGTGCTCACCATGTCTAGCAAGGTTTGATTCCTCCTCTCAGCCACACCATTGTGTTGTGGCATCTAAGGTGGAGTCCACTGGGACAATATTCCATTATCCCTGAGGTAATCCAAAAACTCTTGGCTTATTCATCACCTCGATCTAATCGAAGTGATTTAATACTTCTCCTATGTTATTTCTCATCTTCATTTCTGAATTTTTTGACCCTTTCAAAGGCTTTAGACTTATATCTCATAAGATACATATACTCAAATCGAGAATGATCATCGATAAAGGTAATGAAGTATATGAAACCACCTTTGACTTGTATGGACATTGTACCACATACATCAGTATGTATTAGGTTTAAAAATCATTAAATCCCTTCTTCTGCTTCAAGGACTCCAAGTAGGCCTTGTAATTTCTCTTCCAGTGGCCATTCTTGCCATAGTGGAAGCAAGTTCCCTTCAAGGCAGTCTTCTTTGCTCTCTTGACACCTCCTTTAGGCCCTGCAGACTTCTTCTTCTTTTGGTTTTTTTCTTCAAGCCAAAAGAGTCCACCAACATCACAACCTTATCCTTGCGGATATATGGCGCAACTACCTAGAGCATTTGACTAGCTTGGTAATTGTGTTGGATATATTGTTCATCCAATAGATAAGTACAAATTGTGAGTAACAATTAGTTTAACCCATTAGAATTAACTCAGTACTTAATTTATGTCCCAAATCAAAACCCATGGAGGACAATGGCTCGATGTAGCCATTCATCTTTAGTGCATACTACACTGGAGATGTAACCTCAACCATCTTGGAGCATAAGAGCAATTGTGAAGTCTCGAACCTCTCGGACCTTGCTTGTTCATCAAAGAGCTCCCTAAGATGATAGACTACGATATGAGCATCCATAGCCTCATGCTGCTTTTGTAGCTTCAGTGACATGGTGGCTAGCATAATACAACTAGCCATCTCGCTATCATCGAGATGCTTCCTATATACCCTCCGATCATCAAAGGCATCAGGATTTAGGGATTGGGAAGTGGTTTCCAAGACATAACTAAGCTTCTCAGACTTGAGAACTATTCTCAAGTTCTTGAACTAGTCAAGGAAGTTTGATTTAGTCAACTTGTTAGCTTCCATTAATTATCTTAGATTCACACTAGTACTCAATAGTGTTGACTCAAGCAATAGCAACCTTTCTTTAAAGAGAGAAAAATTAGAATGCACTTAAATGCATGTCTATAAAGACTTAAATAACATGCATCATGGCTTCCACTATTTTCACAAATCCATAACCCTTAATACAAATCCGAGGGAACTCGTAGAGAAATTCTCTTAGGGGGTCGATATCCAAGATTCCTAAGAATGACCTTGGGTTTGCCCAATAAGCCACCTTCGTTTACTAACTTGGCTAAACTTACTATTATATGTTATTTCATTTGGAATTAATATTAATCTAATTAAAATGAATGTCTAATTCCAGAAATTAATTCATAATTAATTTACCTTAAAATAATTATTTGATGTCCAAAATTAATCAACTTCAATTTTTTCACACATGCCAATTTTTCTAATCTTACTAGAAAATCTATTGCTCTACTAAAATTAATTCAAAATTAATTTCTATAATTTCCGAAAATTTTCATAGCATAAGTCATCATTCCAACACAATTATAGAGGGATAAAATTATTAAAACATTTTTAATAATTCTACAAAAATTATAGAGGGATAAACATGCCAAATATTTTCACATAATTTTTCTAGAACCAAATTGCATGAACATCATGTGTAACCTCATCAGTTTAGGCAATAGACATCATATGCCTAACAAAAAGACAAATTTCATGCATGTTCTTGTAAATTCTAAATTAAATATTTTAATCAAATTAAAAATTATTTTTAATCAGACTAAATCATTAAAACCATTTTTATATAATTAATTTTGAACAAAACATTATAGGACCCTATGATGTCACAACCATGAAAACATTTTTCACATGTTATGTATGCTACATCTAACAAGGCACAAGATGGCCCTAATACAACTAAAAGGTTCCAATCATACGTCTCATACATAATATATATCAAATATACACGGTGAAAAATGAAATAGAACCTCAAAAACTAGATCTACTAATGTATATTGATATAGAAAACAAAAACATGAAATGTAAGATGTTTAAATATCTTTCTTACAATCTCCTTCGTTCTTTAATCTTCTCCGCATTGGGTTGTCGTAAACTATTTATTCGCAAACTAAACTATTAGTTTTACGTCAAAAATTGCAAGTATATAGGTCACTACTTATAGTTAAAATAGATATCGTCCTATAGAGATTGATGTTAGACACCACTCAATTTGGGTTAAGCCTTGTTTAAGAAAATGATTTCAAAAGATTAAAAACTTGAAATTAAACTAACAATGAACAACCAATTAAGGCAAAGTGTAGTAATTTGATGGACAAAGTTTAATAGTAGGAGTTACTTTATCCCTATTTTATTTTATACCTAGCCAAGGGGTTACTTTATCCCTATTTCGCTTCTTTGGCTAGCCTCTAAAAGTCTCACTTTTTCTATTTTTGGTGTGTCTTCAAATAGATGGAGGCTCCTAGGGTTTAGATCCTTTATATATGTCAATGGGAGGGCCAAATCACTTAAAATTATGTGTTTAACCTAATCTTGGTGAGTTCTGCTACTGACAGAGAGGTGGTCATCTGGTAGTTGCTTGATCGTGTTTGTTGTCTGATGACTTTCTTCATTCTTAACTCTTTTGGCCATAACTTCTTCTCTTGACCTCTGATTGACTTAAATTTTGAACTGCAAGCTCCTCACACACTGTCCTTCCTCTCCACCAGATTTTATTGTCATCTGAATTCTATAAGTCTTCCCAGTGATGTAATTAAATCACTTAACCACATTTACAGTTGCAAATCTGACACCTACGTAATTCATCAACAAGGTGCTTCAATCCATCCTACAAATAGGCTACAAAACTACCTTTAAACACTAGATAATGTAAAGAAACAACTAAACACTTCAAAGATCAAGAAAAGATGCTAAAGATGCTAAAGATCAAATAAAATAGAACTAAAACATAGGAAGAAGCACTTAAAATATATTAAAACACACTAGAAACATAACCTAAAAACACACTTATCATAAACCACAACGATCAACGTAGATCGTCTCTAATGAAAGTCCACATGAAGATAGAACCACCATTCAAGATCATTTTACTCCTCCTTCAAATCTCCTATATGTGTGACCCAATAGGTTCTCAATCATATTGGCCACTTGAATTAACATTTAATTCAAGTAATTTAAAAGTGATATCTAGCAACACATGATGACCCCAATTGACCGAAAAATTATTGGTTTGAATACGAACCCTTCCATATGTAATGCTACCATACAATTTGTCCTTTCACCATCTATACCCCATTTAGTTCAGAGTATGGTTAATGTGTCAACTCCCACTAGGCTGACTATGTCATATCTAGTCCAAGTGATATTAAATCTTTTCCTGAGGATCTTATTACTCTATGTACCATTAAAGACTCTCTTTATGACACATATCTGTTTTGGACAGAGACTCCCCAATAATGACCCTAACAAGAGGCTGTGGATATCATCTCCTTCTATCAAGAGTGGTGAATCCTTTATTGGCTACTTAATTACCGTCGAATACTTCAAATTATACACAATAAGTGCTAAAGGTCATCATGTGTTGCTAGATTATATGAACATTGAACTAATGAAAAATGCCTTTATTAATCATAAAATGATTTATACAATAAGTGCTAAAGGTGATTGCCTTTAGAGCACTTCTCTAACAAATGTTTGAACATTAATGGAATGACACCAAGGATGTGAATTTACCTTATTTAGGTTTTTGTTCCTCTAACTTATAACTAAACCAAAAATAGAACCAAAATAAGCATCTTAGGTGCAATATAACATTAAACAACATTAGGTAATAAATAGATAATCAATGAAGCACATATGAAAACCATGCTTAAGCCTTTATTTATCTAATACTCTACTAGAACATTGTGTAAATTCTCCTACAGAGGAATGAACTGTTGTTTGATGTTCTATAATTAGATTCCTGGCTACCACATTTGTAAAAATAATAGAACTTGAGCAATATGCCAAGGTCCTTCCTCCATCACCTTTGGTGTTTCACAATAAAAAGAAAACATGCAAAGGATTAGATCATTGGGATATGATTTGAATGAAAATAAAATATAAAAATTTTAAATAATTAAATGAAATTAAGAAAATAATCAAATAACAAATGAGCTACCACAAATATGTAAGGAACATTAAGGATGAAGCTTAGGATTCATTCTAACATTATTTTGCTCCCTAACTGCTATTAATTCAATTCAATGTCAATTCTAGATTTTTAAAGGGTTGATTACACTCTCTCTTAACCTAATCATTTAACCCTGATTGATTAGTCTTAATTGATTATGAAATTATGGATTTTTAACCTCTTGATTCACAAACTCTACCTAACGTTTTCAATTAGTTCTTAAGTGATCTATCGAATAATTGGGTTTTCACACAAGATCCCTCATTGTATCATTACCAATTTGATATTTGTTAGACTTACTAGGTTACTAACTCTCATTATCCAGCATAATCAGAATACTTTCAACTCATTCTCTTGATTTATTATTGAAGTATTAGCATACCCAAACATCACATCACTAGAAAATTGAATTGAAATATACAACAGTTAAGTCACAAAACAACTTAAGAAAAAATCCAAATGTAAAAATTAGACCATCTTAAATGTGAATAACATATTGAAATCCAAGTTACACCTCAATTTTAATGAAATAAACAAAAGAAAGAAAGAAAGAACTTGGTTTGAACTTAAACTTGAAATTTGGAATTTCTAGATTGCTCTTCTTGCTTCTCCTTCTTGCTCTCTCACTTTGGAAAATGGTGGCTGCCCCTTTTTGAGTGTTTTATGTTCTTAAATATTTCTTAAGGCTTATAGGGTTCTTTATAGGGTTTACCCACTTAATTTGGTTCTAAAAATAGATCCAAAATGTTAAAATTACAAAAAGAGTCAAGTGTTGGAAAAGCTAAAATTTGCTGGAATTATTGTCTGCATTCTCTATCAAGATCTTGACAATACAAGTCATGATTGTGACCTGCTTCCATACTTCAATTCTTCTCTTTTCTTCAATTTCCTATTTCCATACACTCAAACACACATCACACACCTCTTGAAACATAAAATTAAGATCCAAATCATGCTCAAAACCACACAAACACTTAGATTATAAACAAGCACTAATAATAACATAATTCTAAGACTATATACATGATAATCATCTAAGAAATAATCAAAACCACACTTAAACATCTATCAAAACTTAGTATAATTACACCTATCAATATACAAGTTTTTCAATCTAGTACTTTACAATTTAGGTATGTGTAGAATTTGAAAACTATTAAAACTGAATTTAAAATTCCTAATGCTAAGAAGTGTACTAGTACACTACAAGCTATCTCCATTGCTAAGGATAAGTTAATCTCTACACAAGCTTTATTCTTTACTAATCTAGGTGACGTAACTCTCTTATGCATTAAAAAGCAAATGTTGAAAGACTACCCGTTGGACCCTAAATTTTTATTTTATTTATTTATTTATTTTATTTTCTTGGAATTTAGTCATTAATTTA
The DNA here is from genome assembly GCA_025504915.1 of Erythroxylum reticulatum. Taxonomy (NCBI): domain Eukaryota; kingdom Viridiplantae; phylum Streptophyta; class Magnoliopsida; order Malpighiales; family Erythroxylaceae; genus Erythroxylum; species Erythroxylum reticulatum. The sequence continues at coordinate 16,410,949 of JANSVA010000216.1, forward strand.
GCAAGCATAAGAAGCAATTAGAATTTGAATAGAAGTGTTAGAATTAAGTTAGGGTATAGTCTGGTATTTAATAGACTAAAGGAGTAAGGGGACATTATGTTAAATGAAGAAGGGCAAAATTGGAAGGGAAAGACAAAGAGTTGTCTTGAGTAAGAAAGAAGAAGAAGAAAATTGTGAGAAGAGAGAAAGAAGAGAGAAAACAAGGGAAAGAAGAGAAAAGAAGAGAAAGTCGTGGAGAAGAAAGAAAGAAGAGGAGAAAGAAGAAGAAGGAAGAAGATTTGGCTAAACTTAAGGTAACCTTCATCTTTCTTCTTGTTTGGGTAGAAAAATAAGTAGGGAAATGAGTTTGTGTAGGATGAAAGAAGAGAAACCCAATTGATTTTACTTGTATTTTTGGAAGGGTTTAGTTCATGAAACTTAAGAAATGTATGGGTTTTAGTATTCTCGAATTAATTTTAGTAAATATGCTTTGTGAATCCCAATTTGTATTCCTATTTAATTGGAATTTTTTCCAATATAAAAGGGAATCAAGAAAGGCCAGAGGAGCAAGAGAAGAGGGACATTTAAGCAAGTTTTAAGCAAGGAATCTAGGTGGGTTACATGTTTATAATGGAGTTAATAAGCCATGAATAATTTTTCTTTTCAAATCAATAGAGTTAATTGATTTAAATCACTTTATAAATGTTGCATTTATTACTTCTTAAATGATTTGAGAAATTGCTACATGTTTGGCACATGAATCTTGTTGATGATTTATGAAATGAAGATGGAAATGGTATTTGAAACATATTGTGCTTATGGAAATCATGTTTCTGAAATGTGCCTTCTGGGCAATATGTTTACAAGTCATGAAATTAATGTTTGTGTGGATTTGTGGTAATCCATTCTGTTATGTCACTTGCATATTGGCCATGTTAAAGACTTCTACAACCTACCTTCTAGTGGCATGGAGATCTTTTCTAGACTCCCTTATGTTTACGAACTACGCAAAACCATTAAGTGGGTTTGTGATAGTCCTTTCTGTTATTCCTGGAGATTTGTAAGAACTCCCTTATCCTTATAGAGCTACCCAAACCATTCTGATTGCCTATTTGTTTATGGCTTTTTGATAAGTTTGATGAATGCATGACTTATGTTGTTTATGAATTGCTTGACAAGTTGAGAATTTGAAAAATATATGTTTTATGGATTCAGAGCAAATTTGCTATGGCAATGAATATTTTCAATGATTTTTCTTATTCTCCATTATAAAATTGTTACCCATGAGTTTTTAAGCTCACCCCCATTCTACCCCACCTCTAGGTGATGAGCAAGAGATCAAGTGGTCGAGAGTTAAGACAAGCCACATTTCAAGTATTACTCATTCATGGATATTTTGTATTTTTAGTTTGTGGGATCGATGATGAATTGTGGCTTTAAATGCCCATTAAAGCTTTATAAAACTCTTTTCTTTTGATGTCAATGAAATATAATTATGTTTTGCTCATGACTTTCCAAGTTTTCGCATTGCATTATTAAACATTTCATAGGGGAAGTTTATCTTTTGTTGAGTTGTTAATTAGGGTTGGAAGTTGTTGAAAAACTTATTTTGGTTTGTTGGGCTCTGGGTGGGAGATCAAAGGTTTTCTTCATGGCAAAGCGAATAACTTTGGTAGCGGTGAACCTTTCCTAAAAGGTATTTTTGGCAAAATCTTGTAACTTCATCACAGCGAAGCTAGATTTTTGCTGCATAGTATTTTTCTCGAGAGGTGCATTTATTTAATCTAGAAACTTCATCATGGTGAAGATGTAATCTCGCTATGGAATATTTTTCTTGAAGGTTGCGATTGCTCAACCTTGGGAACTTTTTTCAAAAGGACCTTTAAAATATTTTCCATAGTTTCGCCACAGTGAAATACTACTTTGCCGTGACGACCCGCCATTGCTGGTTATAAAATTTTCCTTACAAATTCTGTGTTTTCAACTTTCCTCTTACCTGACCATCACCTGACCACTTTAAGGGTAATATGCTTACGTTTTATGATTCCAGATTTGGGCTCTAGAAATGGGGTCCAACACTACTTGTAGGTAATTAAAAACTACTCTAGTCTAATGGAGAAAAGGGCTAAAGTGAATTAGATCAAATATAGAGAGAAGTGATCAAAATTTTTCTTCAATTTGGTAATTCTTGAAAAGAATACCATCGTTCTTTTCTTTGTCATTTACCAAGATGGTAGAACTATTGATAAGTAGATATATTTTATCAAGGAAACTTATGGATACTTTAGCAACTTCTATGGGAACTTTTAAGTGACCTCTTCTTCTATTCAATTTATGAGTTCCTTCATTAAAACAAGGGTTATAGATGTAGAAGCCACGTGTTTAGTTAAACATATGGATGAACTTGAAATGGAAACAACTATTTTTTATATGAATGCAAGGAAAGCTCTAGGTCCTTAAAGCCTAAATGACTTTTTATTCTAAAAAGTTTGGTTAAAGATTAGTCCAATAGTAAAAAGATCTGTGCTTGAATATTTCTCATTTGATATTTTATTGAAGGGTCTTAATAAAACATTTTTATTATCTCCTAAGCTAGCTAATCTGCTACTTTTTAGGATTTAGACTTATAGCCTACTCTAATTTTCTCTACAAGAAGATTTATAAAATCATTTTACTAAAATATGCTTTGCGTTCTTTAATTAGTGATAGATAAAATGCATTCATGCAATGCAAATAGATTGGCAATAACATTTCTATTGTGCAGGAACTATTGAAAGGCTATTGAAGGAAAAGGTCTCCATTGAACAGTTCAATTAAAGTTAATAAATATATTTATTGCATTGAATGGAATTTTTTTCTTCATCTACAAGAGATTATGAAATTTTCCAGAAAATTCATTATATAGATTGAGGCATGCATAACTATAACATCTTTCTTTATGCTTTTGAATGGGAATCCTTTTGTTTTGTTTAAAGGTGCTCAAGGCTTTAGACAGAGAAACCTTATCTCCCCCTATCTCTTCATTTTATACATCACGGTATTTAGAGTTATGTTGAACCATAGTGTTGTAAAAGAAAAGAACATCAAATTTCATAGTGAGTGCAAAAAAGTCACAATAACAAGTTTCATAATGTTATTTAGTCATGCTCACTCAAGATATGTGGAAATTCGAATGTCAACCTAAACAAGATTCAGTATATGTTTGGTCGAGTTGTAAACACCAAAAAGAGTCATTTTATTTTGACTACTAATATAGTGAAAATAGAATTACTACTATAAGAAGGATTCAACCTTTTCTTTTATACTTGAGGTTACTAATTACTAAAAGGAGTATTAATTTAATGAATGTTATCCCTTGCTTAAAAATTTTAAAAGAGACTTGGCTCCTTAAAAAATAGGGATCTTTTCTTGGGGGAAAATTGTAATTGATCAAATCAGTTTTAAACTAGTTTCATATTTATTCGAGTTATAATATGCTCCTTACTAAGGTTGCATCAAATATATGGGGAAGTTGAGGAGAGAATTCCTTTGGGGAAATTATAACTCAAATAAGTGTTATCCAAAAGTTAAATGGACAAAAGTATGTAGGCCTAATTATAAAGGATGTTTACGAATAATTTCAAATAAAGCTAACAACAAAATGCTAATACTGAAAAGACTTTGGAACATATTATAAGAGAAAGAGAATATGAGGATTAGATGGTTTCATAGTTGTGCGCTTAAAGGTAACAATTTATAATCCATCTCTTTAAGATCGATAATGGAAGTAAGGCTTTTCTCTTGTTTGATAATTAGACAAATTATAGCCCTCCAATTAGAATCCCTGATGCAGCACAAGCCTGGAATAGCTTTCCTACTAAACTAAGAGTCAGTTCAATCATTTATTTATTATCTTTGCTATAGTCTTGTGAGAGGTTTGACACCTTTTCTCTGTAACATGATTAGGGATGGCTCCTCTACAGCATCTTATGTTTCATATGTGATTAATCCAATTTTAACTTTGACCTTTTAAAAAAATAATATACACTTGATAGCACCATTGAAATTTTTTTTTTGAAGAATACCAAATCAAGTTTCCTTTTAGCCCTTTTATTATTTAATTCATACTTCAAAGTATTCTATCATAGAGATTCGTCAGAAATTTTTAAAAGATAGTCCATTGTCGTAGGAGTTTCATTCATGTTGATTTTCTAACAAAACGTTCTTATAATTTGAATCCACTCTCTGTCATGTAATAATGAAAACTAAGCAACTCGCTATGAAAGATTTGTGAAACCTGCAGTTCAATGAATAGAAAAGAAATGTTCTTTTTATATTTTAAGGAAGTCGATAACTAAATTTTCGGGCAGGCCAGAATGATCCGTTCCTTGGCCTAGCTAGGGCAGGCTAAACGCGACCCGTGGACCATGGGTCAAACCAGGCAGCTCACCAAGGCCACAGGCAACCTATCGGACCTTAGTCAGCCTGGTCGTTTAATACATTTTTAAAATTTTTATATTTTAATTTAAAAGAATTTGAAAAAGGGTATTTTTTTAAACTCCATAAATTATAAATTATAACATGACCATTTATCGTAAAGTGTAAGATGAAATTACCTATAAATTATACAAAAGTATTTATATAAAATAAAAGATATAAAATATGAAATAATATATATTTACTAAAAATATGCAGCAATGATAATGTTGTCATAATTATTTCCTACAAACAAGAGATAATAAAATTAATTGTTATAATTATATTATAGCAACTAATTATAATGTAAATGTAAAAAAATTATTATTTAAGTACAATGAATTTATTTCAAAAATTATTTTTATATGTTTACTGAATTATTATATTTCTTTTTAATATTATTTTTAAAAATATGTTTATTAACTTTATAATATAATATTTCAAACTTTTAATGTTTTTATAAATTATGTACAAAACTCTTTATTAATGTAGTTGTTGTATGTTTAGTTATTGTTGATTTTTTTTACTTATACAGATGTATAAATGTTATTGTGTTTTCATGTTATATCTATTATTAAATAATCATTGTAAAATTTTATATTTTTATTACAATATTAAAAGAAATTAATTAATATGATGATTAATCTTAACACATTTAAACTTTTTATTTTATTTTCATATTTACACAATATATACATTATGCATATATGTATTTATATTAATATTAAAATGATTTAATCTAATGTATCAATTCTAAAAGAATATAGAAATAACTTAGTTATGAAAACAAATATGTATAGTATATTATATTGAAAATAGCTATTATTTTATTAAACCTAGAATACATTTTATAAATACTTTTGATATGTTTTTGTAAACTATTATTTTCATTACTTTTGAAAATAGTTCTTTTACTTTTTTCTAAAATCATTAAAATCTAATTAATCTAAAATTTATATTGGTAATTTTTTTCTCTTTTCTAAATTCTAATATTAGAAGATTCATTCCTAAGTTACTCTAATTAAAAGTTTGTTAAGAGTAATTCCTTACTCAAGTTAAAGAGGACAGTAATTCCTGATCAAATGGAGATGTAAGATTCCGGTGAGCAAGCTTTCCTAACGGTGGAGATTTGTCCACTTCTCAGCAATGGCTTCTTCTTCTTCTTCCCCGACCTCTAGATCTTCTTTTTCCTTTGTTCCTTCTTCTTATTCTAACCATAAAAGCCCTAACCAGTAATCCCTAATTCGAATCCCAACCCTTTCCGAAAACACTAACCCTAACATTCCAGTTCTCGACCATTCTCCTAGTCCTCTCCATAAAACCACCCTTCCCTATCGATTCATTCTCCTCCCATAGGTACCCTTCTGCCCACTCTCGATACTACCCAACCTCCTCCTTCGAAACCTTTTTCCCTGGTGTCACCTAGATCCTGGAAGGCTATTGTGGAAGCTGGCAATGTGGCCTCCTCAGAGACTCAGGAGTTTTCTTTATGTGCTCCTGAGGTTAAGGAGAACCTATGTGATCCCTCCAAGGGAGCTCGCGCAGAGAGGTGCTTCCAAGTTTCGCACTGCATTGGTAGACTTCTTCCTGGGCAAGCGACCGGCTTATCCAGTGGTGCAGCACGCCCTGGCGAAATTATGGGCTGACTTTGGGTTATAGGAGATATTGATTACAAGCTCCAATAACTTCCTGTTTCGATTTGCGTCTGAGCAGGACATGAAATCAGTGGTTAAACGAGGTCTATGGCACATTCAAGATAAGCCTTTGTTTCTTCGAAAATGGAGCTTAAATGGCAGAGACATGGCCGAAATTCATAAGACATCGGTGTGGGCTCGATTCTACAATGTTCCACTAGAATATTGGAACACCGAAGACTTGGGTAGGATAGATAGTGCGGTGGGGCTCCCTCTTCTTATGGATACTCCGACAGCCAGAATGTCCAGAATTAGCTATGCTAGATTATGCATGGAAATGGAGCTGCAGACGCAATGGCCGTCAATGTTCCAATTGGCTAAGTATGGAGAGGATGGGAAGCTCTCTTTTCGAGAAGTTTCTATTGAGTATGAATGGCAACCTCCAGCAAGTGAGCAATGAAAGGTTTGGGCACCTACTGGATGCAAGTTTGCAACTGGTCTTCATCAAGAATTGGAGCAGAGCAAGGATGCAGGGTCAGCATCTCTAGTGGAGTGGCCATCAATTGCTCCTGCTCCTTCTCTGGAGCTCCTAAAGGATTTAGTGGAAGGCCCACTCCAACAGGATATGGTCGAGGAAAAGCAGGCTATAGAGAACAATGTGGTTAGTATAGCAATGAATCCGCCTACGTGTGACCTGCCCCTTCATCCTTCTGTTGACCTCTGTGATGATAGTGGGGAGCCAACAGCCCTAGTAGAGAATCAGACAGGTATACCTCCCTCTCCTTCTTCTGAATTGAGACCTGCTAGTCCTGGGGCTATGGGTAGGATAGAGGGGTATTGTTCAATTAGATAGACTAGGAAAGCTAAAAGAAAGTAGAAGTAATAGGTTGTGGCTTAGCTGGTTTTGTGGAATGGAGTTAGTGTTTTGGAATGTGAGGGGCCTCATCCACCCCAATAAACATCTTGCTATTCGAGCATGGCTTAAAAAATTGTCTTCTTCTCTCGCCTTTTTGCATAGTTTCTGTGCTTCCTTATTTCTTAGATGGAAAAGCTTTAGCAACTTAGCTCAATCTCCTAATGTCAAGATTTTGATAGCCTAGGACCTAGAAATTCTTTTGTGCTCTATCCTTAGACATTCGGATCAGTTTGTTCATATGGAACTTCAACCTAGACATAGCTCAGATCCATTTCTTCTTTCTTGTGTGTATGGTGTTAATAATCCGACCCTTAGGTAGCACCTTTGGAGTGATCTATCCAATATCTCCTTGTTTGTTGGTCATCTTCCGTGGATGCTTGCAGGTAACTTCAATGTGATTCTCCATCCCCAAGACTCCCTCCTAGCCTGAATGCCTTGAGTAGTCAAAATGACTTTAGGCAGTTTGTAGGAGGTAATGGTCTTTTTGACTTAAATTCTAGTGGTCCCTGGTCTACATGGTCCAATAAACAGTTAGGAAATTCCTTCAAAGCTCAGAAGCTTGACAGAACTCTCATCAATTCATCTTGGAGCATTTGGTTCCCTTCTTCCCACTGTGTTATACACAACCCTCAAATTTCATATCATTCTCCACTAGTGGTGTAGTCAATTGGATACCAGCTCAAACATTCTTCCCCTTTAGGTTCTTTAATTTCTTAGCTAATCAGCCTAATTTCCTGCAGATAGTTGCGGAAGCTTGGGCCTACCTTGTTATAGGTACTCCTTTGTATAGGGTTGTTACTAAACTTAAGAAAATCAAGTAAGCGTTTAAACTTATGAATTTGAGTCAGATAAGGGACATTAATTCTCAAGTCGAGAACTATCATGCTAATTTGAATAACATTTAGGACCTTCTTAAGGATTCTCCTAGATCTTCCATTCTGCTAGTTAGGGAGACAGAGGCCATTAGAGATCTCTATAAATATCTTGAGGATTAGGAATCGTTTTACAGACAATCTTCTAGAATCAAATGGCTTAAGGAAAGAGACCGTAATACTAAATTCTTTCACATTCTCTCCTTGCTAACAGAAATCGTAATTCCATACATTCTCTTGAGGTGGGTCTTGGCAAAAGGGTAATAGGTCTTAGTGATATCCAATCCCAATTCCTTGATTAATTCAAAGGCCCAATTGGGAATGAGAAGAATCTCCATTCCTCCAAGGAGTTTATAGCATAACTCTTTCCTCATCCCCTAACGGATACTCATTCTCAAGCTCTTATTGTTGAAGTATCACTGTAAGAGATTTGGGAGGCCTTTCATTCCCTTAATCCTAATAAGGCTCCTATCCTATACGGCTTTAATGGGTACTTCTATAGAAAGGCCTAGTACATTATCGGGGATGATGTTACAAGAGCTATTCAAAAAAATTTCAACCATGGCAAACTCCTCAAAGAGCTTAATTCCACATTCATATCCCTTATTCCTAAATCTGCTCACCCCTCCACAATCCAAGACTTTAGACCCATTTCCTGTTGCAATATGCTTTACAAGGTAATTGCTAAAATTTTGGATAATAGGCTCAGCCAAATGCTCCCTCTTATAGTAAGTCCTAATCAAAGTGATTTTATCAAGAATCGTCGAATAGGGGACAATATTCTTTTAGCATAAGAAATCTTCAAGAACCATCACATATCAAACTCTCACAAGCGTTGTGCTTTCAAAGTGGATCTCCCAAAAGCCTATGACTCTATTTATTGGAATTTTTTGCTTAACACTCTAGAAGTAGTAGGCTTTCTGATGAGGTTCATTGAATGCGTTAGAGAATGTATCACTACCCTTTCTTACTCCTTTTTGGTCAATGGGTCTCCTTCTCAATTTTTCAAAGGTAAATCTGGCTTAAGATAGGGGGATCCATTATTGCCTTTCCTCTTTATTATCTGTATGGAAGTATTTTTTAGGAATTTAAGAATTAATACTGAAAATTCTCCCCAGTTCAAATATTATTGGAGATGTCAGGGCCTTAAGCTTAACCATCTTCTCTTTGCGGATGATCTTTTAATGTTCAGTCATGGGGATTTGATCTCAGCTCAGCTTTTGCTTGATTCCTTGCATACTTTCTCTATGTTTTTAGGCATGGAAATGAACACATCCAAAAGTCAGTTTTACTTATCCCCACATGTTAGTCATTTGATTCGTAGGATGAAACTTGTGTCCGGCATCGAGCAAGGATCTCTCCCTCCCTTTTAGGTATCTTGATGTTCCTCTCATTACAGGTCGTCTTTCTAGCAGGGATTGTGCTTCTCTTATTGACAAATTGAAAATAGGATCAATCGTTGGACTCATAAGGGCCTCTCTTATGCGGGTAGACTTCAATTGGTTATCTCTGTCCTCTCTTCCTTCCATGTCTACTGGTCCTCTCAACTAATTCTTCCCTCTTCTATCCTTAAAGACATTAAGGCTAGGCTTAGGAATTTTTTATGGACAAGTAAGGTAGTTTCTAATGCTCAGGCTAGGGTGAAGTGGAGTGACATTTGTCACCCTAAAAAGGAAGGGGGCTTAGGAGTAAAACATTTGACTACTTGGAATCAAGTACTGTTAGGCAAACGGATATGGAATTTGTTTGAAGATAGGGAAGCTCTTTGGGTGAAGTGGGTTCATACCATAATTTTGCTAAGGAATAATTTTTGGTGTGCTCAGCCTACCTATAATAGTTCTTGGAGTTGGAGAAAGCTTTTAACAGTCCGGGACAAGTTGTGTCATCAATTTACATTTAGGATTGGAAACGGTATGTCTACTCTTTTCTGGCAGGATCCTTGGCATCTGCGTGGTATTCTGAAATCCTTGGCTACTTCGAGAGAGATTAGTGGATCGGAGCTCACGCTCTCAGCCCGTGTTTCTTATGTAATTATTAATGATACCTGGAGCTGGAGTGAGGTATCTATGGACCTTCTTAGACATCTGGCTACTCCAACTTACCTCGCCAATAGATCCTTACCTGACTGTTTGGAATGGTTAGCTAGCCCTACCAAGCGTTATACCAATGTGTTAGCCTATCAATTCTTGCGTACTCCTTTATCGGTTGTTCCTTGGTACAAACTGGTCTGGTCCAAATACAGTAAACCTCGATGCTCCTTTACTTTATGTCTTGCTTTCCTGCATAAGCTTCCAACCTAGGACAAACTTACTTTCCACTATATTCCTAACCACTATTCCCTATTCCTTTTAGCAAATGAATCCAAAGACCACTTATTTTTTGACTGCTCCTTCTCAAAAACTATTTGGGACCACTGCCTCTCCCATTTCATCTTACCCACTTTCAACGACTCTAAACTTTCAACTATCCTTTCCTGGTTCATAACTGTTCCCAGTTCCAGAGTTTTAGTCCTCACTCACTTCCCTCTACTACTCTCCACCACTATTTACCTCATATGGACTGAACGTAATGCCAGAACATTCAAGAATGAAGCCTTGACTGAGGAGAGAGTGCTTTCTGGAGTAATCTCCGACGTTAGGGAACTTCTTAGCCTATACACCGAGAGGAGGTAATTTTAGATTAGTACTTTCTTTATTTTGCAGGTTAATTGCTCTATCTATTTCAGGTCGCAGCTCTCGAGGATCTCTTTCGATAGACTAGACTTGCTTTGCCTACCCTTGGAGGTGTATTATAGTTATTTCTTGGCGGCAAATTTCTTCTTGGCCACTCCGAAGCCGTGGTTGTTCATTTTACTTCAATTTCTCCTTGGCTTGCTTATAATGGGTTTGGCATTTCTTAGTTAGGCTATCTACTTGGATTATGGATGCTTGGGTTTTATTTTGCTAAGTTTATTGGTGGTTATGATGTTGATTGGGTATTGGGTTGCTTCTTCCATGGCTACTGTGTTCCTATGTTTATCTAGGTTTGCCCCGAGGCTAGTTGCTAACTTTAGCTGTTGAACTTTCTGTGGCATAGTCTTTGAACTTCATGTACATATTTTGTTCATTTATCTATTTTTTTGATTTACCAAAAAAAATTCCTTACTCGAAACCTTGATATATGTTTTACTTTAAATCATTCTCATCCTTAAAGTGTTATAAACATACCATATTTTTAAAAAAAAATTATAAAATTTTAACCTTTTTTCTTTTTAATATATATATTATGTCACAACTTTATATTATAACAACTTATAATTATGATATAATAAAGTTATCAATTTTATCAAATATTAAATTACAAAATACTTATTTTTTAATTTAAACCACTTAATATTTTATTTGAATAAAATTATGTCATTAAATGAAAGCATAACATCATTGACTTCTTAATGTTTAAGTAATATTTTAGGTATAATGAGCTAAATATTAACAGATTTGTGTTAAAAGGCATTAAGTCTGGATTATATTGAAGGGTGCTACATACATTTGCATATCATTAATGAGAAAATATATTTTAAAATTAAAATCTTGCGATGTATTCATTGGTATGATTAATTAGAAATTTTAATTCAATTGATTATAATTTTGTATGAAAAGTCATTAAGTTAATAGTTATAGTTAAGGATTTCAATTCAATTAATTATGAATTTTGAATTTACTTAAATAATTTATTAATTATTATAAGAGATAATTGATAAAACCAAATTCATTAACTATAGAAAATTTTTTTGTACATAAATGATTATCTAAATCATTTTACAAGAAATGATATAATTTACAAAATTATGATAATATCATACTGGAGAGTGGAGACTGAGAGAGCATCATCTAATTGACTAATCGTACTTGTTGGTCAGATCATCAACAGTTTGGATCCAATCATCTGTATTTACAAACATTAGATTTAGTATATAATATTAAAATAAAAAGAATATTTAGTAATGTAATATTGAATAAAGAGAAAATTAAAAATACTCTTCATCTTCATATATTTGATCAAAATAACCTTCAATTGGTCGATTAATTTCACTTGTCCCCTCTGCATTAATACTTGTGGTTGTAGGAAAATAAAAAACACAATATTAGGTAAGATAATATAAAGATAGATAAAATAGATATATTAAAAAGAAAAAGAATTTTCCATCGATATCTTTATTATTTAACCAACTTTGAGCACACATAAGGGCTTTCATAGTGCGATAATGAAGTCGACCATGATGAAGAGTAATGACCCGAACACTAGTACTAAATGCAGACTCTGAAGCAACGGTTGATGATGGAACAATTAAAAAGTCCCAAGCAATGGCTTACAAGATCGGATAATTATGTGCAGACATCTTCCACCATGATAATATATCGATCGACTCACCTTCAGTTTCGAGAATAAAATATGTGGAAAATGATTATCCAACTCCATCATATTCAAAGAAATACTAGCCCTTTTCTTTTTCAAAATATTTGAAAGAGAATTTATCAATAATGGGTCAGAAGAAAAGGTCGAACTTGAAACTGAATTCAAAGTTAAAATACTTGCAGCATTACTAAGATCTCAATAATGGGTTTACTATATTCTGACTTCATATTCATTAAACAAATGATACTATAATTGTTTCATGATATGTAGACGTTCTTGAGCTTCACCACTGTATAATGCATTATAAATATATTCAACCTCGTCCATCTTGTATCTCGAGTCCAACATATATAATACTACAACAATATCTCCACCTTAGACTAATAAGAATTAAACTTCTTCGCCATCCACTTCATCATAGTCTGAATCATTGCATTGGATTCAAACATTCATAATGATAAAATATGCTTTATGTTGGACATAGAGCTAAAGATACAGTGTGAAGTTAGATATTTTGTTCCTGAGAATAATTCAGCCCAATTATTGAATAATTTCAACTTCATACAAAGTTCTCTAGCCAGGTCCCATTGATCCTCTGATGGTACACAGGTATACTGAGAATTCCTTTCTACTAGTCTAATAAACAGTTGAGCATATGGGATTGCCAACTCCAACATCTTAAAAGTTGAGTTCCATTTGGTAGGACAATCTACAACCAACTTCTTTGAATTTGTAATGCATAAAATTTGTGCACCATCTTTAAAATTTTCAACTCTTTTAAGGGTTGCACTCTAATATAAAACACTATTTTGAATACACTCTATTGCTTGCTTTATCATCTCCAATCTATCCTTCACAATCAAGTTAAGAATATACGCACAACAACGTATATGGAATAACTTACCTCTAGCCATTAAGCTCCCAACTTGCATCTTTCCCTTCAACTTTTCAATCATAGCATCATTTGTGCTACAATTATCGACTGTCATGGAGGATACTTTGTTGTCGATGTTCAAATTCATTAAATAGTCTTTCAACACATTTGCCAGTTTTTCACTTATATGTAGTGTTGGCATATAGTGAACCTATCATGAAAAAGTATACCAACCTGAATCATAAATTCATAAAATAATGAAAAAAAGTAAATGATAACAATATTAAAGACTATAAATTTCCTCAAAAGTCTATTTCATAACTTCCAATCATTATCAATATAATGTGTTGTCACCTCTATGTATCCCTTTTTTCGGTTATTGGCTGTCCATATGCCCATTGTTATGGCAATTCATCCTTGAACACTCGACAATGCTCTCAATGTTTCTCTCTTTTTATAGTCATAAATTTTGAAAATATCATTCCTTAATGTATTTCGACTTAGAACCTTGAAATTTGGTTGGAGTTAATTAAAAATATCCTAAATCTTTTGCTTTTAACCATAGATAATGGTTGTTTATCTCCAATAATCATATTAGCCATCAAAATTATTAATGTATGGTTGTCAAAAGTTGTTACGTTTATTTCATTCTTTCTTTTCATAAGGCTAAGGGTAAAAATGTTTGACCTCCTAAAATCATCTTGCTTCTAGTACATGATTCCATATGTCTCTTTAAATGAGACGTTCCACCTTTCAAACCACTAAATACAACTTTTGAGAATAATTGCACTCTATTTTTTAAATTTCATTGGTCGATATAGTCTTCTTAAAGTTATTCCAAACTTCACTTTTATGTTGAGTAACTTGAGTTCTAATTGAACTTCTATCCTCACTTAGTGTTAGAATAGAAGTTTCCACTTCTACCTCCGGTACTGGATTAAAACTCTCAACTAAAGAAATATGCTCATCCATCTAACAAAAAACATATAAATACTTGAGGATAGAAATAAGAATGCGTCAGGAAATGACACATTCTTAATCAAAATACTTTGCCAACATTCTAGTTAAAATATTCCATATAAAACAAAATGTTCAAGAAAATAAAAAAAATTCTCAAACTTTGAATATGCTAGAATGTCCAAGCAAGTTAGGTTGATCATTTAGAGGTGTAATGGTAAGTTACTGCATCAAGTGTTCTTGATAATATTCTTCATCTTTTCCTTCGGAAGGACTAACTGTATTGCATCTGCTCATGTGCAATTATATTCACTGCTAAACTTATTGGCAAGAATAGCTCACTTTGGAAGGATCACTAACACATTTCCATTCAAATTATTTTCACAAGTTGAAGACTAATATTACGTTTTCTACATTTCCATCACTTTGAACTATAATATATTTACAAGTTTTGATAACTATGTACCTATCAAGTATAAATCTATTTGTCACCATATTTTCTAAAGGAAGAAGTGAGCATGCTCAAGGTCCAAGGCATTTATATTTATATATATAATTAGGTAATGGATGGAATCATGATTCATATATGACTGATGATGTTATATCTAGAACCATATAAGCTGTTTCAAAGAGAAAAAGACATAATAATGGGAAATGCCAGCATGGATAGGACACAGACTCTAGGAAGCTTTGGCTGGCATAAAATGGCTTTCTTTTGAATTGATGAAATATAAACAAAACTGAACTAGGTGTTTGATTTACTATAAATTCTAAAGCCAGCTCAAGCATTAAGCATATTTATCAATCTTACTAAAAGATGCACCTTTCATTTTCATGTTCATAAAAGAGAAAAGGGCATAAATTTTCCCTTACAAGTATTGAAGTCCTTATCACACTCATTTCTCATTCAAAGAGTACAGATCTTTTATGAACATTATGAATTCTACTCACAGAACACCAATTACCCTATCTGTAACCAAAGCTTCCTTATTAGAACACTTCTAGTTAAAGAATAAGCAAGAGACTGCAAAACATAAAAAGAGTAATTTTTCAAATAATGCTTGTTTTAATTCTAAATTTCGTCTTAGATACAAAATAAGTAAGGTGAATATTAAAATCCGTATTTAAATTCCCATTACATGCATTCAAGTTTCTACAGATGCACCTATTCCTGCCAATGTTAATTAGTATGAGCTATACCATATCATCTTGTCGACCAAAAATAAGAGTAGACAATATTTTAAGAATCGTATGAAGGAAAATAAATTAAACATGTTGGTTGAGAATTAATAAAACCAAACACCTGATGAATTAGGATTGAGATCACTTGGACGATTAGTGATGATTTTACTGGTGGAAATTAAGCTAAGAAATGTTGGCAAAGAATGTGAATTGATTTATGAATAGTAACACAAATAATTAATTTTTTATCTTGTTGATAATGTTATAAACAACTAACAATCTCTACGGCATTTCATCAAACACATTACAAGCATTATCCCATTTTCTCAATATTAACATACAAAGTTCTCAAATTAGCCACATCAATTCTCAAAACAATTAAAAAAAACAAATTGACAAAGAGAGAATGAGAGATTACCTTATTAACTATGTTGGACTGTTTACTATTGGTTGTTTGAGTGTTGGTGACTTCGACATGCACACGAAAGATGATATACAAAGAAGAAGAATGAAGGAAGAACGTGAAACAAAGAAGAAGAACAGAGAAGTGAGAAGTGTTATGTAAGTGATTGAAATTCTGAAAGCAATTGGGTGAGATTGTGAGAGGTCAGAGATGAAGGGAGATGGAGGCAAGAGGCTGAGGGGTAAGTGAGGGGAGGAGGCTAGCTGGCTTTCATTTAATGAGAGGAAAAATGACGTTTTTTTTGCTTGTAATAAAATGATGTCGTTTTGTCTTGTGTTTTATTAACTGTCTTAATAACTTAAATGATGTTGTTTTACTCTTAAAACAAAACGATGTCATATTGTCAATGAAAGAAATATTTTAAACATAAACAAAACGAAGTCGTTTTGTAAAAAACAAAACATCGTTTTGT
>JANSVA010000216.1:16427187-16437357 GCA_025504915.1 Erythroxylum reticulatum
TCATATTGTCAATGAAAGAAATATTTTAAACATAAACAAAACGAAGTCGTTTTGTAAAAAACAAAACATCGTTTTGTTTATAGCTCTAGGCAGGTCACAGGACACACAAGTCGGACTGCTCAGCTTGAGCCACGACCCCATCCGATAACCTTAACTTGTGGTCTATGGCTCGTGGCTGTGGCCAATGACCCATGGCCTTTGACCTGACCTGAATTTTCTCGGTCGATACCTAATCAGCCTGTGGGTCGATTTGATTACGCTAAACTGTTGACCTCAGACTGAGCCAGTGTAACAACACCCCATGTTAGGGTGAGAATTTTGAGGAATTAGCAGTGCATTGTATGCTTTGCATATTTGAGTATTCGCTGACAATTGAATATATATTTTTGACACATATAAATATTTGAACAAGCATACATTGATATTTCTGGGTATAATTGGTTTTAAAATTTCAATGAAGATGAGAATTGTGGTTTTTAGGTGTCGAAAATTTATTTAGAGATTATGAGTAATATTTTAGAATTATTGGGAATTTTAGGAAATTTTTCTAAAAATTTAGGGTATTATGGATTAAGAAAAATACTCAATTGACATGTAGTACCTTTATATGGATGACAAATGGCCCACATGCAATGGGGCCACGTGTTAATGGGATGTTAAGGCACGTATCACAAGTTGTGTAAGGAAAAGATACGGAAGCTCTTTGTTGTTTCTTTTCGGATTGTCTAGTCATTACCAAAAGCTACTAAAAATTCATCACCGAAACTCTAGTTTGGATTCTTATATTAGTATTGTACTTTGCAACATAAATAATTTATTCCAACTGTTAGATTGCTTCTCTCTAGTCTTGCTTTTTAGCCATCACTGAAACCTCACTGCTGGAGATTTATTTCTGCTTCCACCGAAGGTTACTATTAGAGTTTTGTTACAACAAGGTTAGTAAAGTTTTAACTTTCAAAGTTTTGTGAATGATTCTGATGATGTCTTAGAATTGGAAATAAATAGAGTTTTGAGTTATGTTGAGAATGAATTCAAATGATTTGGAAGTGAAACAAAGTGGTGAATGTAAGTGTATAAATCTACGAAAAAGAATGAAAGAAGAAGGAGAAAAATATGGTTCTAGTTCATGAAGAAGGAGGACTTTGCGATCCTGCTTCTGCAGGATCGTGACCTTTTTTAGAGGGATGGTGAGTCATTACCGTGCTTTTACATGATCACGACATCGTTATTCCATTTGGAATGTCGTGATCGTCCGCTTCCATGCTTTCTGAAGAAGCTTATTTCTGAACATCCTATGATCCTTTTGTTATAACTTATACCCTAGATATCCAATTGACATGGGAATTGAACCAATAGGTTCCTAACACATTTTTCTACCTCTCATAGAAATTGGTAGCCTTTTGAATTGATTTGAAAAAGATTGATTGAATGAAAGTGAGGGAATCTGTTGGAATAGTATGAATTGGGATGTTTTTATTGAACGTACTATAGTTTTTACTTATATTTGGATCTGTAGATTTCCAAATGGAGTGATTCTTAATCTGGATCAAAATAGAGTCATAAGGATACAAATTGTCTAAAGAGATTGAATTCTAATTCTACCTCTAAAAATTTGAAAATCTGATTGGAAGTTGAGATAAGAATTGCATTATGAGATCTTTTAAGTATAACTTTTAGTATACAAAACCAAATGGAATGAACTTGGTACCATTGGAAACTTAAGACATGGGAGAACAACCTTCTAGAAGGAAATGTTATCAAATTACCTCAATTTCTTGATAATAATAATTGAGCAAAGTGGACTCAAAAGTTGGATATTAGATATATCTGGAGTGATCAATTGAGTATGGTTTCATATGATTGAAAATGTGATAAGATTAAGGAAAAGAAACCCAGAATTTGTCATAAACATGCATCATACATATTCAGCATACATGAATGTTCATTAATGAATTCTTAATTATAAACAATAGTGATATGTGTTTGTACTAAATGTTTTAGAGGGACCCATAAAGCAACCAATTCCAGATATTGTCAGGACTTCGAGGCAATAAGTAATAAGGGAGCTTTTTTAAGTAATTTAGATGGTCTCTTTTGTAAGTAATTTAGATGAACTCAATAGTAAGTAAATTTTTGTAAGTAATCTAGTAAGAAATTTTGTAAGTAATTTTAGACGGTCAATTTTGTAAGTAATTCAGTAAGTAATTTTTGATAGTTTTGCTTTGACTATTTTGTTTGCTATTGATTTGGAACATTGAATGATTTCCAAAACTATAAGAATGTGATATGCTTGAATACATGGTATGAAAACGTTGATTGATATGTGAATTGAATTTCAGACATTTCTATTTTGAATATGTTAGGTCCTAGTTATGGATAAATAGGCATGCCCAGAAGGGTCTCCAGCTGCTTTGGTGCCACTCCGGTGTCTGACAATTCAGTGTCTTATGTTAATGGCACTTCGGTGTCTTTTGTTATTAAAACTTTAATGTTGAAACTTCAGTCTCCCTCTGTGACACTTCATTGTTGAGACTTCGGTCTCCCTCTATATAAGTCTCGTTACCTACTTCTATTCATGGATTTACAGTCTAACTCGTTTTGTACTTTAATCTCAGATAAGTTTTGATAAGAAACAAACCATAATTTTGATATTACGGGTTAACAAACTATTCTGAAAATCTGTTTTGTACTCTATAAGTTTTGTTCTACTATCGAAATGTCTGACTTTAGCATACGAAGTGTTATCATTAATAAATCTTATTATGTTTTGAATTTCAGTATATTGAGATGCTTTTGTATAATATGATTAAGTACCTATTGTGGGTTAGACATAGTTTAGTTATTACTCACTAAGTTATATGCTTAACACAGTAGATTTGTCTCGTGTAGGTTCAGAGAGAAGGATTGGAACAAGTTAACTGCAATGGCCCAAGGAGTCTGAGTTTTTATTTTGATAAAAAATGTATTTTTGAGTTTTGATTTTTGTCTTGTATTTGATGTGTTTATGAATTTGAAGTTTTATAAAGTTTTGTAATAACCATAATACAGGCTGGTTTATGAATTTATGATATGTAATGTATGTTTGCTTCAGCTTTTGAAATTTTATCTAATGAATGTTTAGTGTTTTGGAAATGCTTCTGCATTGATTTAATGATTGTTTCTAATTGTGAGTCTGGTTTGGTATCCACATATCCTCCCAGGGGGTATCGGGGCATTATAGCCAAGCAGGACAATTTTTGACATCCCTATTTATAAGGTGGAGTTGGCTTAAACTAGTTCAAATGCCGAAATAATGAATTGACTTAAACATGTTTTTGTCTAATTTTTTAAATAATGCCTATTTTAATTGAAAGTTTCATCGAAGTACAAAATGAGTAAGGTGAATATTAAAATCCATATATAAATGCTCATTACATGTATTCAAGTTTCTACAGATGCACCTGTTCCTGCTGATGTTAATTAGTATGAGCTATACCATATCATCTTGTCGACCAAAAATAAGAGTAGACAATATTTTAAGAACCGTATGAAGGAAAATAAATTAAACATGTTGATTGAGAATTAATAAAATCAAATGTTAGATAAATTGGGATTGAGATCACTCGGACGATTAATGGTGGAAATTAAGCTAAGAAATGTTGGCAAAGCATGTGAATTGATTTGTGGAGAGTAACACAAATAATTAAATTTCTATTTCGTTGTTAGTGTTTTAAACAACTAACAATCTTTGTGGCATTTCATTAAACACATCACGAGCATTATCCCATATTCTCAATATTAACATACAAAGTTCTCAAATTAGCCACATCGGTTCTTAAAAAAACTAAAAAAACTAAACTGAGGAAGAGAGAATGAGAGATTACCTTATTAACTATGTTTGGCCTTTTACTGTTGGTTGTTTGAGTGATGGTGACTTTGACGTGCACACGATAGATGATATACGAAGAAGAAGAATGAAGGAAGAATGTGAAACAAAGAAGAAGAACAGAGAAGTGAGAAGTGTTGTGCGAGTGAGTGAAATTGTGAAAGCAATTGGTGAGACTGTGAGAGGTCTGAGATGAAATGAGATGGAGGCAAGAGGCTAAAGGGCAAGCGAGGGGGGAGGCTAGCTGGCTTTTATATAATGAGAGGCAAAATGACGTTGATTTTGCTTGCAACAAAATGACGTCGTTTTGTCTTATGTTTTATTAATCGTTTTAATAACTTAAATGATGTTGTTTTACTCTTAAAACAAAACGATGTCGTCATTGTTGATGAAAAAAATATTTTAAATGTAAACAAAAGGACTCACCTGCTAATGACTCACTTTCACTACTTGATAGGCTAGACTCCACTGAATTCTCCTCCTCAAAGACTACCTTGCTTTTCCCTTTTACTCTCTTCTCCTTTCTAATTTTTCTCAAACGTCTCTCAATTTTAGGGTGGAAAGGTAGAATTTTGGTTTTTCGGGACATGCCAAAATGGGGAAAAGTCAAATATGAACAAAAGAGAACAAAATTGACTTGCATGAACATAAAGCTAAGTAAAACGATGAAATGTGAAGGACGTAAATGTATGTGTGTATGAGTATGTATGAAGGTATATATGAGAGTATGTGTGAAAGTATATTTGAATTGGAAGAAGTGTTTGCTGTGGCAAAGGTGAGAGTTAGCTGCGGCGAAATAATATTTGTTTACCGAGGAGAAAGTAAGGAGTTAGCCACGACGAGCTTTCATATAGAGTACAATTATAAAATGCTAACTATCAAAATATGTATTTCCAAAAATTATGCTGCTATGTAAAATGAAAACTATAAAGCTAAATTATCTAGAATGCAATCTAAAAAGAAAAGGCTCCTAACCTCACTTAGCTGCAAGTTGAAAAAAGTCAACCTAGACAACCAATTGCTTAGTTCCCCGACAATGAAACCATTTGATTTAGATCTTGTTCGTATCTTTAGAGGTCAAATCAAAAATAATCCAAGGATTACAATATCGGGTGCAACCTCGAGTCGTCTCACTTAATTAGAGCCTAAAATGAATGGACCTAAGTTAACCTATATGTCATGCTATGCAAGCTAATTGGGAAAAGGGGGTTTTTGATCTTTGAAAACGCTAATCGAACTAAATTGAATTGTAAAAGGTTTGTAAAATGTATTTTTGGATTTTTAGGAATAGAAAATGGAAAGATTAAAACGAATGATCAAAAGTGATAGAATCCTCTTGAAAATGAGCTTTCGCCATCCTAGTTCGAAATTGATTTTTCTATGGAGTAAAGATCACTTAGCTTCAAAATGATAAACCTTAAAGTACTCTAAGTCCAAGATCTTAATCAATGGGACTCCATTTCTCAGGATCCCCTTAAGTGTGGCTTAGTGTGTGTAGTAAGATCACCCAATGCAATAGGTCAAATGAAATCTTAATCAACTCGATATCAAACACAACCATGCAAGATAAAAGAGAATCAAGAAGATCACAAATGACATATATGAGACTTTATATATTCAAACTCAAAGTTCTACATTAACCAATCTGACTACACATAATCCAACATTTGATTAAACCATAACTAAGTAGCTTAACTACAAGCTACAAATCCTAGACTTAGGCATTCATAAATCATAGCTAAAGTATGGATTAAGCTGCTCCCCTTTGAAGAATATTGAACTCCATCCATCACTGCATCCAAGAGGAAGGAAATCGTCTAGCCACGCATTGCAACCAGAAGCCTCACAACTAGTAATGAACCCGAGCTAACCATGGTGGAAATTGGTGGTGAAAAATGGAAGAGGAAAAAAATGAGACAAGTCTCTGAGGGAACCGTGGGTGTCAAGGTAGTGGAATGAATAATGATCATCTATCAGTTGTGTTATTACTTATCCCAAAATAGGTTTTCTTTCCAAAAATGGGTTGTCGGATCAGGTTATACTGTATGTGTAATTTCTAGAAATGGTTCAGGTTTGCACTGATTCGAAGATTCGCCGTGGCAAAACACAGACTTTATTATGATGATCTTTAATGGTTTCGCAGCGGTGGAACACTGACTTCATTATGGCAATATTTAATGGTTATGTTACGGCAAAACGCTGACTTCGTCGTAGCGAACTTTGCCCAAAATGTCCTTGTGACTTTAATTTCTTTGTTCCACTTTTGGCTCTATGTCTTGAGGTTCCTGCAATGAAAATAACACTAATAAAAACCATGAAAACGTCACTAAATAATATAGAAAACTTAGGTTCAATCAGGAATCTTACCAGACTTAGATAATTCAAGCTCCAATAAGCCTAGAATTAATTTAATCCTATTAGAATTAATTCGATCTTATTAACTAAATTTCATTCCACTAAAGACATTAGTTGAACTCTTGAATTAATAAATGTTATGAGAACACATAGTTCAAATAATATGTCTAATTACAAACCCTATTATAAACCTTATTATATCCATCCACACAACAAAGCATAAAATTATCGTTTTACCCTTATCTTGCTTTTTTCTTCTAAATCTCCCGTTTTATTCTATATGGTGATTAACACACAAGTTATCATCTTAGTATTAAGAATTGATGGGTAGCTAGTCCAACAAACTCCTGGCACTAGTTTAATCCCCAATCTCTATAAAACATCTAAAAGTGATAATATCACTATAAACTCTTTATTTGAGTGAATGTTCCCTGATACTTGTTTCAATTAATAATTCTATCATGAGGACAATGGATTAATACTCTGTAAAAATCCATTTCGATCATATCAAGAATTATAATGAAAAACATATGAGCTCACCACTCATCAAGATTGTGATCCATAATAAGCAAATGCTAAAATGTATGTTTAAGATTAAAGTAATGACCTAATTTATTCTTGAAAACATACTTGATTCTAGATTCATTTAATAGTGCCATTATCGATAGTCAACTACAATCATGATATGAAACTCATTATTACCTTGAAGTATACTCCTTTACTTATATGGAGATAAATCGCAACATATTCTAAACCATAATCAAGCAACCATCTTAATTATTCAACTATGAATCAATTAATTTAGATTCTAATAATACATATGTTTCTAATACATCTCTATGTATATGTGTATTACTTACAAAATAATTTCGGTACCTTTTGACTAGATATATAATGCTCATAAAAACCAAAGTCTTTTGTTTTATTAATAATAAATGTTTTCATTACAAAATTGTAACTGAAGAAGATTAAGTTACATGTAAATACGCTTGCTTTCCAGGGTACTATATTTACATAACTCTAACATTAATAAACAAGATGACAAAATTACCCTTTAAAGAACGAGTGAACATTTTCATCACAAATTAAGTGGGATTAAAATCCACATAATTTCCACTACCTCTCCATTGATGTTAGGGGTTAGAGGGACGCCAAAGGGTGTCAAAGACACTCCATTTTCAAGCAAAATTTGTAAGAAAGCAAAGTACCTTTTTGTGAATTTTTCACCATCTTCTAAATTACTCTCCCAAAGAACACACCACAAAGTTAGGGTTTTAGGCTTCACTATTTATGTGGATATCATTAGAGATGTCCACATTTATGTGGATATCATTAGAGATGTCCTCCTTTGGTCATTGTGGTTTATGACAACCCAAACAGGTGAAGACAACGAAGAACGAAGGAGATTGTGAGGAACACACATCTTAAGTTCATGTTTTGTTTTACTACATCTAATGGAACATGTTTGATTATGCATTTTATGGGTTTTGTTTTATTTTCAAATATTTGATGCATATGATGCATGATCAAAACCCAATAGTGGTATCAGAGCCATCTTGTTCCTATTAGATGTTATTTCTATTACATGTGCAATAGGATTGCATAGTCGTGATAATTATGGGTCTGTTCTTAGAAAAATCGAAATTAAATTATGAAAATTTGTTTTCATGATTTTCTTTCACTGATCTACTCATGACATGTTATTGTATGGTTTTAGTGATTGAAAATTGAATTCACTATGATTGAAATAATTATTGATGAATTTTTAACAATATCTTGGAAAATTGCTTTCTACAGAACATATGTTGTTGGTTGGCTAAACTGATGAGGTTTGAAATGTGATTCATAGAATTTGATGCTGGAAATTATATGCAAACATATTTAGAATGTTTTTAATCCTCTGGAATGTTTCCAAAATTAATTAAAAAAATTTTAATTGATTTTCAAATAGTAAACAAATCTGGTCAGTTTTGTTGAAATTGATGGAACTATTTTTTATAATTTTGTTCGACTCCATAACCTTAAAAATATTTTTTGGTGATAAAATTTTGTTATTTTGATGAATGAAGCATACCAAAATAAATTTTCTTGAATCAACATTTCCAAAAAAAAATTAGATGTCAAATTTTTCATTTTTAGCATCTCAATGATGTGTCGATTATCTTAATATTTTTTGGATTCCAAAATTATTTTGATGAAATTTTACGTGGAATGATGATTTGATGTTTTAGAAATTTTGGAAGTTAATTTAGAATTAATTTAAGTAGAGCATTATTTTCTAATAAGATTAGAAATTGACATGTGACAAAATTAAAATGTTTAATTTTGATATCAAATAATCAATTTTAAAGTGAATTAATTTTTTGATTTAAAAGTGTAATTTAATTTGATTAATATTAAATTCTAAACTAAACTAACATAGAAGATGAAATTTAGCCAAAATAACACTTAAGAAGAAATTTGCTTCATGAGTCATCAACTTCCAAAATGTAGGATCCATAACTTGTCACAACCAAATTTGATGTGTTTAATATTATAGATTAGAGGATGCATGTTAGAAGTATGTGTGGGCTTACATGATGAATGGTTATAGACTTAAGCGCAATATGATAGGAGTGTCCATATCATGTCATATAGTTATAGTAACTATATATATGTGTGATATATACAAGACCTTCCGAGTTAGATGAGACCTAAGTAGGAATTCCTCACTTAGAATATTAAAACTAACTCCTTTCATTAATATGGTGAGAACCAGAGTTCTTTTGGAGTTAGAGTTGTTGGGCAAACTGAAGCCCGCTCTACATAAATGTGTTTGATCCATGGAAATATGATTTCCAAAATAATAAATCAGTTTTAACTAGAAGCATTAACTTTTGGCCAAACCCAAGTTCAACATGGATAAAAGCAAGGATTGGTAATGTATATACGATGTACATCCATCAAGAGCTAATAGCCTAATGTGTTTGTGCATATCAACAGTTGGTAGCACTAGATTCAATATTTGCATTATAAATGCAATTAAAATGACTGATACCTACCGATTAACCTAGGGTGGCCTATTGGGCAAACCCAAGGTCATTCCTAGAGATACTAGATATTGACCCACTAAGATTACTTCTATACAAGTTCTTTCGGATGTATATTGAGGGTTATCAATTTGCAAGAAAATAATGGGAGTCATTCTATTGGCAAGCATTTACGTACAGTCTAACACCATCTCTCTCTTTGACATTAGATTGGAAGAATCGTCACTATGACCACTAGTGTGAACCTACGCTCACTTATGGAAGCCAATAAATTGACTAGACCCAACTTCTTAGTTTAGCTTAAGAACTCGAGAATAGTTCTCAGGTCAGAAAAACTAGGTTATGTCTTAGAAGAACCACTTACTGATCCTCCTACTGTAGATGCTTTTGATAGTGATTAGAAGACATATAGAAAGCATCTCGATGATAGTGAGATGGCTAGCTACATAGTTTTGCCTACTATATCACCCAAATTGCAAAAAACAGTATGAGACTACAGATGCTTATACCATAGTCTATCATTTGATGAAGTTGTTTGATGAGCAAGCTAGGCTCAAACGGTTCGAGACCTCTTGGTTGCGCTTTCACTCCAAGAAGACTAGGGGCATTTGTAGTGCAATATGAACTAAATATGAATGATTATATTTAGAGGTTGGCCTCCTTGGGTTTCCTGATAGACCATAAATTAAGTATAAACTTAATTTTGACTGGTTTAATTGATAGTTATTCACAACTTGTGCTTAACTATAGGATGAACTAGATATGGTATTTTCACTAATTTGATGTTCATGTTCTTTATGAATTGATAGTGATTCTAAATCGAATTAATGAAGTCCTTGATACTTTACATAGCATGAAGGAAATCATGATGAGATCATGATAATGAGATTCCTATCATATGTAATTATGTTAGTGTCTAAA
>JANSVA010000216.1:16443063-16458188 GCA_025504915.1 Erythroxylum reticulatum
AAAGGGGTTTTGCAAAAGAAATTGATTAAAGTGTAATATGTTTCGTTTTCGGATTGAGCTAATCGAAATTCTGGTATTAAAAAAAATTTGGCAACTCTTGTAAACGAAATGTTTCTGAATAAAAGTGGGCCTACATTTGTGATTATTGATTTGCGCATATTTGTAAGGAAAAAAAAGATTTATACTGACCTTTGATTATTTAATGATGTAGCACACCGCCCTCGAGGGGCATGGACTCAGATATCACCATCGATATCGGGTTCGGGTCAAGTGGGAGTGGGGTGTTACACTTATATATTTATCCAAAAATGTAATATGCTTAAATGTGTTTTGTATGATATAGAGGAGCCAAGAGGAAGCCAGTTAGACATTGCCGGTCCATCCAGGCAATAACATATTGGAGCATATTGTAAGTCAAACTAGATGATTTCCTACGATTAATTTGATTTGATTTGTTAAACTGCCAACATTATTAAATTGTTTGCGATTTGTTTATGAATTATGAACCTGAATTGTCCAAGGAGACCAATATTTGGGAATATATTCGAAGTGTTTTGATTTTGGTTTTGATTGCTATGGATTTCTGAATGCTATATAAATTCTCAATGAAAGTTGAATGCCAGGCTTAGGTCTGATGATTATGAGCTTTATTTGAGTATCATATGTGATTGTGATATATGACATGTATGTATTCGATGCATTTCATAAAATACATGTTCAGATAAAGGCGTTGTGACTTGAGATGCCAGTATGAAGCGCTTCTACATAGATCTTTGCTCTGTGATTTCTGATTCTGCACGTAGAGCTATGCTTCGTGATTCAGTTATGATTGAGCCTTATGGGCCAGTATTTGTATAAGTATGTGATAAGCACTCAGTCACAACAATAAGAATGAATGTGAGTCTCTTTCATATAGCATTCATATAAGACTAAAATTCTTTGAATGATTTGAAAAGTTGAAATAAATAACCATATGATATGCCATGTTATGTGAGTATCTGAATAATAAATGAATGCTTAGAATGAACAATTGTGCAATATGTGATGTGTGTTTGTCATCCGGTGAAATCATCAATGATAGTTCACTCATCGAGTTCACAAAACTCATAAAAATTGCAACGTGACTTTTCAAGTTTTCTAAAGATCTCCGAAAAGGCTCTGAGTAAGAGTTTCAAGTACAGATTAGTTTATGCCTGCATATGTATTTCGATATGTTGTATTGATAAGGGTAGTCTTATGTGTTGTGCAATGTATATGAAAATGGTTTTTGAAATGTAAGGACATTATGAGTATAAGTATTTTGTTCTGTAATGGGCCCAAGTGATTACTGAAATTCTGATGTGTTCAATAATCTTTGTAACTTTTATGACTGAAATTGTTTATAAATCAATTGGGCCGAAATTGATTATCAGTTTTTCGCATATGCGTATATTGTGTAAGAAACTTTGCAATGATTTTCATCCGTTTACTGTCTTAGCATGCCACCCTAATGAGGTACGGACTCGGATATCACCCATAGATGTCGAGTACGGATCCTGTGGGAGTTGGGTGCTACAATATAAGAAGTAATGCGAAAATTTAAAGGAAAAGAAATTTACTTCCCTTGGGTTGCCTTTCAAGAACCGCGTTTGTTTAGGGTTGTTAGCTCAACTTCTTCTTCTCCTTATGTGATGAAATTGTGATCTTCAGGTATTACAGTCAGTGCCACTTCCACTTGAGATTGTTCCAAATAGGGCCTTAGTTAATCATCATCCTCATTCAGCATCTTCCCTATCCTCAGATTCTCAATCTCGACAGAGTCCATACACTCCAAAAATATTTTGAACGTCTCTTCACCTTTTTCTTTATCATTCAATTCCTCCAATTTGTTATGTAAAGTTAAAAAGTTAGTCTAAAAAATAATCATAGACTCAGTACTTACCTTCGAGCTAAAAAATGCGTCCCTTTCGGCTTTAAGCTCCTTCTCAACTTCTTCAACACAAGCAATTCATTAAGGATTGACCTCAAAATTCTCAAGCTCCTCATCACTTTGTAAAGTTTCCGCACCAATGTCCATTAGGTACACCTCGGATTAATACGATTGCTCCTCTTTACTTTACAATTCTAGGCAATTGAGCCTTATTGCCATCTGACCCCTTTAGTGTTCCATGCTCTGTTGGCTTACTTTTATCTCTTGTCAGAATTCTTGCAACTATTATTGCATATTCTATTGAAATTGCAAATTGTTAGTAGCCAGACTCTTAATAAGTTCTTTTAAAGATGCATATGAATCAAGTTGGTTCTCCGAAACTTGGGTGCTAGAATTTATGTTTTTTGGAAATTGCCCTTCATCCTTATAAAATTATAGAGTATTCTCCTGCAATTGCAAAGTAATTCCTTTCATAATATTAATCAATTCTTTCAGAGATAGACTGGAGTCTTGATAGGAAGCTTCTGGTTTATACGAGAATTGTTGTGCATTCTGCAAACTATCATGGAAGTAATTCTGATGATTATATCATCTATAACAAAAGTTAGGTTGATCAATCCAAACATTGTTATAGGAGTGAGAATATGAGTTATAAAACAAATTACCTTCGTCCATATTGAAATTTTTTTCAAACATGAAACAAAAAATGAAAAGATCACAAAATAACAAAAAAGAAATCAATTACGAACAAATATACACAAAGCACCAATTAAATCACAAACAAAAACTAAAACATCGCACTCTCTATCAACGACACCAAAATTGGCCGTTTGTCATTATACTAGTCAAAAGAAAATAACTAGATCTACTACTATAATAGTGGTAAGTCTAGGTCAATCCGACAGAGTGTGTGTGTAAAGTTTATAAAATGAAATTAACCAGTGTTTAGGTTTAACGGGGAGGGGGGGTTGCTTTTGAAAGAAAAAAATAAAATGAAATTAACTAATAAAACAAATTAAAGAAAACATGCAAAAAATTGGTAAAAGTGGGGAATTCGGTGGGACCCAATTTTTTGTTCAATCTTAGCCTACACCCTAATTAAGCATATTTAATTAATTTTTTGTTCTTTAACCTCTCTTATCACCTATTAATCGTGGGTTAACAATTAACTCGAGTTTTCCTTTAGGTTTTGTTTAATCAAGATACAATTGTTAATTAAACTTAACCACTGAATGACCTAGGATACGATCTTTAGATTTAATTAGGTAGTAGCATTATGAATTAGGAAAACCGATTAATCAAGGCAACAACCACATTCGATGGGTCATTTAACTTAGGTCTTGTTATCCCTAATGATTACGAATCATTAGTTGCTACATATGAATTTCAATATAACAATTACGAATTATAACGAAATTCTAGCAATAGGTTTACAATTAACGATTCAATGAATGCCTAAAAATTATCATCTCACAATACCCAATGGGATCATACACAAATAATTGAACAATAACGAAGAGTCGATTATCCACACACAAAACCTAAATTAATTAACATAGGATAACACAATCAATTTCTAATAAGAGAGAAACAAAAAATTAATTTTAAAAAACAAAACCTCGTCGGCATCGATGTTGCCTCCAAATCGGCATCGAGATGTCTAGCCCTTCATAGGTCTTTTCTGAAAAATGCTTTAGCCCTTATATTATAGCCCCACCGAATACCCCTTCAGTTCTCCTTCACTGCGTAATCCCTATCTTCTACCGCACATCTCTATGCATGCCTCTCACTGTTCACTGTAGCCTCCCCTCACTATTGCTTGATGGGATAAATAAACCTTTAGGATTTATGTCCCACTTACTACTTAAGCTTAAAGCCTCTCTTTATGCCACTTTCTACCACAGCTTTTCTCCACTTTCTCCAAGCCAAACCGCAGCCACCAAGTCACAAACCCTGCTTCACGCCCACAATGCCGCACTGTTTTATTGTCTGTGCCCCCTATTCTGCTCATTGATGTGACGATTTTACATGGACATTTCTGTCCCATGCCACTATTCCCTTACTGCTACATGAAACTGAACTATGTGTGCATTAAACACAACATATGTGTTTAACACCTACGTTTTTTGCAAGTGTTTTCTTCCTTGCTGTGCTGCGTTTTGGCTACTCTTATTTCCTTCTTCTATTTTCATTTTATGCTTTATTTTTCTTGTATTTTATTTATTTAGTTTTCCTTCTTTCTCCTTGAAGACATGTGAGTATTGATCTTCAGAAAATAACCCAAATGCAGTACTTTCGACTCATTTTAATTTATTTACTTCCAAATTGTACCTAAAATCACATATAAATTAAAGTGAGTACCTTATGAATTTTAATATCACTAATCGCTAAATGTAAATTTTTAAATATGTCAACAATTAAACACATATCACCACCCTTTATCCATCTATAAAGTCCCCACTCAGCTATAAAATCTAGGACTAATTTGGAGATTAGAGTCATTTTAAGGATCTTGATATAGGGAATCTCTTATGGAAATTGTTCACAATGATCCCAAAATACACCCAAAAATCAAAATGGAACTTTATTGGTATTAAACTTAGTACGTTTTCTAGGTGATAGAGTGTATTTTAGTGTTTTTTTAGATGATAATCATGTGGTTAGAACTAAGATTTATGTTCTTCTTAGTGTTTTGTCTGTTTTCTTTATTTAATTGATGTTTAAGGCAAGAATTTGATCTTAATTGTATATTTCAATGATTGTTTGATGTGTTTAATGATGAGTGGAGGTAGGAAAAAGAGAAGTAAAGATGAAGAAATACTGGAGAAATACATTCATGATTGTGCACAAGAAAGCAGCAAATTGGAGAGCCTCTTGCAAGATTGTGCTTGATAGGTGTAGATTGTAGTAAGTTTTCTAGGTTTTTGAATTTTCTTTTAAGTGTTTTCATAAATGATAATCGTGTATTTAGGAATTAGAATTGTGTTATTGTTAATGTTTTTATGTGTTTTAATTGTTTGATTGGTTTAGAATAAGAATTTGATTTTAGTTTTATGTTTCAAGGGGTGTTTGAAGTGTTTGTTAGTAAATGAAAACAATAAAAGAGAAGAAAACAAGAAGAATTTGAAGCATGGAAGGAATGCCACAATCACTCTGTGATGAAGTATTTAAGCCAAATAAAACAAAAAAAAGAGGCCAAACATCGTAATTAAAGAGATCAAAGAGGAGACATTACGAGCAACTCTACAATTTCCAAGTTTGCTGATCAAGACACAAATTGTTTTTCTTTCTTTTCTCTTCATATATTTCATTTTCTTGGATGTTGATTGAGATTTTTAGGATGCTAAACAAGAATATAGGTTTCTAAATCCATATTATGGATTGTTTTTGATCTGTTTTGTTAAACTTTATTCTTGTTGAAATCAATACATATGAATGCTTTATGATATTTTTATACTTATACTTTGCATAAATCAAAAGATTGAATCAAGTTATTTGTGTCAAGAGTTGGTAACTTCATAGACCTATAAATATCACATTAATAAACAATTTAAGAGAGATCTTAATTGTGACCTAATTATCCTTACGATTAGTTCAAATTTAATTGAACAGTTAGAAGTAGTTTTGTGAATCGAAATGTTACAATTTTATTATTATCAAATTCAATTGGGATTACTTAATTAGATCTCTAAAGAAGGTAATCAAAACCTTATGATATCAAAGATCAAGCATAATTGAATAAAAAAATAAATAGGAGAGAAAACAAAGATAGAATAATTCCTAAGTTTCCATCATTGATTAACTTTAATCTTATTCCTAGTCTCAATTATTCATATGTTTAATTGTTTAGTTCTATTAGTTATTTTAATTTCAGTAAATTTATTTTAATTCAATCAATCTTTTAGTACCTTAAACAAAGTGCCTTCAAAATTTTAGGTGTCTAATTAGTCCTCGTGGCAACGATACCTTTTATACTACAAATTACGATCCGTATACTTGCAATATTGAAAGTTTTCTATGTAAAACTTATCAACAAGTTTTTGGCACTATTTTCAAGAATTGATTTAGCATCTTATTCAATTAGAATTCTTTTTATTTAAAGATTATAATACTTTTCTTATGTGATTGTAGATGCTTAAACATTAGAATAAAAAAAGAAAAAAATAGCAACTTCAAGATAAGATCTTTTCTTCTAACCCAACACAGGAACCACAATATAAATGGGAGGTACTTAAACTCATATAATTTTTAGTGGCAAAATTATCCAAATTATTCTTGGAATAACAATGTAGGAAACAATATAAGAGCATAAGGTCTACAAAGTTTCCAGTAGGATCAGCTTGGATCCTTAGAGTCATATTTGGATAAGTTAATAGATGTGATAAGCACCAAGTTTGATAGCCTAGATGAAAGTTAGAGGAGGATGGAAACCAAATTTGATCAAATAATGAAGAATTACTCCTCTTCGATTCATAAATTGGAGGTTTAAATGGAGTAATTTTTCAATACATTGGTAACTAGGAATGCGGGGAGTCCTCCAAGTACCACAAAAGTACAATTGATATCCTTGTTACGTTGTAACATTTATAGGGGTAACCATTACAATCATTAATGCAAGGCATTATATTATGTGTGGGACCCATATTGTATGCAAAAATGTCCAAAAAATACACCAGAGGAGACAAAGGTTGAATTAAAAAATGAAGTTACAATTCAAGAAGAGAAAGAAAAATAGAGGTTGAAGAAGAGAAGGAAGTCTCTGTTCAAGAAGAGGAGAAAGAAGAGTGGACGAGGGTTATGCAAAAGAAGTCGAGTAGTTCATTTTCTTAGATAACAAACTATTGGATTCAATTAATGATTCAAGGAGGTTCATCATTTTGTATTTTATTAATAGTTTGTTATGGAAAAGGGCATTGATGGAGGCAATTAGATTTCTTAATTTGTTAAATCATGTCCTTATTATTATCTTACAACATATCTTATTTATAGGATAAGAAACTACAATGGGGGAAATGAGTGAAAGCAAGTCATTAATCATCGACCTAACTTGATGATAGACATGAAAGATACGTCATACCAATGACATTAAAGAAGCTCTACTTAGAAGGCAACTCAAAAAATATGATAGGTTTTATTTTTATTTTCATTTTATTCTTTTGGTGTTTTCTTATTTTTATTTTGTAGGGAGATGAATTGATGAATCCTTATGGCATAAAGTGTCTTTAAGCTCCCTTTTCAACACCATCACCAAAAGTTTTCTTGCTCTTACTTTTTCTCTATTGTTGTTTTTCTTTATTTTTATTTTTTTCACATTGAGGACAATACATTTTTTAAGTTTAGGGACATTTATGAATTAACAATTTATTTTTTGTGTGAAATTGGCATTTGTATTGTGTTAGTTTTGGTTAGGTTGGCATTATGTGAACATTTGGTTGAATGATGTGTGTATTGTGTGAATGTTCAATTGTATGAATTGAATGGGATTGACTTCTTTTTGAACATGGTCATTTAAATTATATAGGCATAGTAACTTGTGACTTTTGTGGTTTAAGTGTCTTTAGGTTGCAAACATATGTTGATTAGGGTATGACACCTATTGTTTCGCTTTATGACACTTTTTGTATAAATTTATAATTGCATTCATTTAAATTGGTATCCATCATTAGTACCTTTCATGAGAATGATTGACTAAGAAGAAATGAGGTAGGACAAGAATGTGATAAAAATTTGTTAAATAAAATTCTTATTTTGTTGGCACTTTTTAAGAAAACTGGGTTAAGAATAGAGTTGGTAGCCAACTGCAAGTTGTTATATAATTGAGTAATCAGGGGCATTCACGATAAAATGTTTATCTTCATATAAAAAAAATAGAATGACACTTTAAACAAGCTAGATTAAAAAGTAACTGAGATGAGTAACTGGGGGAAATTCATGACAAGGTGTTTGCCTTCACATTAGATTACTAGGTGATTGTTAAAGAAAATCTAAAAAGATGGTGCTTATAATAAAATTAAACATAGTGATGTTTCCAAAATAACAACCACTTTTATGAGGGTTACTTAGTGATAGTTTACCTTTTTATTGATTAATAGTAATAAGTGCATACTTATAAATGTCATAGGTGTGTGAATAGGGTGTTAATATTTTAACTAATATGTACATTCAAATCAAAGCAATTAAACATTAAAGGAATTGAGGTTAAGTTAATTCCATAAGATTTGATACCATTGTACCATTATAGAACTATTGTATGATTCTATGTTTATGTGTTTTTATGTTTTGTTTATGTTAGTTTTTTTAGTTTTACTTGAGGATAAGCAAAAGTTTAAGTGTGTGGATGTTGATAGGCGTAGATTATAATAAGTTTTTTAGGTGTTTGAGTGTGTTTTCTTATATGATAATCATGTTTTTATGACTTAGAATTCTATTATTGTTAGTTTTTTCATGTGTTTTAATTGATTGATTAGTTTAGAATAAGAATTTGATCTTAATTTTACATTTCACAAGGTGGTTGATATGTTTGTCAGTGAATGGAAATAGGAAAAGTGAAGCATAGAGGAAGAATTTGAAGCATGGAAGGAAAGCCACGATCATTGCACCTCTTACATTCGAGGTAGGCAATAATGAAACCTCTCTGTCATCATCATGGCAGGGTGCTTTCTAACATGCAATTTTTTATACTTTTAATATATTAGGGCTATTTTTAGATCAAAATTAAACTAGAAAACCTTAGAAGCCTCAAGAATTATCGTCAAAGGTCCATAGGAGTCTCCACAGTCTAATAAATTAATAAAATAATTTAGTAATAAAAGGTCAATATGTTAAGGGTTTAGGATGATTCAAAACTTAGATACTAATTATTTGATATCGGTAAGCTTCTAAGTCAATTCTTAATTATCTGTTCAATATTTTTGCATATTTTATTTTACTTGCTTTAGTTTTTTAATTAAAGTCCAAATTTAATTTGTATGCTAGATAATAGGAAAAAGGTTAATTACTGTTGGTACTAACTATAGGTACATCATGCACTTGTAGTTATTACATAATTGACCAACTTATGAAATAGGTCAATCAAGGATAAAGATACAAGTAGAAAGGTGATTGACGTGAAAGGATGGATTACAATATAAAGATGAGAAGGTGAGAAAAGGAGGGTAGGGGGCTGACAGAAGTGAGAGGAAGAAGGAGATATAAAAAAATAGTATAGCAAACACAAAGTAGATTGCAAGATGTTCTAAGGGGATCAAATGAGCAAAATGAGGATGAACAGTGAGTTATTATAATCTTTTTTATAAATTCTTATTAACTAACATCATGATTTTTTTAAAAATGTGTCCAAATTACTTTAGGTCATTATAGATTATTAAATTGAATTAGTGTGCAAAAGAATGAAAGTTAGAATATATTTTCTTTTATAAGTCACATTTTTAGTAATCATTGAGGTAATTAATTTGAATGAATTTGCATATTATTTACGCATAAGGATTTTTTTGACAGCTTTTATGCCTAAGAGCAAATACATTGTTATTAAAGGCTTTTTCATTCTTTCATTTGTGTTATCATATATAGTTGGATAATTTTAGAACTTGCTTTCATTATCCATATTAAGATCATATTGTTAAATTAGAAGAATTGAAATAATAAAAGCATTTAGATTCAACCTTTTATTTTAGCTTGTTTTCTTGATTATTATCCTACCATATGTTATCCGTTAGGAGTAACCACTTTTGAGACTTAGAATTTGCATTGATTATTACCATATTAGCCTTTATCTGCTTTTTCTTTAAAGTTATTTTATTATGTTTAAACCCTAAAGGATTTACATTTACTTGATTGCTTGAAATTTGGATTATATTAAAGAATTTTAAGTAGTTCCAATATTTCTTTGATTGTTGATACATAATGAATGCTTAACAAAATAAAAAATATATGTTCCATAATAAAAAAAAAGTAATGCTAAAATAATTGTAGCAATGGAATTATGATGTTAAGGACCTATGTAGTGAAGAACTAAGTTTCACGGAATTTTTTTAATGTAAATTTCCTTTAATTATATAACCCTTTTTATTATCCCTATTATACCTTTATCTAAGCTTATTTAAAACCTTATAGCAAGACCATTTGATTTTTGTTTCTAGTTTACTTATAAGTGCTGGGGATATGAGTTTATTGTAAGCTTGTTGTTAAGAACCCTTCTCTTTATTGATTTAAGAGTTCCTAAAATTTTCACCCTGAACACTTTAAATGTATTGATTGAATCCTTAATAAAGGTGTAAACATTTGTCCTCTTAATTTCAAAAAGATTATCTATTAGTTACTATTGATATTTTCCATTGAAAGTTGGTTCTAAAACAATTTGAATCTAATTGTATATTAATTTGATTGATATAATATTATGATTTGGGAGTGTGTATGGATAGGTTGAGGTTAATAAGGGATGAACATTTGTAATGATTGTTTAAGGACAAGATTTATGTGTGTGGATGTTTGATAAATGATTAATTATCTATAGTACCATATTTAACATTTTTGTTTGTTATATACGAGTTTAATAGTATTTTTGGTACTTATTGTGCTTCAAGTATTTTTTTTAAGGTGATAATTGACCTCGTGAACTAAAAGGAGAATAAATTGGGTAAAATTGTAGCACAAAATGAAGAATTGAAGTAACTTTAGAGATACACGATTATGTATAGTGACTGTGTAAGTCTCTACAAATGTGTGCAACTTTAAAGACACTTTTTATACCCATGTAAAGATATACGTCCATGTGTGTCGCCCAAGTAAGCTTTTGTAACCATGTATATTCTCGAATTAAGATGTTTTTAAAATAAATGGTCACTTAAACAAACCTTAGTCTGTACTATAAAAGGATATTATTAAAGGCTACATAAAAGGGAGGAAGATTTTAGAGTTTGTGCAGACACCAAAAGAAGAAACAAAAGGTCAAAAAAAAAGTTGCACATCATAAATAAGAAGTCGTATAAGTGAAACATCAAGCGTAATTCACATTTCTAGATTTTCTAGATCAAGGCTTCAAGTTGATTTCATTCTCTTCACTTTTGCCACTTCTTTGCCTTGTATGCTAAATCTGAATAGTTATATTTAAACATGATTATGTGTAACATCCCATTCCCATACTAGGGGTTAGAGCCCTAGATTTTGATAATTGAGAAAGTAACAATGAGAGATTAGAAAATGCATTTCATGCTCATGCATATTGTTAGCATACACACATGTGAATTTAAATTTTGCACACATTAAAATAATTGTACATGCATTCATTGATATTCTAGGTATAATTGATTGTAAATGTGCTTATATTGAGAATTTTGAATTAATTTTATTGACAACTGATTTGGAGAAGTATGAATAGCTGATTTAGAATATTTGGTGATAATACTTTTGATTTAGAAGTTTGGTGAATTTTAGGAAAATTTTCAAAAATTTTGTGTATTTTTGGACTAGGAAAAATGCCAAGTGGCAAGTCAATTATAAATGGAAATATAAATAAGAGTCATAATAGTGAAGAATTTTGGAGATAACTTTAGAAATTATGAGAAAATGATACTAAAAATTTAGAGACATTTGGAGTAAAAAGTAGAGAAGGTCGGACTAATTAAAGGAGAACTAATTTAAAGCCTTAAAATATGGATGAGTGACAAGTGTCACCTGTAACGTTGATCTTAAAAGGTTTACTATTATTCTTTTAACTTTGAAAGACAAAGAAACTGTTTGTCTTGTCTTAAAAATATCTTCTTCATGTATGTCTTCTTCAAGCTTGTTAATTTACACAGAGTTTTGCATCAAATCGCCGCTAGAGTAAAATCTGTTTTCTTCTATCCATTACCACTCTAACTTTGTTATTTATTTCTTCTACCCCAAGAAAAAAAAGGCTGAACCCCCTGTCAACCTTCAAGATGATGTATGTAATTGTATGAAGATTAGGGCCTCTTTAGATCTTGAAGAACTTGGAGTTTTATCAAGTAAGTATTATGTAAATCCTTATGAGTGGTAGAAATATGAATCAAATTTGGGGGTATAATTGTCATTACATGATCATGAGAAAATGGTTATTTCATGAATACTGTGGGTTTAAGATATGAAAATTCTTGATGTGTGATTTTGAATATTTGATGATCTAGAAATGATTTATAAGATGAAAGATCATAGGAAACGTGT
This sequence comes from Erythroxylum reticulatum, assembly GCA_025504915.1. Lineage (NCBI taxonomy): Eukaryota > Viridiplantae > Streptophyta > Magnoliopsida > Malpighiales > Erythroxylaceae > Erythroxylum > Erythroxylum reticulatum. The sequence continues at coordinate 16,455,155 of JANSVA010000216.1, forward strand.
ATGATTAAGTGTAGAAAAATTTCGAGAGAAGAACAAGTAAATGCTCTTTTTATGGATGTATATTCATTATATATGTGAGTTTACAGTGTTTTTAGAGATGAATAAAAGAATGAATTTATAGTTGAAGAATATTTGTATGACGATGTTTGGAGATGAGAAAGACTGTTTAAATGATAGTTAAAGGATAAAATTTAAAAGAATGTAGAAAATGAAAATATAGGAAAATGACAGTGAAGAAAGTGTAGAGAATGGTAAAATGTGTGAATGACATTTCTTTTGTTTTTGATGATTCTGCTTAAGCATAGATTTTGGATTTTGTTTGTGAATGATTTTACTTGAAAAGGGGTAAAAATGTGAACTGAAACTTCCATAAAAGTTTGAAATTTTTGTCTTCATAAAAGTTATAGATTTTTCTTTTAGCTTTTTAATGATATAAAGTTTGAAATTTTTGGATTTCTGGATTGAAAGTTATAGAGTTTAGAAGTGAAGGAGTGCGACTGGAAAAGCACGATTGCGACAAAGCACGATCGTGATTTCACAAGTTGATAGCCAACTTGCGATCGTGTTTATGCATGATCGTGACTTTTGAGGCTGTAGGTTAACATAACATCCTTTGATCTTTTAACTATATCTCCTTCGTCTGCCCTCCAAATGACATGAGACTTGAATCATTGGACTCGTAACACACTAATCAGCATCTCCACAAAATATCTTAGCCATCTAAAATCATTTGGGAGAGAACGAGTTAAAAACATAGGTTGGCTCTGGTTAAGTGTGCAGAAACGTGAGTCCCTCACACCCGTGTCTTTTTTTCCTCACACCCATTAGTCACTCACAGCCATGACTTCTCTTCCTAATGCCCATGAGTGTTATTGCTAGAACACAGTTTTATTTGTCACATCATGACACTATGCTCTCTAATAGATTGTGCACCCGAGAGCATCTTGCAATCTGAATAGTCTTACTTCTTTCGACCATAACTTCTTCTCTATCCCTCCAAATGACTTGATTCTTAAACCAATAGGTTTTTAGCACATTATTCTACGTCTACATAAATATTTGTAGCATTCTAAATTGATTTAAAAAGATTGATTAAATGAAATTAAGGGAATCTGTGGAATAGTATGAATTGGTATGATTTCACTGAACATGCTTGGGTATTTCAGTTATATCTTGATCTTTAGATTTCAATATGAGATAATTTTTCATTTTGAGTAAAATGTAGACATAGAAATAGATATTGTCTAAAGAAATTGAATTCTAATTCAGTCTCTAAGACTTTCAATTTCTGGATGGAGGTTGAGTATCGTGTACTATTTTAGAATAAGAATAGTCCGAAAATATTTGGAGAATACCTTTCAAAATACTGAACCAAATTAAATGATTTTAGTGTTGTTAGAAACCTTAGATTATGGAGAACAAGTTTCTAGAAGAAAATTTTGCCAAATTTCTTCATTTTTGGGGTTAGAAAGAACATGTAAAGTTGAGCCGAAATGATAATTCTGTAAAAATCTGAATTTGACAAAGGGAGAAAGGAACTATGATTATAATGGTTTTATTGAGACATAAACCCTAAGTATAAATGATACTTAATTGAGTTTGATATTAGATTGAGTATGTGATTTGAATATTGGTGTTAGAAAAATAAACATGATAGAACATAATCATATATATCATGTTAGACAGGATCATTCGTATATGCATACAACAAACAAAGAATCATGTACTTAGATTCCCGTTATAGTTCCACTAGTTAAAGAACTATGTATTATATATAAAAAGTCAAGCAACTTAAAACATACAACCCAATGTATGTCTTCGCAGTTTGTTTTAAATGGTCTCCATATAAATACCATCATATAACTACCAAACTACCTTTGGTAGTTATTTCAAGAGTATAATGACTATCATGGCTGTAATATTGACTCATATCTCCCACTCATACATGATAGGTTTAATCTTAAAAACAAACTCTGCAATACTCATACTTGTTCAATAACTGGTGTGACCAGCATATGACAAGAGTACAGTGCCATATATCTATTAGGAGTATATGACATCTCGATTAACAAATTGATCTTAGGATGTAAGTGTCCTTGAGTAGAAATTGTATTCTATGCCCTAGGTCATATCTCGCATTTGCATTTTTCTTTAATCTCATTTTGATTCTTTAAGTAAGGCTATATTCAAGTTCTCTACTAAAGAGACAATGACCATCTATAAATACTTTTCAAGCGAGTCAATGATAAAAAACAAATGAACTTCCTCTATTCTCCATTCTCTTTTGAATTAAAATTTAATTTGCTTTCCTAGAATTATTCCATAGGATTGCTTCTTGCATGATCTTTTGGCAATAACCTAAAGTGACAAACCTTAAATTTAATTCTCAAGAATGAAACAAGAGTCATAAGGGTATATGATGAGGTTCTTCTCAACCTCAAGGGTCTCACACAATGTAAAATGAGATCTTGCGACTTATATTAATCCCTTTTTGTGGTCAGTTGGGCATACATGGTACGAATCATATGCTACGGTATTTACCCACTTTATTTAACTTGAAAATCTTTCATTCAAGAAATACCACACAAATGATAGTTCAAATATACTCAACGTTTAACTTGAGTTCACTTATCTACTCAAAAACTTATTTAGAACTCACATCTGGTAACATAAGACAGATATAGTGATTAATAAATCACTTTGAACCAATTTCCTTGTGGCATTTATGGTTTAAGTTTCTCGCTCTTAACTGTCACCTAGATAATAAACTTTAAACTTGCCTTATCTCTAGTGAGCATAAACACTAGGGGTGATTTCCCGTATGAGAGGACCAATCTATAATCTGTCTTATATACTTATATGACATCCCAAAATATATTTATACATAAACACATATATTCATGAATCAAATGATACACAATGTATAATCTTCATCATACATTTTATCCAAAAATATGACATTAATCTAAGTGAACATATATAGAGAAATGTTTATTAGTACATTTCAACATCTACGTAGTCCTATTGACTTTAC
>JANSVA010000216.1:16458288-16474364 GCA_025504915.1 Erythroxylum reticulatum
TACATAAACCTCATTTCTTAACACATATCATTATAAATTTATATTTTATTCACTAATTCATCCATGTAGGTCTCATTCGCGAAGGCATAACTATTTATACATTGGTCCAATGTTTTTCAAACTCTCCATACCTCTAGTTAACACATAAATTCACATTTGTTCTTTTATAACCATTTTTTAATTCGGTCATTACGGCTTCCAAATATCCCATTTACAGTCAGCCTTAATATTCAGTCATGAGTTGGACCCTTCCTGTCTCAAATCATTACAACTTATTCATATCTCATCCAATTAAGGTGATTCAAATCTCCATTTTCAATAGACTCATATGGCTATCACATATCTAAAGACGGCTCAAAAATGATGAAATTTGTATTTATTGTGATTTTTATAAAGTTGTCCTGTTTCTATTCTCTTTTGTGTCACTAAGGTCAGTAACACCCTTCACTTATTTAGCCATATCTCACAAGATACTCATCCAATTAAAATTCCATTTATACAACACTCAGATGACACATTTTCGAGCATTTCATAATAGAACTCATCATCCAATTCTAACTCTAAAGTCCTCAAACAATTAACTTTCATTTCGTGTTTCAATCTTGTTAGTATTCTGAACCAGTTTCAATTCGGGACCTATCTCATTTGTTTGGATAGATTCGTAAAAGAAATTCAGCGATATGGCAGACACCTTTATCTACAACTTCCATGTTTTGAGATTCTACAAATTCACACATTAAATAGCTCAAAAAAAAGTATAAGGAGGACCTACGAATCTGTCCACCTTGTCAGCTTGAACTCCAAAATCTTGGGTTTTAATTTAGCCCCAAATCACCATAAAAAATGAAAATTTCCTTATGTTAAATTGTCATTAGACATCAAAGAATAAGAATCCATCATCAAAATCATGAAACCCATAAATTTCATCAAATGGGATTCATAGCCATAAAAAAAGTGAGAAACTAAATTTCAATCGGTAGAATCAAATGTCGGGATCAAGGCTTACCGTTTTGTATTGACTAATTAGCTTGATTCTCCATCACATTCTTGTTACAAAGCTTGAAAACTTTGAGAGAAAGCTTCCATGGTGAATTCTTGTAAGTGAGGGAGGAGGAGGAAGACAAGGCTTTTTTTGTCTTATTTGTAGTTAGCTTCTTTTATAAGCCACTTTGTTCGTCATTTACAAAATTGCTCCTCTTGTACTAGTTCTTTAAAATCTGTTGGTATAATTTCCTGTGACCTCCAAAAAGGTATCAAACATCATTAATTTGTCACCAAAATTATAATTCATTGTCTTGGTTTTAACGACATTAGTCTCAAATACCGATTTTTTTGTACCGGGTAAATTAGATACCGTGTGTTACAGCATAGCATGTCTAAATTTTTTTTGATCATAATGCTAAGTTTCTAAGTTACTTTTCGATAACTTTTTGGAATAAATTTGGAAGAAAGATTTTATTTTCATAAACATGTCATCCTCGTATGAATGAGCAAAATTTAGTTAATAGGAGTTTGTCCACTTTGTTACATGTAATTCAAAATAACTTTAAAATTTATGTATGGTTTTAATCCATTCACTCATTTGGATTTATCACCTTTTCCTATTTATTAACATGTAAATTTATAGGGTTAAAAGAAGGAATATTTTGTCAAGAAAATTTGATAAAGCAAGGAAAAAATTTGAAAGGTGAATAGAGCTAGCTAAGCAATCTAATAAAGGTTAAAAACAAGTTGTTTTTTAGTATAATGATTTGGTTTAATTACATACGTACAAGGAGGAATTTCCAATTTACATTTAATTTAAATAGCATCTAAGTGGAGTTGATCCTTTTTAAATGATTGTAAAGATCAATGATAATGCACATAAGCTACATCTACCTAGTGAACAGTGCGCATAATACTTCTAATATTGCAAACTTATCTCCTTTTCACGAAGGTAACGTTTCGCGGTGCAAGAATGATGATAATCGAAAAAGAATTGAAGGTATAAAACTAGTGATCCATTGAGCAATGGAGGTCCAATCACATAGGTAAGAGTGAAGAAGATTATAGAAGCTTTAAATGTGCTAATTAGAGGTATATTTGCACTTTGAACAATTAAACCATTCCTCAAATTCAATACTAGTTAACTTAACTGAGAAAATAGTGTAGTACAATATTTTCTTCTAATTTTTAAGAAGATTATAGAATTCTAATGCCTAAAACTGCAAATTCTATAAGACACTTTCATATTTCCAACAAATGAAAATTCACATCATTTGGAGCTCTGAAGCTCATGTTACGGCTCTCAAAAGTTGACTATTTGACACAAGCGCAAGAATGAAAAGGAAGCTTTAACTATTGGACTTGTTTTTATTATTTTGGACAAATTTCTAGCGAATTTAGATTTGTAGTTTCCTTTTCCTTATTATTTGCATATCTTTTGTATTTTTATTTTAAACAAGCTAAATATTTGTAACTTCAAATTAAAATTGGATTTAAGTTTGGTTTTTAAGGTTTTAAACCTTTATATAAAGTTACGTTTTATGCTTCTGTTGGACATAAATCATAATTATCATTAATAAGTTTTTAGAGAACATTATCCTTTTTGGTTCTCCATTAAACTCTTTGAACTGTCAAATTTTTAACTTATGGTGCTCATAATTCAAACTTATCACTCACCTTCTCATCTTTATGTTTGAGTGTGGCATCAATAGGTTTTCTTATAACTTAGGTTCTTATTTGAACATACAATCAATGGTCTAAGTTCATTTCATAAATATGATTTCTTAGGCAGTCCTAGGGAAAAGTCATGAATTTCGGTTATTAACTTCACATTAAAGAGATAGCTTGAAAAGTGTTGCTATACTTCTTCCTATTGAATGCCTTAAAGGCTATTTTTCAACTGTTGAAACTTTCTCATACAAATCTTTGAAAAATTGTATTGTGTCCTTAGGTGATTGCTTCTTCAAATCCCTCAATTTTAACTAAAAATTTGTTAAATGTAAATGGAAATATACTCCTTATGTGATGAAGATATTTTTCACTAAAATAGGAGTATGGTCAAAATACAATATGTTAGCGAAAATAGCTTGTTAATAAAATGCCCCTCTATTTTTAAAGTAGTGGCTTGAATATAGTTGGTATATTGAGAAGTCTTCACAATAGTTCATAAGGCTAAAATTATCTTCTTGTTCTAAATGATCTAACATATTATTGAGTTTCAAAATATTAATAGAAGATCCATTATCCTTTAATTTGCTCCACAATAATAATTGTGTTAGATAGTAATTTAAGATGTGAAAGTAATATTTTTTAAAATTGTAATTTAAAATATTGAAAAATAGATTCAATAAAAGTAATTATAGTTTATATAATAATCACTTAAACGAATTTCATTGTTTAATTATATATAACTAATTATTAAATTGGTGGAATAGTTTGACTACGCATTACAAAGATATAAACTGTTTATCACATTTTCCAAAAAGCAAGAGGTCCGGGATCTACCCACTGTCACGCGTGACGATAGGCCTTTGCTCCTTAAAGTCAACGAGACTTATGACATTTTTGTTTCCACGGTTTTAATTGCAGGCCTTTTATAGTCTTTAGGGGTTGAAATTCACAAAAAACAAAAAACAGGATAATGTGTACCGATTTTCTTCAAGATATATCCCATCCACATGCAGATTTGCTTCGGGATAGGTAATCTCTCCCATTATTCAGATTTGTATGTAGTTATAACCTGCTTGTGCAAGTTACACACGGAAATACAATTTGTGCAGAACTTAGGCAATTGAAGTTAAAATGAGATTGAATTAAAAGAACCTGCTTGAGGGTTATTTAAGGGCATAGAATAGGACCGGTCAAATGAGTTTAAATGTATAAGAATAAAGAAACCCTTGTGGATAAGGGAGCGATTGGTGGCCATAATTGGAGATTGTTTAATTAGGTATGTGCAGAATCTGATTGAAAGCTTATTAATACAAGTTTTCACTTTACGTCATCGCCCCAATCTTGCATCTTTCACATCAATCTCAGGCTAAGAGAATCAATACGTATTCTATGGTCGACAAAGCATTAATTAATTGGTAGCTTATGAGGAAGAGAAGCCAAATATGATATCAAAGAATATGTCCGTGAAACAAGATATTGTTCTATTAGAAAGTATTGCTAATCTTATGGATCGAGCTTGTTTGCTTTCTAATCTTTTTCACTAACATTTGATAGTTATTAGGTTAGAAGCTTATTGAAGTTTCTTATGACTTTGGACGTGGAATACCTGCTTTCTCGGACTAAAACCCTTTCAATTTCCTTATCTACTAAATACATAATTAACCAAATTAACAATCCATGGAATAACATAAAGACTTTTTTCTCGGACTATTATAAGTGTTTAATTTTTCCTTCATATCTTGTCTTTAAATTAGTTTGAAATAAAAATGACAATATCCATATGTTATACGATATTTGATTTGGTTTCTTGAACCGTAGACAAAAGTATTATAGCACACATGACCCTCTTCTAAATGAAGTGTATTTCTGTGTGGATCATTTAGTCATTTTCGCTAAACTTCTTCATTAATACTCTACTAGAATTATAACCTACAAATATTCTCCCACAGTAGTAGTGTTAATGCTTAAATAAAAAATTCCTTTAAGACCCAAATTACTTTATGCTCTACATTTTTCCTACCTTATTTTAAATTCCAAAATACCAATAACTAGTGGCTTTTCTTGTATAAAAAAATTCTTGAGAATTTACTACTTTCTTGGGTAGTTTATCCTTTTACATTCTATATTAAAGCTATCATTTGGTTAAAGCTATCATTTGGAAGAGGAAGAGGAATTACCTTTTGATCCCTTAGATCCTCTCATTTTGCTAATTTTCTACTGCTCACCCTCAAAACCATCTCTTCCACTATTGTACTGGACCCGGAGAGCTCTTTAGAATGTTTTGATTGAGCTGTTATGTGATATTATTAGGTTCAAGCATAGTTTCACCATCACTTAAGCTCTTTTGTAACTCCTCCCTAGTTGGTTCCGAGGGAGAAATGTTGTCCTCATAATTAGTAGCACCTTCTCTTAAATTTTCTATCAATTCCTTCTAGATTGATGGGGTCGTAGCATTAGGTGTTTCATCATCTAAGCTACTCCTCTCTTTTGAGTTGTCCTAATTGTCTAGTCCCACCATCTCTTTATAGGTTTATTTATTGAATAACTTCCATATAATCTTCCAAAATCTTCCTTGCGCTTTAAGTGAGGTATCCACTAATAGGTTACTAATATTGAGTTTTTATATAGTGATTTCTTTGAGCCTATTCTTATTAGTGGTATGTTATCCAGGAGCTCTTTAACAAGCTCAATACTTGTACATATTCTTATAAACCTTACTCTCTTCTTCTTTGCTATCATGTCATCCATGCATAGTATTTTGTGTAAGTAACTAGCTAATAGGCTTGAACCCTCAGTTGACTAATACTGAAGAGAAACATTATGCATATTCATCCATACTAGAATGTTTTTATGCTTCACTTTGTTAAGACTTATGCTTAGTTACCAATTTCGCAGAAAAATGGGTAGTTGATAAAAGTGCTAAGGTCACTTCTCTCTTTTTTAGCTTTTCCTTGGAAGAAAAGCTAAAAAGAACATCCTGCAAGCCCTTGCTTTTGAAGTTTCTATGAGCCCAACTTGAGATGGTGGGAAATGGATGTCTATGACTAATGAATATGCCAACCAATGTGGTTTCCTATCTTTATGCTCCCTCGTAGAGAATCTCCATTTCTAGTGGTACTATAGGATGGCCTTCATCTATTTTTGGTGGATAGTACGGCTTGATGACTGAGTTTATACTAATTTCTTACCATTTCGAATTAGAACGAGAGCAAGAAGGGAGGAGGTTGAAGGTAAGATGGATATATTGAAGCATAGGAAGCCATCCTTAGAGCTTGGGTTTCACATGCAGACATTTTAGCCTTTTGACGTGAAAACAAACATTTGTGATAAATATCCACCTTTTATTCATTATATCATTACTAAAAACTAGCTATTATCCCTATTCTTAACCCAACAGGTCAGTGGAATAGTCATTTATTCAAATGACACATTTTTTTCTTTTTTCCACATTTTTAACCTACTTCATTTCTTTATAGACAATTATTTACATGAGAGGTAACTAGGATTATTTACCTATTTAGATGACATCTAATGATAAACACATGAAATAGAGTGAAATAGAGTGTAAAATAAGTCACAATATCCTAATTAACATACATATGTATATTAAAGACACTTAACACGTAACTTCCTAAGCTAATATATTTTCACAAGTTAAACAATTTTGTCCAAAACTAAGCTAGTTCTCATTAAAATTTCAGCCATTACCCATTCAAATAGTCAAGCATATGCAAACTAAATGAGAAAAAGAAAAAACTTATAAAAAAATCATAAAAAATGCACATTACACAAATATAGGGAGTTATATATACAAGCAACATACAATGCAATTGCATACCACTCCCTCACACGTGAATGACACATTGTCCTCAATATGTGAAGGTGATATGTAATGTGAAAATAAATATATAACACAAATAGCAAATACAAATAAAATAACTAAAAATTAAAAGCAAGAGAATGCTTATGGAAATTATAGCGGCAAAGGTGTCGATGGCGACACGTGTACTCCTTGAAGTTCAACAATTTTGAGGAGTTTTTTACTCTTATAATGTTGTTGGTGCTCTATTTTTGCCAACCATGCCTTAATCTCTCTTTTCTGAAACAAGCAAAGAAAAAATTGTAAAATGTTAATTAAGCAAAACTTACAAACATATAGAGAATAAATGTATATCTAAACCAATGGTAGGTTTAAAGTCACTAGTGGGACTTCTTCATCATTCTCAGATTACTTAACTGGGGCAAAAGGAAAGCACTTCCTGACCCTAAGGCAAATTTCCTCTAAAGTAAGACTGAAGTCGGTGGTCACTGATCTTGAATGTCTCACCTTTGTCATTGGTCAACTCCAATACACCATGTGAGAAAACCTTAATGACTTGAAATAGGCCACCACATCTTGATTTTAGCTTACCAGGAAATAATCAAAGGTGAGAGTTGAATAATAAGACCATATCTCTGACCTCAAACTCTTCTTTTTTAGATGAGCATCATGTCATTTCTCGATTCATTCCTTATACAGTTTGGTATTCTCATAAGCATGCAATCTTCTCTCACCTACTACTTTTAAGTCAAAGTTCAATTCTTTGACTGCACAATATGCCTTCTACTCTAACTCCACTAGCAAATGACAAGCCTTGCCATAAACTAATTAGTAAGGTATGGTGCCAATGGATGTATTGAAGGTTATCCAGTAGGCCCAAATTGCATCATCTAGCTTGGTTGTCTAATCTTTTTTTTTGAACTATTAACAATCTTCTCCAAGATCTTTTTTAGCTTTCTATTCACCATTTCTACTTGTCCACTTATTTGGGTGTGGTAAAATGTTTCGACTAGATGTTGCACCCCATATCTTTTCAACAGAGTCTCAAATGGTTTTTTTACAGAAATGCGTACCTCTATCATTGACTATAACCCTTAAACTTCAAACCTATTAAATATTCACTTTATAAATCTTTGAACTACTCAACCATCATTTATTGGAGTTGCCATAACCTTGGGTCATTTTGATACATATTCAACACACACCAGGTTATAAGTAATTTTCAAAGAGGATGGAAATGAATCGATAAGGTCTAGCTCCCAAGCATAAAAGATTTTAACTTCCAAGATTGTCGACAGTGACATCTCATCTCTTTTTGTTGCGACTCTCTAGAATCTGTCATAACTTTTCAAAAAGTCCTGTACATCCTTGAACAATGTTGGCAAAAAGAATTCGCAATTCAACACTCTTGCAACTGTCTTGTTAACCTTGTAATGTCCTTCATTCAAAGAACTATGATAGCCTTGAAATTGGAACACATCACCTAATTAACACATTAATATAATTTTTGTACAAAATTGATTCCTCCCATATATATTGCACACACAATCACATAAAAATATCTTTTCCTGCTAGTAAAAAAAGAGGCAGAAGGGTACCACCGGTGATGTAGTTCACAATATCGGCAAACTATGGATACTTGATTCATTTATCAAGAATAATGTCTCATCGAGGAATTGTTCATTGATTTTCACCTGTGGGTGTAAATACCCTCCTTCTAACCTTGAAAAATGTTCAGCTACCATATTTTCTATTCCTTTTTTATCCTTGATCTCAATAACAAATTCTTATAGGAGTAGGATCTACCAGATCAATCAGGGCTTCGCATCCTTCTTGGTAAAAAGATACCATAGTGCTACATTTGAATCTAATAAGTAAAGTACAAAACTTGTCACATTTATAACTAATAGTCCTTTTTCTGTCGTTGTATAGTTAAGTTGATGTCCTATTAAAGTCCTGCTAGCATAGTAGATGACATGTAAGCGTTTGTCCTTATGTTGCACCAATACACATCCAATTGTATAGTCACTAGCACCAAACATCAATTCAAATGGTAAACTCCGGTCTAGCGGCTGTAAAATAGATGTTGATTTCAATGCACCCCTTAACCTACCAAAAGTAAGTAAACAATCATTATCAAAAACAAAAGTACATATTTTTCTAATAAAAGAGTAAAGGGTTTGAAAATTAATGAAAAATCTATTATAAATCATCAGTACAATCGAAAATGACCCCACAAAAGCTCTGACCAGACATTACTTGGCAGTGAAAACTTATCGATGACTTCGGTCTTTGCTTTATACATTTGAAAACCATTACATGATATCTTGTATCGCAAGGCAACTCCTTCCTGAACCTTTAAGTGACATTTCTCCTAGTTTAAGATTAAATGCGACTCTTCACATTGTTGGAGAACTTTGTCTAAATTTGTCAAAAAATGCTCGAAAGAATCTCCAAATATTGAAAAATCATCCATAAATACTTCTAAAAAATCCTTAATCATGTCTACAAAAATTGCCATCATACACTGTTGAGATGTTGTAGGTGCATTTGAAAGTCTAAATGGCATCCGTTGGTAGAAAAAAGTTCCATATAGGCATGTAAATGTTGTCTTCTCCTGATCGCATGAACATATAAATACCTAATTATAGCTAGAATGCCTATCCAAAAAGCAATAAATTGAATGTCCAGTAACTCGCTTTGTCATCTAACCAATAAAAGGTAATAGAAAATGATCTTTCTTTGTCATTGACTTTACCTTCCTGTAATCTATCGGACCTGTCATCTAATAACTATTCCGGTTGATATCAACTCACCCTTCTCATTTTCCACCACTATTTTCCCATCTTTCTTAGGTACAAAATGTTTTGTACTCACCCACTCACCGTCTAAGATTGGGTATATAATTTCTGCATCCAGAAGCTTGATAATCCACTTTTTGACAACTTCCTGCATGTTTGGATTCAATCATTGTTACTTATCCCTTACTGTCTTACATCTATGCTCGAGATTTATTCTGTGCATAAGAAAACTAGGACTTATCTCTCAGATGTATGATATTTTCCACCCCATAGCTCTCCTTCTTCTCTTTATAATATCAACCACTTTCTTTTCCTGTGTCCTGATTCAACTGATTTTAAATAATTGTTAGTAATGTTTGATCCTTACCTAGAAATGTATACCATAATCGCACTAGTAGTTGTTTGAGCTCAATGGTTGGTGGTTTCTTCATAACAAGGTGGGGTTGGTAACTTTGTTCTCTCTACGGGTTCCTACTTTTGATTGTCATCTAACTCCCCTTTTTCTATACTTAACTCATTGTCATCTACTTCACTTTTCTACTCAATTTTTGCTCTCCACTATTCCTCCACATAATCATCCACCATATCAACTTTTATACAAATGCTTCGCTCAACCTTGTTTTCAATGTCTTATTGATGTTGAATTCGACCTTTTATCACCAATATGCAGAATTAAGATCTCATTATTAACATCAATGAGTGCCCACTCAATGTTCGTGTGTGGATGTCCCATAATGAGTGGACACTGCATGTCTTCTACAATATCAAGAATTACAAAGTTAACATGAATAACAAATTTGTCAACCTTTATCGTAACATCTTCCACAACCCCAAATGCTTTCTTTATTGATTGATCTACTAACTAAATTGTCATTGAGGTTTGCTTTATATCATCCAGCTTCAATTTCCTAAAAATAGACAATGGCATAAGATTAATACTTATGCCAAGATAATACAAATATTTAGAAAATTCCACACCATTAACAATGCAAGGAATAGTGAAATTGCCTAGATCTTTTAATTTTAGTGGCATGTAGTTGGTGATCATCAAACTACAACTCACTGTTAGCTACTATTTTCTTTAAATCCTAATTTCACTTAGAAAAAAGTAGCTCCTTTAATAACTTTTGTATATTTGGGAAAATTTTCAAGCAATTCTTGAAGTGAAAAACTCAAATGTAACTTTTTAATCTTTTCTAAAAATTTTGCAAATTGGGTCTCTGCAAGGTTTTGACTTAATATATATGGAAATGGTAACTTGAGCATCTATGTGGAGGTATAATGTAGGGGTTTCCTCCTTTTCTGTTATCTTTTATTTACCTTTCTCCTGACTTGTCTCAACCTTATCTTTGGCTTCTGTTTGAATTGTACCAACTCTTTCCCACTTCTCAAATGCATTGATTTCACTTGCTCCTTTAGGTTGGATTCAGTAGTACTGAGAAGCATACCTAAATTTCTAATTATCAATGTAGTGGCATGCTGACACACCTGTACCTTGAGGTTGTAAATGGAAGACGTATGATTCTGGAGCATCAAGTCAGTCCTTGCTCGTGTCTTCATCTATTCTTCATCCGTACTATTGGTAATGCATCGTAACTGAAAGTTATAGATTGCGTCATGTTTGTGTGGGTTGTTTAGTTTGTATTTAGTTGTTAATTTGATTGTTTAGTGCATGTTTAGGCTAGAACTGTGTTAGTTATTAGATATTTTGTTTTAAGTGTTTTATGGGTTAAAGTATGTTTTTGAGCTTCAATATTATATATTTAAGGTGCCTTGATGAGTTTGCTAGTGTTTTAGGCCAAGTATTGAAGAATAGAGAAGATTCAAAGAAGGGCCAGACCTAAAACGAAGACAACAATCATGGCCAATAAACCACAATTGTGATAGAACTAGATGTAAAGGGTGCCATGATTATGGCCTACACAATAGAATATGTGTACAACCTTCGTAACTTGAGTCTTCAAGGAAAATTTTGAACCTTTTATACCTAGAAAAGACCCTAAGGTTTCCCTAGTTAGAAATACTATATAAGTAAAAGAGATGTAACCTTAAAGAGAGATTCATTTTCTGCACATTTGTCAGGCTTTAAAAAGAGAGAAAGAAGAGAGAGAGAAGAAGAAGAGGAAGAAGAAGCAGGTCTTTCAACACTACTATCTTTCCAAATAACTAGGTCTCCCAATGCTGTGGCTTCCGGGACTATCCAATCCAAGTTCTTTCCCCTTTCCATTTCCATTTTTATTCATTCAATGTATAAGACTGAAATGGATGGTATGATGATGGATTTTTTATTGTTTACGATGTCCTAACTATTCTTTCAAGATTTACCTTGATTTAATGCTAATATTGTCATTTTGTGTTTTATTGATTGGGTGTTATGATCAATTGTGCTATTTGCATATTTTGGTAATAAATTGAGAGGTGAATCGGATAAAAATGATTAGATTGGATCAACAAGAGTTAGATGATTCAATAAATCAACAAGAGTTAGATGATTCAATAAATCACGTGATCAATCTTATCAGGTTTTTGAGGAGAGAGATCTCATATAAGTCCCGGTAGTTTATTAGAGGGCTTAAGATTTAATTAAAATTATTAGTATTTTGTCAAATTGAGAGATTGTAAACTCCATAATTCAATTAAGGTTTAACAATTATAAGTTGAGAGAGAGTAATCGACCCTTTGATAGTCTAGAACTGACACCACAGCAACACATAAATGGCTAGATTAACATTAATGATAGGAAAATCCCGTCTATGATAACTTAGTAATTTCTCTTGAGTGATTTTCATTGTGACTTATGTGTTTATCAATTTCCCTTGTTTGTGTCTCAAGTTCCCAAATTAAATTCTTGCTAATCAAATTCCCGAATTTATTTTTCTGTGTATTTTTATTTTTTGTTTTATCTATTTTCTAGCCTTAGATAACCTAATATTAGATTAATTGACCCTCCTCGTGGGATCAACCCTTCACTTACTACAATTCATGACCCATGCTCGTGCGGTAATTAAAGGTTATAAATTGTAAGACTTGATACCCTTGATCAAGTTTTTGGCGCCGTTGTCGGGGATGTGTAGGATTAGTCTAATTCTTTGAGTCTAAGGATTAGGAAAAATAAAGAGCAAGAGAAGGAAGATTGGGTGCAGAGTAGAAGACACATCAATTTAGGCATCACTAGGTAACTATAAGAAGTCCAAAAGCTTAAATGATGGAGGAAATACATTATAGGAATCAAAGGACTCTGGCAAACTTCAATGAGGAAGAATTTGGTTAGGGAAGTCATCATTCTTATTAAAAACATACAATCCAAGTTGGCAAAACCACCAAGATTTTTGTTAGCCCAATAATATAAAAACTCACTAGGGACATCAAGACCTATTAGGATTTCAGCTAAATGAGTCCAATTCATCAAATTCTAAATTTGATCAAATCATAGATAAGCACATGAACATGGAAGAGGCTCAAAAGAGATTGAAAGAGAAGTTTGAAAAAATAATGGAGGATCAGGCCTCTTTTTTCGCAACTTTGAGGTTCTAATAGGCCAAATTTATAGGGAATTTTGTAAGTAAAGTGTGGAAAACTATACGAGCAATATGAAAATAAATTCAAAAGAGCAATGTAGGACTAACACACTTAGGAGTGGGAAATAGTTGGGAAAACAAATAGATAGACCAGCTCAAACCCATTTTGTAAAAGACCAAATGAAGCAGTAAAAAGATGAAGAAAAGAATGAGGAACCTTCCTATGTTCCTACTTCCCCTTTCCCATTACGTGTTGGAGTTAGATAAATATAGTGCCCTTGAAAGCAAGTGCATTTATAGATAACTTAATCTTCTTCCAGTTACTTTTTGTAATGAGAATATTTATTATTAATAAAACAAAACAATTTGGTTTTATTTGTATGAGCATAATATAACTAGTCACAAGGTACCAATATTCCTTTGTAAGTAATATACATATACATAAAGATGTATGAGAAACATGAATATTATTATAATCTAAAATAATTGATTCACATTTGAATAATCAAGTTGGTTACTTGATCATGGTTTAGACTGTAGTATTGTGATTTATCTCCGTGCAAGTAAAGGAGTTTATTTCAAGGGAATGATGAGTTTCATATCATGATAGTAGTTAATTATCGATAATGGCACTTTAAACGAATTTGGAATCGCGTATATTTTAAAGAATAAAGTAGGTCGTCACTTCAATCTGAAAATATACACCTTAACATTCTTTTATTACGAACCATAGTCTTGATGAGTGGACAACTCATACGTATTTCATTATAATTCTTGATATGACCGGAATGGATTTTTATAGAGTATCAATCCAGTGTCTGCATTTTGGTATTATTAATTGAAACATGTATAAGGGAACATTCACTCAACTAAAGAGTTTATAGTGATATCATCACTTCTAGATGTTTTATAAAGATTGGTGATTAAACTAGCACTAGTAGTTTGATGGATTAGCTACCCATCAAGTCTTAATACCAAAATGAGATCTTATGTGTTAATCACCATATAGAGTAAAACAAGAGATCTAGAAGGAAAAACTAACATACGAGTAAAACAATAATTCCACCTTTTATTGTGTGGATGGCTATAATATGGTTCATAATAGAGTTTGCAATTAGATATCTTATTTGAAACATGTGTTCTCATAATATTTAGTAATTCAAGAATTCAACTAATTGTCTTTAGTGGAATAAAATTTGGTTAATAAGTTGGAATTAATTCTAATGAGATTAAATTAATTCCAGGCTTATTGGAGCTTGAATTATCTAAGTTCAATTAGATTCCCCACTCATCTTCTAGGAAGGTTACTAAAAAGTAAAAAATACAAATAGAAATTACTGGAAATAAGAAAGAAAAAAAGGACCGAATTAGATTCAGAATAAGAATAATACTGAAACAATTTAATTTAGAGCTAATTAAATTAGGAATTAAAGCCTATGATTGAATGTTGGGCTTTCACTAATTAATTATTAATTGGAAGCCTAAATGAACATTTAATATTAGGTTGGACTTTTTTGATTTGATTAATTAAATTGAAACAAAGTTATTAAAGAAAAAAGAAGGGAAAATTTCGGTTTTATAGCTAAATGTGCAGCTGCAAATTTAACATTGAATTGCTAAATTTAAGATGGTTTTTATCATGCTTCATCATCATTAAATAGATTAATGATCTTATCATTAAATGGTTTAATGGTTGTCTTTTAATGATGGCATGTAATGTAACCTTTTAGCATTCATTTGATTAAAGAAGGAGGACGTACATTTGATGTACTCTCTCCCTTCTTTCATCTCATAAACAAACATGAGAGGGTCTTATTTAGGTTATTAGTCTTCTCATGTAGCCATCTTGAACAAATGAAAGAGTCTCATTTATTGGCTTCTTTATGTTTGATTAAGGAATGAAGTGATGCATTGGATGCATTTCTCTTCTTTCTTTCATCTATAACTGAAATTGAGAGAATGAGAGGAGAGGTTGCTGCATTTTTTATTCACTCTCTCCTCTCTTATATAGGCTAGCCAAAACTTGAATAAGAAAGGTCTGATTTTTGGCTTCTTCCAACAAAGGAAAATCTCTTCAAGATTTCTTCTCCTTTCCCACGAAAAGATCTTGGTAACCAAGTTGTCCAAAGATAACAAGTGGTAGATCGAATTGGTTAAGGATATAATAATGAGGAAAGGATACGTTGGCAGGGAGAGGATACAAAAGCGAGGGGTCGGAGCTGTAGCAAGGAGTTGGTACAATTTCCTTCTTGTTCTTATGTTAATTATTTTCCTTATACCATATCATATATGGCTGAAACATGTTGATTTGGTTATATTGTTTCCACTGTGTTTTGATTTCAGAAAAAGTTTTTGAAATCTACCGTTTGGTCAAATCTAGTATGCTTTTATTTTTTATCCAACAATTGGTATCAGAGCCATTTTATTATACATGATTTTGGTTCCTATATGTGATGTATAGGTTGGCAATTATATTTTGTATGCTGCATATTTTTTATGTGATAGAAATATATATGGTGTATGTTTTGCTCTTTTGGTTATCCATAAAATATAGTGTTACCTTGTAAGTTTGCTTTGTAACAAGGAAGGTGGCCTATCATCATCATGTTTCCTCCTTGGTTTCATTTTTCTATTTTCTTTGATTTTTTATGTACAAATTTCTGTAATGTTGAAGATAAAGCAACCATAGATCAAAGAAAAGAAGGTAATGGTTTTGGTTTATCCTTTGGTGTATTGACAAAGTTTCGGTTTTGTGAAAACCAAAGTGCTAGAATTTTGTTTTAATAAAGTTTTGGTTTTATGAAAACACAAGTTCTGAAAATTTTGAGTTTTAGATTTACTAAAAACAAGTGCTTGATTTTTTGCTTTCATATTACCAAAGTTTCAGATTTTTGTGAAAAACAAGTGCTGGATTTTTTTTTTCATATTGACAAAACTTAGTTTTATGGAAAACAAAAAATTTTGAAAAATAAATGCCATTACACACTTTTTACCGAATAGGGCGAGTCATGTGAGTGAAGAGTTCGAAGCAGGAAGATCCAAGTCCAAGAAATTTTTTAGGATAAGAGCCTTGTAATTTATTTTTATGTTCTAGGATGGACAATTAAAAGTAGTGTTATTATTCATGAGATGAATGGATGGATGGATGCTAATAATATGTGATATTATGTGATAGTATGCTATTTAGAATAATTGCTAACCCTATGCTTTGCCATGCATTCATTATGTATGAGATATATAATGAAACAGTATAGGATGGATAATAAATTGCATCTAGACAAG
>JANSVA010000216.1:16474464-16484484 GCA_025504915.1 Erythroxylum reticulatum
GTGGCAGATGAAAACATTGCTTGATGAACATCAGTTTGAGAAAGATAGAAGGGAAAGACTGAATTTTGAAATTGGTAGTAGAAGTTCGTTTTCCATGGAAATTTTGATATGTGACATTAAGATTTAATGACAAGTGTCATTGAAAATTAGGAGAAATTGTGTTAAAAATTGGAGACAAATGGACTAGTTAAATAAAAAACCAAGGAGAGACCATGAGAAAGTGACATGTGGTAAGTGACAAGTGTCATTTGCCACACCATTTATTTAAATCACGATTTTATTTTTGTCTTTCACTTGCTAATTATGTTATCCTCTCTCATCTTCATCTTTTTCATGTTCTTCATCTTCCTCTACTTCTCAAGACACTCTCTTCTCTAAGAATTAAAGTTGAACCTTGCTTTCTTCCATCACTAGCCACTCAAATATCTTGTTATCTTCTACTTATTGCTAAAAGACCTAACCTATTCCACCTTGAAAGGGTGATGATCGTATATGTTGGAGGAGCTAAGGTTTCATGGTGATTGAAGAAGCTTTGGGTAAATCAAGTAAGTAACCTATAATCTTTATGGCTTTGATGAATCAAGCATATTTGATGATAGTTAGAGGTTTAATGTTCATAAAATGAGGATGGGTATATGTTAAAATGTGAATGAGTAATGTGGTAGATTAATGTCTTATGGAATGATATAATGTTGGATTAACTGAGTAAATGGTGTTTAAAGTATGTTGGAAAAATGTTAGCTGTAACATTTTCCACTGATTATGCATATGTAATTTAGCCATAACTTGTTATGTAGATATCCAAATGAGATGATTTTTGAGTTGGATTAAATTAGAGACATATGAATACATTTTTCATAAGACATCGAATTCAAATTCTATCTGTAAGAGTTTCAAATTTTGACTTGAAGTTATATACTGTGTGTAGTAAATTGATGGATGAAAACATATGTTTGTGTTCTATTTTGAAAGTATGGAAACCATGAATGATAAGTTGGTACGTAGATGTTATGAGTTATGAATTAAGTGTATAATGAAAGTGAAAGTTATGTTAACCAACATGTTAAGTTATGCTTTTGAAATGAGATGAATTAAACTGATACTTAGAAGTGAAATGATAGTGGAAATGAAGATGAATATATGCAAAAACTTGATGATGAATGTATATATATGTATATGTTCTTTTATTAGTGTTCATGATCATTCATAGAATATAAATTGTTTATGGATGATATTGAGTTGAAATGGAATAAGAATAATGGGGAAATGATGAGTATTAAATTAGAAATGATAGATCAAGTAAATGATGTTGAATGTAGTAAGTCAAGAATTTGAAATCTGAAAAATAAGGATGCAATTGGATATATGTTGTGGAAAGTCACATAAATTTTCTTGGAGAATTCAGATTGAGGTAATTTAAGTATGGTTTTGAAGAGGACTTCTAGACTTTGCTTTCTAGATTTTAACATTTCTTTAAGAGACCCGTAAAGGGATGCTCAGTGGATATGGATGTCTGCCTAATAGAAATTCACTGATCATTTGGTCTTAACTAATGCTTTAATGGAGCTTAACTTGAACCTAGAATGATGATTAAATTAAGTGACTAATGTGTGATATGTTCGAAGTGATAATGGAGGTTATAACTTAGTGAATGAATTGATAATATCAAAGTACCAAAGACATGAGTATAATGGGAATGAAGATGTTCATGTGATTATAGTTATGATTCAAAGTAGTTGAGTGATATGCATGAAGTGCTTAAATGTGAATGAGAATTAGATATTATTAGAGCATATAATGTTAAAAAAAGAATGACAAGAAACTGAGTTATGATATTAGAATATTTAAATGTTCTTGAGGTGTAAGCCTAAGGATAAGCTAGACACATACAAAGGATAAGGACTGAATGGTGAACTTAAAGTGGTCATGTAAAAATGAAGTGTAAATCAAAGTTCAATTATATGTTTATGAATTATGAAAACAAAATGAGCATAAGATGTGGATTAAGATAATATACTCGAGATTGTCATTGACCATGCATTATACACAACATATATACATATATATGTGATTAAGTATTCATCAGATTGTGAAATTAATAATGTGTGTACAATGTGTGTATTGCATAATGTTGATGTACATCCAGAAATTTCCATATCATGGAAGTTAATGCTAATCTGGAGTGTACTAGGAGTCGACCTAGATGGTCTTACTTTAATGATTGTCCTGTTTAAATTATGTATTGAATGATTTTATGAATATGATTATACTGATTTTGGACATTGAATTTCTGAGGCATTTGATGCATAAATAATATTGGAAGTGCTCATTGAATGTAAATTGGACTAACTATTTGATACTTAACTTGATTCTTGAATGCCAGACGAAGTTCAGAAGAAAAATGTAAATGTGCGTGAATGAAATAAGTGATTCTCAACCTAAATATTGAATGCCAGACCAGGGTCCAATGATATGTGTAAATTGAAATAAAGTGATTGATTGATCTTATGTGATTGATGCATTTCATTATATAAATGCATGACAACATAAAGGTTATTATGACAATAGTAGTTACCGAACAAGAGGTTAAAGCTCAACATATGATTAAGAGCCAAAAGCTCACTATGTATAATGAGCCTGGTATCCCCAATGGATATGGGACAGTTATCAATGAGCTTCGTATCCACAATGGATATGAAACAGTTTTAGGTACTCAGTCATAGCAATAATAATTGAAAGCGAGTCTCATGAGCACTGCATATGCATCTGATATGTATGATTTAAATGGTTGGAATAAATAGTCTGACTGATTTCCAAATGTGATATATGTTTTAAGTGAATATGAAATGTATGCAACTCAATATGATGAATTGATGAAGTGATGTGAATTATGTGATTATATGGATTAATATGTTATGTGATTGAGTGAGCCATCGAGGATGGTCTACTCATAGAGTTTGCAAAACTCAACCTAAAATTTGCAATATTTTTTAGGCTTAGAGAAGATCTCTAGTTAGATAAATTGGAGTCTAGCCACTGTATTTTAGTAAGAGATAAAGGTTAGGATCAGTTCAGGTCTCCATTTGTGATTTTTATTTTTGTATCAAATTGTGTATTCTGTAATTATTATACATTGTATACTTGAATAATTTCTATTTTGTGACAACTTTCCAAATTGGAAATGTTTTTAGATGAGATTGAACAATGAGTGTAGTAACACTCGTGAATGAAAATGTTTGTGAATAAAATGGGCTTGATTTGTTTAGTGGTTTTCTGTAAAATGCATGTGATCTATGAAAATTTTATAATGAGTTTTGATTGACTTACTATTCTAGCATGCCACTGTTGTAGAGTATGTTCTCAAATATTGTTGGTATATTCAGGGATTTGCCCTATGAGTGCAGGGTACTATAGTAATTTTGTTCATGTGACTTTAGCTACTTAGAGGCATAAGCAACTACTTTTCCATCCTGCATCAAAACACAACCCAAAACATTTCTAGATGCATCACTACATATAAAATACTCCTTACAAGAATTAGGTTGAGCCAATACAGGAGCTTTAGTAAGCATACTTTTCAGTTGATCAAAACTATTATGACATCTATCAGACCATCCATACTTCACTCCTTTCCGTAACTGTTTAGTTAAAAGGGATGCAATCACCGAGAACCCCTTTACAAAATGGAAATAATAACTAGCCAAATCTAGAAAAGTTATTGCTTCTGTCACATTCCATGGTGGCTTCTAGTTAACAATTGCCTCTATCTTACTAAGGTCAACTCCAATCCCTTGAGAAGAGGCATCATGTCCTAAAAAAAATACCTCTTGAAGCTAGAAATCACACTTGTTCAGCTTAGCATACAACTGTTTTTCCTATAAGGTCTATATCACAACTTAGAGATGTTCAGTATGGTCATGTTCATTCTTAGAATAAACTAAGATATCATCTATAAACACCACAACAAACGAGTCTAAATAAGGCCTGAACACACTATTTATCAAATCCATAAACACTACTAGAGCATTAGTTAACCCCAATGGCATTACCAAGAATTCATAATGTCTATAGTGGGTCTAAAATGTAGTCTTCGATTCATCCACATCCTCTACCTGAAGTTAATAGTACCCTGATCGTAGATCTATCTTTGAAAACACTCCCGCATCTTTCAACTGATCAAAAAGGTCTTCAATCCTTGGCAACAGATACTTGTTATTCACTCTGATTCTATTCAACTGCTTGTAATCGATGAACATCCATAGTGTACCATCCTTCTTCTTAAGAAACAAGACTGGTGTTAGAGTTATGTAAATATAGTGCCCTAGAAACCAAGTGTATTAACATATAACTTAATCTTCTTCTAGTTACTTTTGTAATGAAAATATTTATTATTAATAAAACAAAAGAGTTTAGTTTTATTTATATAAGCATTATATAACTAGTCATGAGGTACCAAGATTCTTTTATAAGTAATATACATATACATGGAGATGTATGAGAAACATTTATATTATTACAATCTAAATTAGTTGGTCACAGTTGAATAATCAAGTTGGCCGCTTGATTATGGTTTAAACTGCAGTGTTGCGATTTATCTCCATATAAGTAAAGGAATTTACTTCAAAGGAATGATGAGTATATCATGATAGTAGTTGACTGATAATGATATTATTAAATGAATATGGAATCACATATGTTTTTTAAAGAATAAAGTAGGACATTACTTTAATCTTAACATATACACTTTAGCATTCATTTGTTATAAATCACAATCTTGGTGACTGGTGAACTCATATATGTTTTATTGTAATTCTTGATAGGATCATAATGGATTTTTATATAGTATCAATTCAGTGTCTGCATGTTGAAATTATTAATTGAAACATGTATCAGGGAACATTTACTTAAATAAAGAGTTTATAACGTTATCATCACTTTTAGATGTCTTATGGAGATTGGTGATTAAGCTTGTGCCAGTAGTTTGATGGACTAGATATCCATCAAGTCTTAACACCAAGATGAGATCTTGTGTGTTAATCACCAGATAGAGTAAAATGGGAGATTTAGAAGGTAAAACTAACATAACAGCAAAACAATAATTTTACCCTTTATTGTGCGGATGGCTATAATGTGGCTTATAATAAAGTTTGCAATTGGACATCTTATTTGAAACATTTGTCCTCATAACATTTATTAATTTAGGAATTTAACTAATTGTCTTTAGTGGAATGACAGTTGATTAATGATCTGCAATTAATTCTAATAAGATTAAACTAATTTCGGGCTTATTAGAGCTTGAATTATATAAATCCAATTAGATTCCCTACTTGGCTTCTAGGAAGGTTATCAAGCAAAGTAAGAAATATAAATAGAGGTTTTAAAGCCTAGGATTGAATGTTGGGTTTATACTAATTAATTGTTAATTAGAAGCCCAAATGAACATTTAATATTGGGTTGGACTTTGGTTTGATTTGATTAACTAGATTAATTATATTGAAACAAAGTTATGAAAGTGAAAAGGAGGGCAAATTTTGATTTTTATAGCTAAGCATTGAATTGCTAAATTTAAGGCAATTTTTATCATGCTTTATCATCATTAAATGGAGAGATGATCTTATCATTAAATGGTGTAATGGTTGTCTTTAATGATGGCATGTAATGTAACCTTTTAACATTCATTTGATTAAAGAAGGAGGAGGTGCATTAGATGTACTCTTTCCCTTCTTCCATCTCATAACTGAAAATGAGAGGGTCTCATTTAGGTTATTGGTCTTTTCATATAGCCATCTTAAACAAATAAGAAGGGTCTCATTTATTGGATTCTTATGATTAACTAAAAAATGAAGTGATGCCTTGGATGCGCATCACTTCTTTCTTTGACATTTAACTGAAATTGAGAAGGTAAGAAGAAGTGTTCTTGTATTTTAGACTCACTCTCTCCTCTCTTGCATAGCCTAATCGAAACTTGAATGAGAAGGGTCTCATTTTTGGCTTCTTTTAACAAAGGAAAATCTTTTAAAGATTTCATCACCTTTCCCTCCAAAGGATTTTAGTAACCAAGTTGTCTAAGGAGAACAAGTGGTAGGACGAATTGGTCAACGATACAATAACGAGGAGAGGATACATTAACAAGGAGAGGATACAAAAGCGAGTAGTCAAAGTTTTAGCAAGGAGTCAGCAAAATTTCCATCTTGTTCTTATGCTTATTATGTTCTTTATACCGTATGGCTTATGCATATTGATTTGGTTATGTTGTTTCTGCTGCATTTTGATTTTAGAAAAAGTTTTGAAATCTATCGTTTTAACTAAATCTTGAACATAGCTTCATTTTCTGTTTTCTTTAATTTTGTAATGTACAAATTGTTGTAATATTGAAGATGGAGCAATATAGATCGAAGAAAAGACTAGGTAATGGTTTCGGTGTATCCTTTGGTGTATTGGCCAAGTTTCGATTTTATGAAAACCAAAATGCTGGAATTGTTGTTGAAACAAAGTTTCAGTTTTATGAAACATAAGTGATGGAAATTTTAAGTTTTAGTTTTTCCAAAACAAGTGCTAGAATTTTTAAGTTTCTATTATGCCAAAACTAGTGCTGGAAATTTGTGACGTTTGGATTTACCAAAAACGAGTGTTGGAAATTTTCTTTTCAAATTAACAAAATTCAGTTTTATAAAAATGCCATTACACACTTTTTACATAATGGATCAGGTCATGTGAATGAAGAGCTTGAAGCAGAAGATCCAAGCCCAGGATTTTTTATTATGGGCTAAAGAGCCTTGAAATTATTTTTAAGTTCTAGGATGGACAATCAAAAGTAGTGTTATTATTCATGAGATGAATGGATGGATGGATGCTAAAAATATGTGATATTATATGATAGTATGCAGTTTAGAATAATTGCCAAGCCTAGGCTTTACCATGCATTCATTATGTATGAGATATATAATGAAACAATATAGGATGGACAATAAATTGCATCTAGATAAGATGGTATTTATTAAAAATTAAAGACCAAAAGGATTGAGTGGGAGAGGGTGCATATGTGATTCAAAGCCCTTTTGTTCTTACCCTTGGATGTCAAATAAAAAATTTAATTCCAAGGATTGCAATATAGAATGCAACCTCAGGTCATTTCACTTAATCGAAACCTAGTGAATAGTTCTAAGTTAGCCCATGTGTCATGATATGCAAGCTAAATTAGCAAAGAAAGGGGTTTGATCTTTGAAAATTTTGACAAAATTAAATGAATTATGAGAGAAAAAATATTTATAAATTTTGCTTTGGATTTTGGGAATAAGAACGAAAAAATTAAAACAAATAATTGTATGGAATAGTATCCTCTTGAAAATGAGCTTTAGCTATCATTGTTCAAAATAAAATTTGATGGGAGTGAAATAACGAAGTTTTAAATGGTAAACCTTAAAGAACTCTTTAAGTACAAGGTCTTAATCAGTGAACTCCATTTCTTAAGACCTTGTTGAATGCCCTTAGTGTGTGTAATGGGTAAGTCAATGCAACAAGTCACTTTGGGATCTAGAATCAACTCAATATCAAACACAAGTAGGCAAATAAAAGAGAATCAATAAGATCACAAATAGACATATATAAGACTTCATATATTTATGCTCCAAGTTCTACATCAACACATCCCAATAACACATTGAATATCCAACACTTGATTAAACTCTAATAAAGAATGCTCAACTACAAATTATAAATCCTAAACCTAGGAGTTTAGAACAATATAGCTGAACATGGAATAAACTGCTCCCCCTTAAAGCCCATTGAACTCTAGCCATTGCTACATCTTCAAGAGGAGAGAGAGGCCTAGACAAGCATAACTCTAGGAGATTTCACTGCTGGGAATCCACTGGAAGCATCCATAATAGTAGTTGTCGGTGAAAGAGCAGAACAGTGATGTGGATGAGACGTGATGAAGGTATGTAAAAAAATTTTTCTTCCGATTGTAGAGAGAGTGAGTGTGTATATTTCAACTTGCGACTATCTCTCCTTTTCTTAACTTAAAATAGGTACGCTTTTAAAAAAATGGTTTATGGATTAGGTGCACAGTAGGTAAACTTCCAAAAATGGTTTATGGATGAGTTCGCCACGGTGAACTTTTCCCGAAAGTTTTTGTTTGGAGTTTTTGGTTTCTCCTCCTCGGCGAACTTTTCCAGAAAGTTTTCTTGAATAATTTACTGAGTTTTTTGTGGCGATGTGATCTCACACCGTGGAAAAATTATCCCAAAGAGTCTTTCCTTAGGTTCTTTATACTTCTTCGTGGCGTAACATCACCTCTTGTTGCGTCGAGCTTCCTGTTGCCTTGACTTGTTGACTTACCTTCAGCGTTCGTTCGTTGCCTCACTGCTTGCCGCTACTTCTTTGAGTGTCCTACAATAAACAAATAGTAGTTTGCAGTATCAATTGTTCTTAGAAAATTAATTTAGTGCAATTGATAATAATTTGTGACAATTTTATTCTCCGAATACATAAAGTAAAGGCAAGCGCTCAAGAGTCAAATTAAGCATAAAATCCAAAAATAAGAGCCAAGAAGTGTAGTAAAAACCATGAAAGTATCACCATTTTATATAAGAAACTTGGGTTCAATCAAATTCCTGCACACTTAGACCTTTGTACTCTTAGACAAAGTTTATTAAAGTCAAAGATACATAAGTGCAAAAGAAAATTTTGACCATGCTTAAAAATGAGAGTAGGAAATTGGTAAAGCCACTTTCTCAGAAATCAACCAATGCAGACTGAAGGAGTGCCAAGAAAATAAACACTATAAGAATTTAATCTAAGAGATTGAGCAAAAGAGTTTTCTTTCAAGGAGAACTTTTTAACTCTCTACTTGTCTAAGGATAATTTCACTCTAAAATCTGCTTAGTCCATTCTCTACCATAGGCTTGTGATAATTCTAACTCTCCACTACAAG
Organism: Erythroxylum reticulatum; assembly: GCA_025504915.1. Lineage (NCBI taxonomy): Eukaryota > Viridiplantae > Streptophyta > Magnoliopsida > Malpighiales > Erythroxylaceae > Erythroxylum > Erythroxylum reticulatum. The sequence continues at coordinate 16,483,400 of JANSVA010000216.1, forward strand.
AACTATAATTTTGAAAATCAAGATGACTTTTCAAGGTTGTAATGTACAGAAGGATAAATGAATGGATTGAAGAGAAAAATGAAAAATGAGTACATGCACCTCAATTAGGAAATAAACGTCAACTGTGAGTAAGAAAATATTTACACAAACAACAACATAATCTATCATTTGACAATTTTCTTTTAACAAAAATGTTTTTTGGAGGAAACCTAAAACCTCTTGATTTTATGTTTTACTTTCTTTATTTCTTTGACTTTCCTGAATAATAATTTTTTTAGACATATATGTAAGAACTAGAAATAAAATATTGATAACAATATTAGGACATATGCATGTACTCAATCATATGGCTCAAAGGGCTAGCAATGGTTAAATGTTTAGGGTTTTGTGTTTGGGAAACTAAGGTTTTGAAAGAATGCCTCTATCATTTTAAAAAATTTCTAGTTCATCAAGCTTTGATCAAGAATTAAAATAAGTTCTAGAGAGATGTGAAATTAAGTAGATACACATATAAATGAAAGAATTCAGGCCCAAATTTCCTTCCAACAAGGTTAGTATGTCAATTAAGCAATCTCAAGGTTTATAAACGTAAATTGCTACTTTTTCAACGTACCCTCACTTACTTCGTGTTAAGAACGTTGAAAATGTAATTAGCTAAAACCGACTATCATTTAAAAAATAGATGGTATTTTCAAAAACACAGGGACCATTTTGAAATTTATAAAAGCTTCGAGATATAAGAGTGAAAAGAATCTAATTAGGGAGAATTATTGAAATGAGGAAATTTTAAAATAGTTTATGTAAAGAGGATGGTGTTGCTGCGGTGAAACATTTATTTTGTAACGTCGCCATGACGAGGAAAGAGTTCGCTGCGGAAAAAAATTTCAGAAACATTTAAAACATGCAATTGGCCTCAATTACCAAGTTTAAAGTTGTCACATTACGCACAATTGGTTAAATGGTTGAAAATGATGCACAACAAGAATTGCAAATTGGAACAACCTCCCCCATACTTAAGCATTAGATTGTCCTCAATGTGAAGAACAATGACAACAAGTATGCATTGAAGGGTGAGTGTAAGGCTA
>JANSVA010000216.1:16504105-16531604 GCA_025504915.1 Erythroxylum reticulatum
AAACATAATGAGGAACTCGTTAAGAAAGTGAATGATAAAATAAGTGATTGAAAGACCAAGTGAGTCTTTTTGACTATGATCATTTGGGAAAAAAATTATTCAAGTGAAGAAGTTACTAAGGAGACTTAGGAAAACATAATATCGCATTACCACCAATGATCTGATCATTTAGGTAAGAATTTTGAGGACGAAATTCTTTAAGGGGGAGAATTGTTGGATCCTGAAATTTTTCTTAGAAGATTTGAATTAGTAAATGAGAAGTGTTGATAGATTCATGTTTTGCTTTGGTGTTTTAGTAGATGAGAGACTTGGAATGGGAAGAATAGGGTGAAAGTGAAGTTGAAATTGTGTAGTAAGTTAATAAAGAACATGTATATATATGTATCTTCTGTTATTGGTGTTCATGATTAATCATGAATTATAATTTATTTATGGATGATATTGATTTGAGAATGAGGAGTAAATGAAGTATAAAAGATGATTTTGGTATGTGTTGTGTTAAGGAAAATTTTGGAGACAAAATTGGTAGTTAATCTAGAAAGTTATAGCTTATTTTTTTCTAGCTTTTCAATGGTATATAGTATGGAATTTTTGGACCTCTATATTGAAAGTTATGGTCCTTAGAATGGGAAATGCTTAGGAGTATAAAGATGTATCATCTGTGATGACGTCACATCATTTGTGATGACGTCATTAGTCTTAAGAGATACATCGTCTGTAAAGATGCATCGTCTATAAAGATGTATCGTCTGTGATCACATCATACCCTCTGTGATGACGTCATTCTTATTAAGAGATGCATCGTCTGTAAAGATGTATTATCTATAAAAATGCATCGTTTGTGATGATGTCATATTATCTGAGATGACATTATATCGTCTATAGAGTTGTATCGTTTGTAAAAATGCATCGTCGTAAGAGTTGCATCATCTTAAGTTGACTACTCTTCATCTTAAGAGTTGCATCATCTTAAGTTGACATTGATTTATCTTAAGTTGACTCGGGTTTCGTCTGTCTTTTTCTTCGTCTGTATTTGGCTTCGTCTGTCTTTTGTTTCGTCTGCTTTTCGATTTGTCTACTTTGCTTCATCTGTTTTGTTTCGTCTGCTTTGCTTCGTCTACTTTGCTTCATCTGCTTTGTTTCATCTGCTTTGCTTCATCTACTTTTTTTACCGGTTTTCGATTTGTCTACTTTGTTTCGTCTGCTTTACTTCGTCTGTTTTTTGATTGGTTTCGTCTAATGCTATCGTCTAGTCCATTTTTGACCTTTTAGACGATTGAATTTGTCTTCAAGGTCTACATGAAAGTTGTAGACCTTTAAGCCCTCTTTCAGATAATCTAAAGGACACTTTGATTGGATATCTATAGGGAGAGTTATATTGTTTGTTCCTAAATAAGTTCACTATGTTTGAGGATAAAACCTTTATTTGATTCTTTTGGCCATAACTTTGTTATCCGACCTCCAAATGAAATGATTCTTAAACCTATAGTTTCTTAACACATTTTTAGTCCCTCCATAGAATTTGATAGATTTTTGTATTGATTCAAAAAATATGGATTGAATCAAAGTAAGGGTATCGATTGGAAAAGCGTGAATGGGAGGAATTTAAGTATAATGTATTGTTTCAATATAAGAATAGTCTGAAAATGTTTGGGGCAATATTTTTAGAGTTCTGGACCAAGTGGATTGATTTTGGTGTCCTTAGAAACTTAAGGCAATGGAGAACATTTTCTAGAAGAAAGAGTTATGTTAGAATGCTCAAGGATATTGTTGGTAAGACACTTAAGTATAAAAATACATAAGGAAAAAACGGAAGGGAAAATGGGACATTTTTCACTCATTAAGGATATAATTGGAAGAAGAAGTGTTATCTGGTATTCTAGAAGAAGCTAGATGCGTGGAAGAGAAATCAAAAAAATAAAGAAGAGAGATTTTAGTATTTGAGAGAGAGAAGAGAAATAAGCTAGCTTTTGATTTTTCTTAGTATTAAAGAGTGATTTTGAAGCGGTTCAAAAAGAGAAAAAGGTAGAGGAAGTGAAGGGCTTCCCTTTGAGCTAAAGATCCCTTCATTTGGTAAAGAATGAAGGTAAGATCATTTTGGTTCTTTCGGATTTTTGAAAGTATTTTAGTTCATTGAATTTAGAAAATGCTTGGGTTTAAGCATTCTAGAATAAATTTTAGTGATTTTGCATTGTGGGAACCAAAGTTTAGGGAACCAAGAGAATCCTACTCAGGATCAAGGGGAAAGACAACCTTGACTTGGATTTTTGCAAGTAAATGAGGTGGGTAATATGTTTATAGTTGTTGTGTGATAGGCAAATTCCCTACTTGTGTGTTTGTGCTTAGATTGCATAAATTTGAATTGTCGTGAAGATTTGAAAATGCACTGTGATCATGTTATGGCTTGTCATGGCATTTTATATAAATGAAAAGAAAGGAAAGAGCATGAAAAGTATGAAAAGTATAAATTTTACTAGTGATTTTTCAAAAATTGTGATGTTATGTTTGTCTATTATGGGCACGCCACCCCTTGTGGGCCGACGAGCTTTGTAATGTCTCCATATGTTTGGGTTCTAAAAATAAGACCTAACATTGAACTTATTCCAATGAGGTTTCCTTAACCATCATCGAATTCTTTTCTTGTTTTGATATCATAACTGTGTTGGAACCCGATTCCAGAGTCCAACATTCCTTATCAGAAGACTTATGCTTATGCTTGTTACCATGCAAGGTTATTCCCAATTATCCCTCATTAGTTATCCTCGGTTAATCCTCATTTCTGATACCGTAGTATTGGGCCCTATCTTCCAAATCTTATACTGATGCAAATATTATTTGCTCAACTTCCATCCAGATATTGAACATCTAAGAGGTTGGGATAAAAAAATTCTGTTTCTCTATATCATTTAATAGTTCTATGTCTCTAGTTTATCTAGACATAGTATTCACCTTATTTAGAGATCGGATAGCGAATTTATGGCTGAAAGAATCAAAGAGGGTTTTGACCTTAATCATATTGCACCTATCTTGGGACAAAGGGTATAACTTTCCCTAGGGATTTCAGATCAAGTTCATTCTTAGAGGGTTAGAAAGAAGACTTCAAGATCTACAACTTTTATAAAGAACTAAAAGACAAATTCTATCATCTGAAGGGTCAAAAGTAGAGCAGACGATAGCATCAGATGAATAGTGTACAGAAGGAGAAGTTTAGGTCACATAGGCAGAAAGCAAACGAAGCAAAAAGCAGACGAAGTAGAAAATAGATGAAGCAGAAAGCAAACAAAGTGGAAAGCAGATGAAGAGGAAGGCAGATGAAGTGGAAAACATATGAAGCGAAAAGGGCAGACAAAGCAAAAAGCAAATGAAACAAAGCAGACGAAGCAGAGTGGACAATGTGGGGTCAACTTAAGACGAAGCAAAGTCTTAAGACAAAATAGAGTCAACTTAAGATGAAGCAAAGTCAACTTAAGACAATGCAACTCTTAAAACGAAGAGGAGTCAACTTAAGACGAAGCAAAGTCAACTTAAGACGATGCAACTTTTAAAACGAATGATGTCATCACAAACGATGCATCTTTACAAACAATACATCTTTACAGATGATGCATCTCTTAAGATGAATGATGTCATCACAGACGATAACTCTTTACATATGATGCATCTTTACAAACAATGCATCCTTACAGATGAAATGACATCATCACAGACCATGTGACATTATCACAGACGATACATCTTTATCCTCCTAAGCATTTCCCTTTCTAAAGACCATAACTTTCGATCTAGAGGTCAAAAAATTTCATACTATATACCGTTGGAAAGCTAAAAGAAAGACATACAAATTTATAGAAGACAACTTGGTCTAACACAGCCTAGATCAATCGATATTTTCCCCTTTAGTCATAACACAAATTTTACCCTATGGAAGGCTTGAAATTTTGCATTTCACAAACTTGGAATGTCCCGAGCTTAACCATTCAGTTAGCAAATTGACTTCATGAAACTCTCACATCTTAACTCATTTGTCTCATCACATCTAACTACATTTGATCAATCATAATTCCTGTCTTTCCTTTCCATGAATCTCATTTAGGCGTACGTGTGTATATGTGTATATATATATGTATCCACAATTTATGCTCAAAACTATCTGCTCAAGCTGATAATCATCTAAATATTATCCATACACAATTCATATTTCCTTAACCTTAAAAGAATAAAGTTTTACAAATCTTTGATGGCATTCTAAGCCACATTACAACATCATCTCAAAAGCCTCAAATTATAACAATTCTTAAACAAATAAACTTGGTATGTAAGTATAACATTGTGCTTTCCCAAAATCAACTCAAAATACAAATTGAGAAAATTTGGAGAATTTCCTTTAGGCTCTTGATCACTTGATCTCTTAGCTATCACCTAAAGATGGGGGTCAAAAGGGGGTGAGCTTGAAAGTTCGTGGGTAACAATTTATAACAAAAAGATAAGTAAAACCTTTGAAACCATTTTTCTTATAATAGAAATTTTTCATTGAGTTCATAGACACAGAAAATTTTCATTGAGTTCATAGACACATGCTTCATAGACTTTCAGCCAAAAAACACAAGTTACAAAACATGAATGCATCAAACTTGCTAACATAACATAAGCACATAAGCACGTCAGAATGGCTTGGGTGGATCCAAAAACAGAACATACTACATAATTCCCATAAAGGTCTTGTATAGCTGTGAACTTAGGGAAGTCCGTTAAGTAGCTCCATGCCAATAGCAAGAAAGCAGGAGAAGCCTTTAACTTGGTCAACGTGCATGTGACAGAACTTAAGGGACCACCACAAACACACATAACACATAATTCATGACTTGTAAACTTGATTCCTAAAATGGCACTTTTTTAAAAGCTTGCTTTTCATAGATATTAAATATTTCGACAACATGATTTCATAAAAATGTTATCTTTTTAGAAATCACTTGCAAAGTTCTTTTTTTATAAATCATCACATAATTCATGGAGCAAATATATAGCAAATTTCACAAATCATTCAAAAGCAATAGATGCAACACTTATGATGCAATTGAAATCAGTAAACTTCTTTGATTTAAAGAAGAATAGTAGTGGCTTATTTACTCTATTATAAACATGTACCCACCTTGATTTCTTTACTTAGAGACTTGCTCAAAAATGCTTCTTCTCTTATTCCTCTTGCCTCTCTTGATCCCTTGCTTCTTTTGTCTTTTTTGATTTCCTTGATTCTTCACCAAGTGAAGAGATTGTTGGCTCAAATGGAAGCTCTTCTCTTCCCCTACATTTTCTCCTTTGAATAACCTCAAAATCTCTCTTGAAGGCTTAGAAAATTGAACGCTAGCTTCTTTTCTCTTCTTTCTCTCTTTCTTTTTTTCTTCGTGCTTCTCTCTCTTCTCTCTTTTCTCATCCACGCATCTAGCTTCTTCTGGAATACCCCTACTCTCCTTTGGTCTTCCTATTTTGCTCCTTTCATTTTCCTCCTATCTCCTTTAATCATCTTAAACACCATATTAACTCTAACTTAATTCAAATATTTTCTTATATGCCTTATGCTCTTTATCCTTAAGTGCCTTGCCAAAATTACCTTTGAACATACTTATAACCTTTACACTTTAATTCAATCAACCTATATCATATAATCTTTCTAACATCTACATAATAATTAACTCCACAAAATTTCATAAAGATCTTATAATTAATATAAATCATGCTTATTCATTAAGAAAAATATTTAGGGGCCAACAATAAAACACAAAAATGACTATATTAACATTAAATCAAAGTGAAATCCTGAAGGAAGAGTTACAATATCATCAACAATATAACATCCATCACTATAAAATCCATTTCAATCTTAGACATTGAATGAGCAAAAATGAAAATGGAAAGGAGGAAGAACTTAGATTGGATAATCCAGAAGGCAGCAACATTGAGAGACCCACTTATCCAAGAAGTCAGTAGTGTCAGAAGACTAGCTTCTTCTCCCCTTCATCCTCTTCCTCTTCCTCTTCTCTCTTATTTCTTTGTCCTTTAGGATTTTCCAAAAGTGGCAGAAGTGAAGCTCTCTTTAGGGTTTCATCCATAAGTCTTTTATAGGCTTTTCCTTTTAGGCTAACCCTAAGGTCTTTTCTAGGTTTGAAAGGTCCAAAAAGTCTCTTGAGAAACTAAAACTAGAAGGATCCCCATGTTTATTCGCACACAGGCCACCATCATGGGCCTTAGTGGCACCTACATCATCCTTCTGTCACAATCGTGGCCAATACCTTGAGTTAGCTCCCAGTTCTTCTCTAAATCTTCTTTGTTTTCCACTCTTTGCCCTGAAACACTAGTAAACACATCAAGGCACCTCAAAAATATAAAATTGAATCTCAAAAGCATACTCTAACCCATAAAACACTTAAAACACAAATATTTACTAACTACCACAATTCTAACCTAAACATGCACTAAGCAATCAATTAACAACTAAATACAAACTAAACTAGCAATAAAAACATGATATAATCTACAACTATCAAGAAACATACAAACTTAAAACTATGCATGCATATAAGAAACAAATAAATTAAAAGCACATATCATAAACCTAATAAATGCAAAAATGTAAGGAAAAAGAAATAAATTTCCCTTGGATTGCATCCCAAGAAGTACTTTGTTTGTTATTGCTGGCTTAACTCCTTGTTTTCCTTGTCACGTAACAAAGTTATAATCTTCAAGTGTCACACTTTACATTTTCTCCATTTGAGGCAATTCAAGATAACACCTGAGCAACTAGCCCCTCATGTTCAATGCCTTCCCAATCTTTAAACTTTTTCTTTACTGTGTTCCTGCGCCCTTGAAATATCTCGAATATATTTTCACCCTTTCCCTCCTTGTTTAATTTCTATAACCTATAAAGTAAAGGTAAAGGATTAGTTTTAACAATAATAAGGGACTTATCGCTCACCCTCGAGCTAAGTGATATTGTTTTTCTCCTTCGAGCGCCTTCTCTACCTCTTCTTCACAAGCAATCCCTTAAGGAGTCCTCTCAAGATTCTCAATCTCCTTTTCACTCCATAAGGTTTCCACACTAACATCCATTAGGTATACCTCAGGTTGAGATGGTTGTTTCTCTTTGCTTTGTGATTCCATGTGGTCAATAATTCTTGCCATTTGACTTGTCTTAATTACTAGGTTCGAAAATTGAGACATTCTATCTTACTGAAACCATTTCACATCCTGCTAAGATTGCAAAGTATTAGTAGCAATAGCATTGATTAAGTCTTTTAGAGATGTATATAAGTTTTACTGGCCCTCTAAATTTTGGACGGTAAACCTTGTATCTTGTGAAAATTGCCTTATATGTGGCTGAAAATGTAGAGTATTAGAGGCAATAATATTGACTAAGTTTTCCAAAATTGTACCTGAGTTAGAATAAGGGACTGTTGGTTTATATGGTAATTGTTGTACATCTTGCAGCTCATTTAAGAAGTAATCTTGCTAGTTATCCCCTCAATAACTAAAGTTTGTTTGATCACTCTAAACTTGGTTATAAGACTTGGAATATGGGTTGTGGGAAAATTTTCCACCAAAAGCATTGATAATATCCAACAGTGACATACTCCCTTCCATGTGTCCTTCTTACACATAAACACCAAACAAAAGGTGAAAGATCAAGAAATAACTAAATAATAATAATAAACAAATATATACAAAACACCAATTGAAATCAAAATAAAAAATAAAGCACCACACTCCCTAGCAATGATGTTAAAATTGGTGGTGAGTTGTAACACTACACAAAATAACTAAACATAAAACTATAGTTAGTGATAAGTCTAGGTCCATCCCACAGAGAGTGTCTGTAAAGCTTGTGAAATGAAAAGAATTGATGTTTGGGATATTTTTGGATTTTATTGGTTTTCAAATAATAAAATGAAATGAAATTAAACTAACAAAATAAAATTAAAGAAAATAATAAAAAAGTAATAAAAATGATGAATGCATTAGAGATCCGGTCTTCGATTCAATCTCGACCTATACAAAAATAAGCATATTTTATTGTTTTTTTATTCTTATACCTCTCATAGCAACTATTGATCATAGATTAATAACAAGCTCTATTAACCCAGTTTCCCCTTAGGTCGTGTTTAATTCAAACAAGCTGTTTAATTAAACCTAGCTATCAGACAACATAGAACAAGCATTCTACATTTAATTGGATATTTGCATTATGAATAAGGAAAACAAACCAATCTCAATAATAACCAAAGCTCAAATCATTTAACCTATATTATGTTATCATAATGATTTAACACCATTAGTTGCCGCAAATGAATCCAAACATAATGATTACATATTGTATTCAAGATTCTAGCAATGAGTTCATACATAAACAATCTAATGATGATGAGAATAACAATCATCTATACATGAATAACCAAATCAATTAAGCAAAGGATATCATAAACAACCCCTAGAGAGAGAAAGAACAATAAACACAATGTAGATACACCCAAATGTGTTCTTCAATGTTCATTTCACCTTCGAATTGAGTTCAGGAAGCTTAGCCCTCTATGGGTCTCCAAAATATGTACGTTATGCCCCTCATTTCTGTCCCAAAATGATTTATGTTTTGTTTAGCAACTCAAATGTCATTTTATATTAAACGTTAAGGTTTTGACGAGTCACATGTTTGGATACACGGTTGTGTATCTAACCATGTATGTTATAAAAGTGCCCAAATTATGAACTTACACGATTGTGTATCTCCCATATCATCTTGATAGCTTCATTTCCTTGGATTTGCTTATCTGATATTCAACCCAATCCATCTCTTTCTTGTTCCACAATTACAATTGATTTTGACCGTTAAGAGGATGGCTCAAAGAATGTGCTTTTAACTAACTTTAGATCTTATGCTTCCAAATTGTATCTAAAACTAAATGTGAAGCAAAATGAATTTCTTAAACATTTCATAGCATTAATCACTAAGTGTTAAGGAATAAATGTACAACCAATTAAGGAGATATCATCTATAGAGCCTATCGCATCCATTATTCTAACAAACTAGGATTCCATCTTTGAGTCGAGGCTATCGTGTTCCCTTCCATCATTATTCACCAAATAACATTCTGTTGACCTATGGTCATATTGTCCACATATTTCATAAACCTGTATAGTTAAACTTGACTCTATTACCATTATTCCATTTTGCCCCATCGCATCATATGGTCAACTTCTTTCAGTTGACCACAGACAATTGTTAATGGCCATATCCTTAATTAGATCGTATGTAACATCGATGGTTTTTCTCATCAATAAGCTTCTAGCTGTTACATCAATTATTACTGGTTGCTGCATTAATTCCATTATAAAATGTCTGCAATAGCAATTCTCCTAGTAGGTTGTGATGAAGACAACTTCTCTATAGCTCTTTAAATCTCTCACATGCCTCAAAAAGGGATTCTTTGTCATACTACTGAAAAGTTTGTGATCTCCTTGACAATTCAAGTTATCTTTGTTAATTGAAAGTATTTAAATAGGAAAGCTTGCACTAACTAGTCCCATACAATTACATACTCCAGGTTAAGAAAACCTTTGGCCAATCTTTCAATGTGAAGGCAAAAAGCCTCATCCTTATTGCCTCCTAGGATAATCTATTATACCTAATGTACTACAAATTTCCAAAAATTTAGCAATGTGAGAATTTAGATCCTTATATGGTAAACCATAGAATTGAACACCAATTTGCGAAATATTTAATAAAGCAAGCTTGATTTTAAAATTACTTGCATTAGTAGTTAGCCTATAGATCTCCTATTGGTTCGGATTAAACCTGGGCAAAAAATCTATTAAGGTTCTTTAGTCACCGCCTCGATGTCCTTGATCTACCATTATCTTTTTGAATTCATCTTGACACCTTGCTTTTCTCAATTGTCTTTCAAGTTTTATAATGTCAAGTTCCTATAATCTGCTTGCGCTTTTGAAACTTCTCGTGTGCATATACCTATTACACATAAGAAAAGAGTATCAAATAAAAATAAAAAGAAATCTAAAATCAAAAAAATTCAAATCACACTTAATTCTAGGCACAATCCTAGGCAACAATGTTAAAAATTTGATAGCTCCTTCATGTTTAGTTCAAAGTTTTAAAATTAACTGAAGTTGTTATACCGCAAGTATACAACTCATATAAAATAGTATAGTAAGGTATCATTCCCACGAAGATTGATTAGTTACCTTGTATTTCATATTGAATTTTGTTTTAGTAAACCAAACAATGAGATTCATTAAGATCATTAAAAACATCCCTAAAAAAGTCCATAAATATTCTCCATACAATAAATAAACAAAAAAAATGAGGGAAGAGATAATAGGAGGCTTATAAGATGAGAACAAATTTGGAACTTGGTGTGGTAGCTTTGAGACCTCTAGAAATCACTTGATTATCCTTAAAAATCAAACAAAAAATATGTCTATCATTCTCCTTTTTAAGTGCTTCATGACCCTCCTCTCTTTTTATGGTTTAAATGGGGCCCATTTAGGTGCTTAAATTGACTTAAAATGGACAAGGACCAAGTCGAAATTGTCAGCTAGAAAGTTGGAAAATTCTAGCTTCTACTCTAGCTTTCTTCTTTGGTACCTACAACAAGTCCACATGTAACTAAGTTGATAATCAACAAAAATAAGGTCCAAATCCTTCTAAACATTGACATACAACCATTTAAAATTCATGTACATCAAAACACATGAAAAGCATGCAAAACCTAAGCTTAAAAGCCTTTATTTATAACCTAACATGCAATTTATCATATACAATCACATACACATGCAAGTTATAAGAAAATAACACAAAAGCTACTCTAAACATCCTAGTATCTATTGGATTTATGCAAATATAGTTCTCTGGAAAGCAAGTGTATTTACATCTAACTTAATTTTCCTCCAGTTATTTTTGTAATGAAAATATTTATTATTAATAAAACAAAAGAGTTTGGTTTCATTTATATGAGCATTATATATCTAGTCATAAGGTATCAAGATTATTCTGTAAGTAATATACATATACATAGAGATGTATGGGAAGCACGTATATTATTATAATCTAAATTAGTTGACTCACAGTTGAATAATCAAGTTGGTCACTTGATTATGGTTTAGACTATGGTGTTGCGATTTATCTCCATATAAGTAAAAGTATTTACTTCAAAGGAATGATGAGTTTCATATTATGATATTAGTTGACTATTGATAATGACACTATCAAATGAATCTAGAATCAAGTATGTTTTTAAAGAATAAAGTGGATCGTTACTTTAATCTTAAAACATACTCCTTAGCATTCTTTTATTACGAACCACAATTTTGATGAGTGGTGAACTCATTTTTTTTTCATTATAATTCTTGATATGATTAGAATGGTTTTTACAAAGTATCAATCTAGTGTTTGGATATTGAAATTATTAATTGAAACATGTATCAGGGAACATTCACTCAAATAAAAAGATTATAGTGATAACATCACTTCTAGATGTTTCGCAGAGTTTGAGGATTAAACTAGTGCCAACAATTTGATGGACTAGCTACCCATCAAATCTTAACGTCAAAATGAAATCTTGTGTGTTAATCACCATATACAGTAAAACGGAAGATCTAGAAGGAAAAACCAACATAAGGGCAAAATAGTAATTTTACCCTTTATTGTGTGGATGGCTATAATATGGTTCATAATTTAACCTTTTAGCATTCATTTGATTAAAGAAAGGAAGAGGTGTATTTGATGTACTCTCTCTTCCTTCTTTTATGCATAATCGAAAATGAGAAGGTCTCGTTTAGGTTATTGATATTTTCATATAGCCATCTTAAACAAATGAGAAGTCTCATTTATTGGCTTCATTATGATTAATTAAAGAATGACGTGATGCATTGGATGCACATCACTTCTTTCTTTCATGATACATGAAATTGACAAGCAGAGTAAGAAGTGTTCTTGCATTTTTTACTCACTCTATCCTCTCATTCGTGCATAGCTGAAACTTGAATAAGAAGAGTCTATTTTTGGCTTCTTTCTTCTAAGAAAAATATCCTCAAAATATTTCTTCTCCTTTCCCACCAAAGGATCTTGTTAACCAAGTTGTCCAAGAAGAAAAAGTGGTAGATCGGATTGGTCGAGGATACAAAAACAAGGAGAGGATACATTGACAAAGGAAAGGATATAAAAGAGTTAAAGCTAGAGTAAGGATTCGAAGAGGATACAAAAGCAAGGAGTCAAAGCTGTAGCAAGGAGTCAAAGCTGTAGCAAGGAGTCAGTATATTTCTACCACCTTGTTCTTATGTAAATTATTTTCCTTATACTGTATCATATATATGGCTAAAACATGTTGATTTGGTCATGTTATTTCCACTGCATTTTGATTTCGAAAAAGTTTTAAAATCCATCGTTTTAACCAAATCTTGTATGCTTTTGTTTTTGATCCAATATTATTTATACTGAACATACACATTATCACATAAAATGGCTTGGATAATCCTATAGTAAATATCACTTATCAAATATCATCATAGATTTTTTTAATTGAACAATGTTAGTTTGCTGCATTTCTTTTGGTATTTACAAAATGAGTTTTGATCAATCTTTATCGCAGTGATTTGTAACATGACCTCCATACACATTGAGAAGAGGTAGAAGATAAGGGATCCCCTTATCTTGGGCCTTTTCCTCTTATGAAGGATGTTATAATTAGTAGAGGTGATGTATTATTAGATCCAACATAAGAATTTATAAAGGAAACATAGTGCTTTCATGGCTTAGATTAAGAACTTCTATTTGATTAAATTAAAAAATTTCCTAAAATGAACCTTAATGGAATACATTTTACCTATTTCCTTTCTCATATAACCTTTAAATAATTCATGAGTTATCAAGATATTATCCCCTATATTCCTACCTTAAATGAAAACTCATTGGCAATTTTAGGTGATTTTATCTAAAACAAGTTTAATTCTAGAGGTTAAAATTTTGGAAATGAGTTTGTAGAGGGAATTAAAGCATTAAATAGGCCTAAAATGACTCAATTTACTAGGATTAGGCATCTTGGGAAAGAAAATGATTTAAATTTGATTAATAGATTTAAGAAGTGCATCTTTGGAGAAGAATTTTAGGATAGCTTTTGAAGTTTGATATGTAATCCAATTACAAAAATTGTTAAAGAAGTAATATTTAAATCCATCAAGCCTTTGGGCCTTATTATGGTTCAAGGATATGAAAGATATCTCCATATCATCTAGAGTAAATTCTTTACGAAGGTCTGGAGCTTGTTTACTAGTAGTATTAGTCTTATGAAAGCTTGCAAGTCTTAAATTATAGTGCATCCATTGATACTTGTTCCTAGTGGACTGATGAAATATCTCCTAGATAATTCTTTAATTTTTTCTTGACCTTAAAACATAACACCATTTTTATTCCCAATATATTTTATTATATTGGCACTTCTTCTTGCTAGGATTGCTTTGAAATAGAATCTAGTGCATATATGTCCTCCATGTAACCATTTCACTATTGATTTATACTTTAGGGTCAAATGATAAGAGTTTAAATCTTGTAGGTATTCATCATGTGCATGCTTTTCTTTATTCCTTAGCTTCATATTATTATGATTCTTAAAAAGTTGTTGCTAAGAAAACTTAATATTTCCCTTGGTAGTTTGGATATCCATCCTATTATCTATTTCGATCCCATTGTGAAGTTCTTTGAAGTTTCTTTTACTTAATTTAAGCTTTTTTACACACTTATGTTGCTTATATCCATCAAAACTATCATGGATTCCCTATTCAATTGCCTCTTGAAATCTTTTACATATAGTTGAGAAGTTAAGAGAGCATTTTTACACACTTGTATTGCTTATAGCCATCAAAACTAGTATGGATTCCCTATTCAATAGCCTCTTGAAATCTATGCATGTAGTTCATAAATTAAGGAACCTAAATGAAGTGCTCGTCATTTGGCCCCTTTTTAAGTTGTAAATTTCATTAGGGAAATAATTAGAAATTAGGTATTGCCCAAAGTTAGCCTTAGCATTTTACAATTGCATCATCCAATAATGGTCTAAAAGCGCCCTTTTAAGCTTCCTTCTCAACAAAAATTTCCCTTGTTGGTTATTTATCCATATAAAGTGGTTCCCTTGGTAGCTCATGTTGGTGATTTCATGATTCTAGATGTAAGCTTAGAAAGCTTTATAAGGGCCTGTGGATTTTATACCTCCATCGACTTCTGAGTGAAATAAAGTGTTGTTTAAATCTCCAAGGATTTGCCAAGGTACATTTATGGTAGCTATCAATAGGTTTAACTCCTACCAAAGATCATTCTTTTTAGAAGCTGGTGTTAGCTGCATAAATAAAACTTATACATACCTTGATGTGGTACTCCTTTTAGGTTGTCCATATGTAAATTACTTATGCACTGGATTGATAGGTTCAATGTTCACTACTACTAGGATTCTCCCATAATGGTGATTTGTGAGGGTTTTAATCAACTTCCAATTTTATTGTAAGATCTATATCTCCAAAATACCATAGATATAAGGTTTTATTGTGTTGATATGGTCTCTAATAGCTAATTATTTTTAGGGATTATTTAAGCTACTAACATTTTAGGCCGCAATGAACATTATGAGTTGAAGGGAGATAGGAACCTTTTGGTTTTTTTCTCTTCCGAATCTTCTAACTATTAGATTGAACTTGGTCTTCTCTTCCCTATCAGTATATTGATTATTTAGGCTTTCAATTTTATCTATAATGATAATGGCTTTGGTGAGTATTACCTACTCAGATGTCTTTATGGTAGGGATTATTTCAGTGGCTTCTTCTTTAAGGTGTTGGAATCGGTTTGTACTTCTTTAATGTTTTTATCCCGTATCTTATCTAGGGCTTAATTCAATTGTTCCGTTAACTTCCTATTTTTGAGAATTCTATCTATTGTTCTCCATTCAATTTTACTTTTGGCTTAAGGCTTCTATTGATAGGTTGTACATATATTAGTTTAAGAGAGATTCACTATTTCATCTAATCTTTTAAGTTTAAGAACTTTAGATTATGTCAGCTTCAATTTGCACTCTGGCATAACCTATCCTCCCTAATTTATTTATAGATTTGTCTGGGATTAATGGCTTTCTAATTGACCTGGTCATATAGCTTGAACCAATAGTGCTTCAATATTACAAGGGAATATTATGGACATTCGCACATAGTAGAGTATATTTGATGTTTTTGGGTCCAATACCATGCCTAGTTTCCAATTATAAAGAATTAGGGATTTTCCAACATAATGCCAAGGTCCAAGCTATGGGACCTTGGAAGCTAGTTGTTGAGTGGTCAAGGAGAAGATGAAGAAGTGCTCTTGGCTAATTAGGACTTTGTCTACTCCCATATTAAACCATTTTATCTTATCCTATTGATTAATAAGGGAAAAGATGATCTTTTATCAATAAAGTGCCATACAAAAGTGTTCTTCCATCTATTTACACCATGTTCCAAAACATCTAAGGAGGAGAGACAACATTATGTAGGTCTTTAGGAGGAAAATAAGTAAGATTATTACTAGAAGCCACCTCTCTAACAAATTGGAACCATGTTTTCTTTATAGTGACATCTAGATTCTTTTAATTCTCCAAATGAGCTACAAGAGCCTGGATAAGAGGAAAAGTAGGAAGATGGAGGAACTTGTGGGTAGGAGGGTCCTTCTAGGTTATTTCCTACTTTAAGGCGAGGGGTAGGGTTTGACATTTTCTAAAAAAAGAAAAGCAAGAAATCTATTTAACAAGTAATTAATTTGAAAAAAATTTCTAAATTTATTTAAAAAAACAAAATGGGTTGAGAAAATGGGAGTGACCAATTACTTATAAGCCTTCACCATTTACAGAGAGAAGCAGAGACAAACTAGGCATAGGAAGGAGGGAAGGAAGTGATTAAGAAGAAGAACAACATTAAAAAGCAGAGAGGAAGGACGAATGGATTGGAGAAACTAAAAAGCAATGGAAGGGATGCAAAATTAGGATCTAGAAAGAGTATCTGAGAAGTAACCAACCTGAAAGTAAAGGCAATGCTAGTGACATGGACAAGCTTTTCTCTCTACATGTTTGGATCTTTTGATTATTAACACTTTGAGGATTTTATATCCAATTTGTACTTTTTCTTAAATTCAAACTTTAATGTTTCCCCTTATCAATTTCACTAAAGGATTTTCTTTAAATTATATACCTTAAGTCTATTATTTAATAATTTAGTAACATAAAATTATCATATCTTGATTTTATATTCAATTTAATTTATGATTAAGTTTGAAGATTTTATATTTTTAATTTTAAAGATGTAATGACTCAAATCCTTTGATTTTGTAATATTTTAGATGTAACATTTACTCTCTTTCTTAAATCCAACTTTTAATTTTGATATCACTTTCACTTAAAAATATTTTTTAAATTATATATTTTGAAATAAATTATTTAATGAATCAATAATTTAAAATTAATTTGTCTACGTTTTATATTAGATTTAATTTATGTTTATAAATTTTAGTCTTTCATTTTTACCTTTCTTTTTATGGTTTTTAAATAAGTTGTAGAGTTATCCTCCTTTTCGAATTTAAACCTACAATATCTTAGGTTAGTTTAATAGAGTCTTGGAATAATTTCTTCCACCTATTAGACCACTTGTAGGACACACCTCATTTATTTTGTTAAAATGATATAAAACTTTTTATAAACCTTAAACCTTAAGAAAAGTATCAACTATCATTTGACTCAGCATGTGTTACATAAACCTTAGTTGTTAGTCATCCAGTATAAAGTAGTGATTGATTCAACAGGAGTAAAAGGACAAATCTTATAGATTTTCCTTAATGTACTCATAGATACCAACATTTACTACACTGTGTTTAGATTGTGTATTCAAAATCATTTGTTGAAAATTTGAAATTCTTATATAAATTGGCCTAATAATTACTAGATATATAAAATTTTCTTTCTTGATTACTATCAATAACTTTTAACTCTTTATTAATTATTTAACTTTTCTTAAGTGTGTGAAACAATGTCATTAGTTATAACCACAAATCGCAATTTTAGAGGAAGAGCTTTCAAATGAAAGTTTGATTATAAGCCTTTTTATTGTATTAAAAATCTATAATTATGGGTCAAAATAAGATTTTACTATATTATTCAGTTTAAACTACATCATTGCATAAAATCTCTCTCTCTCTCTCTATATATATATATATATATATTTCCATACTAGGGTACATTAGATCTTGTTTAAATGATTTCTTAGTTGGCATGATACTAAACATGCAGTGAATTTAAAAGATGTGTAAAGCTTAATATAGTGCAAACGAAAGTCAGAATGATATATATATGTGTGTGTCTATATACATATATATATTGCATTGCATTGCAAATTCCAAAATTAAAGAAAAAATGGTCTAGTAATAATATAGAAACATAGCGGACGTTAAAATTCAATAATGCAAATATTTTTACACTTTGATGTATAAGTTGAAAATTGTGAAGAACAAACCAAAAAACTAAAACAATTTTGTCAACACATCAAATTAGTTAGGACGTGTCAAAGCTAGGATCATGATGTTCCACAACCATCTTCTCAAGAATAAAATTTAACTTATGTCCTAATATTTCAATTTTATATTATTATATTTTAAATTTATAAACAAAATAAAAGAAGTTCCTAAATTACATAAAATCTCCATATTATATTTCCATACTAGGTTATATTAGATCTTGTTTAAATGATTTCTTAGTTGGCATGATAATAAACATGTAGTGAATTTAAAAGATGCATAAACCTTAATATAGTGCAAAAGAAAGTCATAATGATATATATATATATGTGTATGTGTGTGTGTGTGTGTGTGTGTGTGTGTGTGTGTGTGTGTGTGTGTGTGTATGTGTGTGTCTATATATATATATATATTGCATTGCATTGCATTGCAAATTCCAAAATTAAAGAAAAAATGGTCTAGTAATGATATAGAAATATAGAGGATGTTAAAATTCAATAATGAAAATATTTTTATACTTTGATGTATAAGTTGAAAATTGTGAAGAACAAACCAAAAAACTAAAACAAGTTTGTCAACACATCAAATTAGTTAGGACGTTTCAAAGCTAGAATCATGATGTTCCATAACCATCTTCTCAAGGATAATATTTAACTTATGTCCTAATATTTCAATTTTATGTTATTATATTTTAAATTTATAAACAAAATAAAAAGAAGTTCCTAAATTATCACCCCTCCTTCTCTCTATGTTACTTGTGAAGTTTATGGTCTTTCACGAGTTTCTTTATTAGTTCTTGACTTCTTTTACCTTTTGCTTGCTTACTTCCCCACTTCCATTTCAATGACTCTTACTTGAGTTATCTTGCTAATATTTCAATTTTATGTTATTATATTTTAAATTTATAAACAAAACAAAAGAAGTTCCTAAATTAACACCCCTCCTCTCTATGTTGCTTGTCAAGTATATGGTCTTTCATGACTTTCTTTGTTAGTTCTTGACTTCTTTCACCTTTTGGTTGCTTGCTTCCCCATTTCCATTTCAATGACTCTTACTTGAGCTATCCTTCTTCACCATCTACTCCATTTTGGTCATTCATTCTTACTATCTTCTTTTGTCTTCTTAGCCGTGCTTCTTTATATGATCCCTCTCTCTTCTCATACTGATCAAGTTCCAGTTCCTTCCTAGTTCTTCATATTTGTTTTCCTTTCCCTCCCTTTTGTGTTTACACACTTCTATTTTTAGTTCCCACCTTTACATTTTTGGTCAGTTTGCTTCGTTTTTTTCCTTTGTCACCATTCGTTCTTTTCCTTTTTCTACTAATAGGTTAAGCATAATCAAAAGCATTCAATAAACTTCCCAAATTTTCCAAAGATCCACCATTCTCTTCATCCCCTACTCTTCCTTCACCATTATATGTTACTCCCTCTTCAAAACCCACTCCCCTTCATTATGATGGAATCTCAGATCCTGTTAATTCAAGCAAAGTCCTTAGTAAAACATCATGGCTCCAATTGGTAGGAGATGTAACCAAGTTATACCTTCTATTGAGAAAATGAAGGAGGTAGCAATGAGATGGATATTAATTTCATAGTCTTCTTTATGTAAAATTTTTCAAAAGGACCTCATTTTTGGTGATGAAAATTTGTGCATGACTTTAACAAAAACCAATATGACCTAGAGGGGGTGCTAGTTAACACAAGAAATGTCTTCCTCTTCAAATTTGAAAGCTCTTCTTAGGAAAGAAAGATAACAAAGATGGGTCTTTAGCATATTAATAACAAGTCTTTGACACTAGTACTTTAGATGCAAGAACTCAAGTTGAACCAAGTTCTTATTTAGATGAACATACATACATGATGTTCTTTTGGAGTATAAGACAACAAAGGGCTTAAGTTATCTTATGAATTATGTTAAAAAACTACTTTATCTTAATGAAGCTATCACAAGTATTAGAAGGATTAACTTTGCTAGAGTTTCTGTGCTAGTGGATAGTCTCTATGAACTCCTTGATGAAATACCTTTGCTTAGGTTGAGTGACAGCAATGAGATAGTGGAAGAAACTATTAAGTATACATATGCTTAGAGACCAAGGAAACTTTCAGGAAAATATGAAGATATATGGGAAAACACTGGACGCCACAGCATAAAAATGTAGGTGATTTGGATATCCCTCCACAAATGACAACATAGAAATAAATAATATATGGCCTAAAATAGTCTTGTATTTGATCTTGAGAATATTTGAACATAGCTCAATTTGTACAAGTTGAGAGATTATTTCATTACTTATCCTGTTGTCAGATAAATGGAAGTGATTATATTAAAGTTAATTAAAATTCAGCTTATCTATAATTTGGATAAAATTGGTTAATAAATAATTTATGATATGAAGAACTAATTTAAGTAATACAAATTATTATAGTCATGACACCTATCAAGAGGATGGTTCTCTATTTTTTTCATTTATATATTAATGGCAAGTAGCCTTTTGGTTTTGTCCATAAACAGATTCGATGCTATTTAGCCACTATCTGATGATTGCTTACATCAATTCGACTCAAAATGGCGCATTTAGGCTGAATGATTATTGCTCATAGCGGGTCAAATGTGGTATCTGGTCAACCGAAATATCTGTAATAGTTTTTAATGGCTTTACATGTCCAAGAGTTATCCAATTCTAATAAATGATTTCGTGACAACTTTGGAGTCATACTTAGGGACCTAAGGAACGGATGCTCGCCTATTGCACATCTACGTACCACATAATTAAAGAGTCTTTAGCAATAGCATTAGCTCAATCGAGAAAATTTTGAGAATTTAAATCATTTATTATTAATTAGAAATCACAATTTATAATAGTTGACAAAAATTATCAATATACAGTATCCTTCACGTACAATAATGCAAAGGTGAAGTTGGAAGCAAAAGCAAAAAGGTACATATTGACTAAAGTCTTCTTGCCTACTTTGCTAACGTGAAATTGTCTCACTTCAACAAAGATAATATTGTTTTATAGATAAATAGAATGAACAAATCATAGATTTGCCTGCAATTATTAGGTAAAATATTCTTAATTATTTCTTTTTTAATAATATTTTAATTACTTCTTTGAGACTATATATATAAGAATATTTTCACCTAATATACGGGAGAGCAATAAATTGTCCCAGTTAAGCTTCAACATGTTAAACCTTTGTTTCCTATAAATTTTTGTCCTATTAAAACAGTCAATAAATCAAAATTAAGAGTTGGAATCAAATTTCTTGTTTTATTCACTTTCTTTCTTAGCTTGTCTTAAAGTGGATTAAAAAAATTGAAACCTTTCATTTTTAGTCAAGTTGGAAAGGATCCTTTACCTTAAATATTTACTTATCAAAATTTAAAAACTAAATATAAACTTCTCCTCACCAAAAACCTAAGGTTATATGATATAAATTCATATAAGGAAATTAGATTAGGGGAAATTTCAAGCTTATGTTTTGAAATTTTTACTTTGGAAATCAAATTTTAATTTGCTATGACAAACCTTTTTCTCTTCTTGCACCACGTTAGAATGCAGGCACCAAACTTAAAATCTTAGCAATGGGTGACCATCCAACATTGGACCATCTATTCACTTATTTTGTCACATTTTGGTACTTAGAAATAATCTTAAGATCTTTATGCATACATTTTACTAGTATTAATTTAACGAATTAATGTTGCAGATCTGATTAGATTGCATTTTCGTGAATTTGATTTGATTTTAGGTATAGATTATTTCAATTCTGTTTTGTGTGACACTTACATGTCCTCTTAAGGGGTATGTGGGAATTACATTGTTTAGTATCAGAGCTTATCTTGTATCAGATCAGAACTTGCTTATTTCAAAACTGAACATGTATCAGAATATAAAACATGTTAGCCTGCTAATCCTTTTTATAGAAGTGGATAACAGGACCAAAACAGAAGATACCATGATTAGTATCTGAAATAGAAGAGACTTAAGTCTCTGAAACAGAAGACAATCTAAGACAACGACGTTGGTTGGAATTGTTTAAAGACTATAACTACATTATGAATTACTATCTGGGTAAAGCTAATGTTGTGGTTGATGCCTTAAGTCAGAAGATCATTTTGGCTTTGTTAGTACAACATGGTGAATGGGGATTCGTATTTGATGGAGCTTTAATAGCTCAGTTGAACAAGAAAATTTGTGATGCTCAAAGAGTTAATGATAAGTGGCAACAACTTATCTTGGCTACTTGGGAAGGGAAGTAGCCTGATTTTTCTATGAAAGGACATGGTAATTTGTATTATAAAGATCGAATGTGAGCCAGCAAATGATGAATTGAAGAGCAATTTATTATTTGAGGCCTATAATACTATCTTTATAATGCATCCTGGTGGGAATAAGATGTATCAAGATCTGAAGTAGCATTATTGGTGGTTTGATATGAAACACAAAGTTGTTGATTACGTATTCAAATGTTTGACATGTCAGCAAGATAAAGCTAAGCACTAGGATCCATATGGTTTATTACATCCTATTTCGATTCCTAAATAGAAATGGGATAATATTACCATAGATTTTGTCACTGGACTTCCTCTCACTCAAAGGAAGCATGACATTGTATGGGTAATTATGGATACGTTCACTAAGTCTGGTCACTTTCTGCCTGTTCGTCTGAATTATTCTTTGGATAGGCTTGTAGACATATATGTGAATGAGATAGTGAGGTTGCATGGGGTGTCACTATCTATTATTTCTAATCGTGATTCTCAATTTACTTCGAGATTCTAGAAAAATCTAAAAAAGGCTTTAGTTTGCTTACAATAATAGTTATCAAACTAGCATTAACATGGCACCACATGAAGCTCTATCTGGTAGGAAGTGTAGAACTCCAATGTGTTGGACATAATTAAGTGAAAATAAGATGATCGGGCTTAATATTGTGAAAGATACTGAAGAAAAAGTTCAAGTTATCTAGAAAAGGTTAAAAGCTAGCAATGATAGGCAAAAATCTTATGTTGACTTAAAAAGGAAAGATATCAAGTATTAGGTAGGTGATAAGGTTTTTTTAAAAGTGTCACTATGGAATAACATACTTTGGTTCGGGAAGAAAGGTAAGCTTAGCCCACGATACATCGGTCCGTATGAGATTCTTAAGAGAGTTGGACTAGTAGTTTATTAGTTAGATCTTCCTAGAGAATTGGCCAAATTACATGATGTGTTTTATGTTTCCATGTTAAGAAGATATCACTCTGATGATACTTATAAGATTCCAATGCAAGAAATCCAAGTACAACTAGATTTAACTTATGAAGAAGGGCCTATGTTTATTTTATCCAAATAAGTTCGACAACTCAAGAACAAGCAGATACCTTTGGTGAAAGTATTATGGCAACATCATGGACTCGAGGAAGCAACATGGGAACCAGAAGAAACCATGAGGGCTCAAATCCCTAACTATTTTAATCAGGTATAAATTTCTAAGACAAAATTCTTTTAAGGGGGAGAGAATTGTAAGGCCCCAAATTGTACCCTAGTTGGAATGTTACACGCTCATGCAAGTACATATATGATAGGTGTTAAAAATTATAATATGATTGAGAATTGAATATGACTTGAATTTTAGGTTTATGAATCCTACTTAGTGAATTGGAATTAATTGATCCTATTAGAGAATTGAGGTATTAAAACGTACATTTGGGCTAGGAAAGTTGTCAAGTGGCAAGGTAAGTTGGTATATGAAAATTGGAATGACTAAGCTTATGAGTTAGTGACATTTGGCATAGTTGATGCATTGACATTTGGCAACATTGGTTGAGTGACAAGTGGCCTAATTAAATTGTGACATTTGGCAGTTTCATAAAAGAACATGTGTGTTAGCTAAGGGGAGGGCATATAGCTTGTGTCTTTATGTAACAAGTAGCCCTAGAGCAAGATGAGTCATCTTACACATGGCATGACCTTATACATTGGCTAGTTTCTACTGTAAATCTTCCTTCTTCGGTCATTTTCTCCACTGAAACTCTCTCATTTCCTCTCCACTTCTGTAATTGAAGTAATAACTTAAAGAAGGTGTTATTAGATAACAAAGTATCTAATTTTGGAACTTATAAGTTGTTAAAGGAATGAAGTATACTTATGAACATAAATGTGATTTAAATGATAAAAGTGATGTGTTAGTTATGAATGCTTAAGAATTAGGAACTTAGGTGAGTACATGTAAAGTGTAATTACTTAATGTATTCATTGGTGCATTTATGCTTATGCTTATAAGGCATGATAAGTTTGTTCAAGTGAGAACGAATGGGTTTAATTTGAGCATTAAAAAATGAATTCATACTTATGCATTATTTCACTGTTATGTGATTATGATATTATGATAATTCTAGACCATCAATTGTCCGAGGAGTTTGATAATTGGGATTGTATTAGAAGTGCTTTCTAATTGTATGAATATACATAATGTGTGATGACTAAATACATTTATTAATGCTTTAATGCATATGTTTGTATTTATAAGGCATGTTAAGCTTGATCAAATGAATAAGGTTATATGTTATATACTACATCAATTACATGAAATTCTAAAATCTGAAATGGTTTATTTTAAGACTGATAAATCCTAGTCATGGCTAAATAGGCATGCCTAGAAGAGGCTACAACTGGTCCTATAACCAGACACTA
The DNA here is from genome assembly GCA_025504915.1 of Erythroxylum reticulatum. Classification (NCBI taxonomy): domain Eukaryota; kingdom Viridiplantae; phylum Streptophyta; class Magnoliopsida; order Malpighiales; family Erythroxylaceae; genus Erythroxylum; species Erythroxylum reticulatum. The sequence goes on from JANSVA010000216.1 coordinate 16,528,360, forward strand.
AGGTGTCTTCTGTGCTAGAGACACTTCGGTGCTTCTGATTTTAGACACTTATGTGTTCTCTATTTCAAAGACTTAAGTCTCTTCTGTTACAGATACCAATCATGGTATCTTCTGTTCTGGTCCCGTTACCTACTTCTGTAAAAAGGATTAGTAAGCTAACATGTTTTGTACTCTAATACATGCTCAGTTTTGAAATAAACAAGTTCTAATCTGATACAAGATAAGCTCTAACACTAAACGATGCAACACCCACATACCCCTAGGAGGATATACAAGTGTCACACGGAAAAGAACTGAAACAATCCATACCCAAAATCAAATCAAATTCATGAAAAGGAAATCTAGTCATATCAGGCCTATTCCGAGTACTCATTTAGAAACTGTTGATCGACCTACTATACCTGCTACTTCAACTCGAGCTTATGCTTTGAAAGCTCGTGAGGATCGGAATGCACCTGAGGTTATTATGGGTATTATTTCTCTCTTTCATTTTGAAATGTATGTTTTGATTGATCCTGGATCCATTTATTCTTATATCTGTATTAGAGAAATATTTGATAATGAGATGCTTGTAGATCAGTTAGAATATGACATTCATGTGACTAGTCCTCTGGGTAGTAATATGTTGGTTAATCATGTTTATGAGAACTGTCCTATTATGATCCAAATAAATGAGTATGTTACAGATTTGATTAGATTACCTTTTCATGAATTTGATTTGATTTTGTGTATGGATGGTTTCAGTTATGTTTTGTGTAACACTTGCATATCCTCCCACGGGGTATGTGGGTGGTACATCATCATATCATGTTAATTAAATTAATACACAATTAGAGTCAAATTATCCTAAGACTGACCTTTATAAGTCAATTTTAATAATAATCACATTGATAATCTTTTGACATCAAATTCATAATTCTTTACACCTTCACTAAGATTTAACTCAATGTACTCAAGTATTTAGGGTACAAAGTATAAGAACTCTCAAATCAGTATATAGCAGAACTCTTAACCATAAGCTTACAATATTATCATATCGCCACCCACTTATAATTAAACTAGAAACAAAAATCAAAAGGTCTTAATATAAGGTTTTAATAAGGTTCACGTACGGTATGATTGGAAGAATAAAAGGTGATAAATTTGAAGGAATTTTATAAAAGAAAAATTTCAATAATTACAAAAAACTTATTCTTCACAATATATGGGTCCTTCACATTATAAATCCTTTGGTATTATAACTTTAACACACATTTTTTCTTACTTGCAACATTTTTTAGCATTAATTATGTATCAATAATTAAAAAATAAAACTCTTCCAATTTCAATTTTCAAGAAAAAGTTAATGTAAATAAACTTAATGGTTCAAATTTATAAAAAGGCTTTAAGAAAGATAAGATAAAGGTTAATAATGGGGTTATAATCGATGAAAAATGTTAAGGCTCAAAATTAGCTATTCTTAAGGGATCAAATATGGCAGGGTATTTCAAGAAAGTAAGCTAGACAAATGTTGAATCTAAATGCCTTTATCACTTTAATGCTTCTCATTTAACATACGTAATCTTAATATAAATAATAAAAACAAGCTCTAAAATTATAGTTATGTATGATAACATGTATGAAAGACTAAAATAGTTTAAACTATTGATTTATTTGTTATTAGACTCAAAACTCATATAACAAAAAGTCTTATGTGTGTAAATAATATGATTTTTATTAATTGACAATCTCAATGACTACTAAAAATATGACTTATAAAAACAAGTTTATTTTAAGTTTCATCCTTTCACGTACTAATTCAATTCAATAATCAATAATGATTTCAAGTCTTTTTTGATAGATTTCAACTAATTTATGATATCAGTTAATAAAATTCAATAACAAAGATGATAATAAGCTTAAGAAATTTGAATCCCCTTCCCCATTGATTGAACCTAAGTTTCTTATATAAATTTGTGACATTTTCATGGGTTTTTACTACACTTCTTAGATCTTATTTTTAGATTTTATGCTTAATTTGACTCTTGAGTGCTTGCCTTTACTTTATGTAGTTTGAGAGAAAAATTGTCACAAATTATTATCAATTGCACTAAATTAATTTTTCTAAGAACAATTGATATTGCAAACTACTATTTGTTATTGTAAGACACTCAAAGAAGTAGAGGCAAAGACTAAAGCAAGAAGCGAAGGCTAAAAATGATAAGTCAACAAGTCAAGGCAACAGGAAGTTCACCACAACGAAAGGTGATGTTACGCTGCGGCAAAGTATAAAGAATCCAAGTAAAGACTCTTTGGGATAATTTCGCCAGGGTGAACTCAATAGATTATTCAGGAAAATTCTTGGGAAAATTTTTCCACGGTGTGAAGTTCACATCATTGCGGTGGAGAAACCAAAAACTCCAAAAAAAACTTTCAGGAAAAGTTTGCCGCCATGAACTCGTCTGTCGTCGCGATGAACTTTTAAATACCCGAAACATTTTTGGAATTTTACCTACTGTGCAACCTGATCCATAACTCATTCTTTTTAAAACCTACCTATTTTAGGTTAAGAAGGGGAATAGTTGACATCTTTTAGAGGTACACACTCACACTCTCTCTACCTTCGGAAGACAATTATGTTACACACCTTAATCCCCTCTTATCCACATCACTGTTTTGCTCCTTCACCGATAACTACTACCATGGATGCTTCCAGTGGGTTCCCAGTGGTGAAATCTCCTAGAGTTATGCTTGGCTAGGCACCTCTCTCCTCTTGAGGATGTAGCAATGGCTAGAGTTCAATGAGCTTCAAAGGGAAGTAGTTTATTCCATGTTCAGCTATATTGTTATGAACTCCTAGGTTTAGGATTTGTAATTTGTAGTTGAGCATTCTTGATTAGAGTTTAATTAAGTGTTGGATATTCAATGTGCTATTGGGATGTGTTGAAGTAGAACTTGGAGCTTAAATATATGAACTCTCATATATGTCTATTTGTGATCTTGTTGATTCTCTTTTATCTGCCTAGTTGTGTTTGACATTGAGTTGATTCTAGATCTCAAAGTGACTTGTTGCATTGACTTACCCATTACACATACCAAGGGCATTCAACAAGGTCTTAAGAAATGGAGTTCATTAATTAAGACCTTGGACTTAAAGAGTTTCTTTATGGTTTGCCATTTGAAACTTAATGATTTCACTCCCATTAAAATTTATTTTGAACAATGATAGCCAAAGCTCATTTTCAAGAGGATACTATTCCATTTAA
>JANSVA010000216.1:16531704-16556882 GCA_025504915.1 Erythroxylum reticulatum
CTATATTGCAATCCTTGGAATTAAATTTTTGATTTGACCTCCAAGGGTAAGAACAAAAAGGCTTCGAATCAAAATGGCACTGTTGTCTAGGAGCCAAGCAATTGGTTCTCTAGGTTAGCTTTGGTCATTTTTTACTGCTAAGTGAGGTTAGGAACCTTAGTTTAGATTGCATTTTAGATAGTTTCATTTTGTACTTGTCAATAGTATAGGATTTCATTTTCTTTCCTTAGCATAAAATTTTGAAAACACAAACAAATAGAATACTAAACTTTTTGCACTTTTTATACTTAGCATTTTCACACCCGCATTGTTTTGAATTGTCTCTGTGTATGCCCAGGAGAGTTAACCTTCTACCTTTCTACCTAAAAATTGCGAGACATTTGAGAAAGATTAGAAAGGAGAGGAGAGAAAAAGGAACAAGTCCGTTAGTTGTCAAAGAAGAGTCTAGTCAGCCAAGAAGTGAGAGTGAGTCGATAAAAAGAATCAAAATGGCTAAAAACCCAGCTTTTCTGCAAAATCCTAACTTTCATGCTAACCAACCTAGGAATGGCAATAATGGAGGAAATGGGGAGCATGACCGAGTTGGGGATAATAATGGGAATCAAAGAAGAAGGACCATTACGGAGGCAACTACCTTTGATGTTAATTATGATCCATTTATTGTTGCTTGGCCTAATTTTGATGTGAATTTTAAAGTTAAAGGATTACTCATTAACTCTCTTCCTAAATTTCATGGCTTGATAGGAGAGGATCCTTACATGCATTTGCAATCTTTGTCCATGATCTGTCAGAGTATAAAGCTGGTGGGAGCCTCACTTGATCAAGTGCTATGGAAGGTTTTTCACCTATCACTGGAGGGAAAACCACAAGAGTAGTATATGAGCCTCCCAAGGCACGTGGCAAATGCCTACCATAGTTGAGCCAATTCCGACCTCCAGAACTTCATCAATGAGGAAGGAGATCTATTCAGCACGTCGGGATTATGATGAGTCACTCTATAACTATTGGAACCGCTTCCAAGATCTGTTGTCCAGATACCCCCATCACTAGATACCTGATGAGCAGTTAGTGCAATATTTTTATGATGGGTTAAAAAGTCAAGATAAGGGTATGCTGGATATGACATTGGGAGGTTCTTTGATTGACCTTACAGCTACGAAGGCATGGAATCTTATCAAGAAGATGGCCTTGAATCATCAACAGTATAATGTGAGAGAAACCAGAGGTGTACATGAGTTGGGAGCTTCAATAGCTCAATCCAAAAGAATGGAGAGCTTGGAATCTAAGGTTGACTGTTTAGAGAGTAGAGTGACCTCACAATTGTCCTTCATCACTGCAGAACTAAAGAATATGAATGTGCATTGCATGACATCTTCTATAGATCTTATTGCCCCCAATTGTGACACTTGTGGGTTGGTCATGCACAGATCGAGTGTTTACCTCATTCGGTATGAAGAGATATCTGCAGTGTATCAGGTCCATACCAGTCAGAAATGGGATCCCTACTCCAACACTTATAACGAAGGATGGAAAGCAAATCCTAGGTTTAGTTGGAGGAATGAAGAAGGAAAGGGTCCAAACAGATTTCAATAAGGAATTGGTCCTTCCACGAACCAGTACCCTAACCAACAGCAAGCCTTGACTGTCCCACCAAAGGAGGACACTAACCAACTTCTACATAACATGATGTCTTTGATGAATTAAGAAAGGACTTCAAACAATAACCAGTTCAATGCGATAGCCAATCTCATTCAACAAGACTCTTCGAAGAATACTGCTCAGTTTAATGCTCTAGAAAAGAGAATGGAGCAATGGGAGAAGAAAGCTAAGAATATCAATTCCTATGTCACCCAATTGTCTAACAATATGAGTGAGAACTAAGCAAGAAGCAGTGGAACCATCCCCTCCAATACGATTATGAACCCCAAGAGTGCCATAACCCTCCAAAATGGGAAACAATTGAGGTTCACCAATGCATATGAGGGAGAAGATGAAGAGTGAAGAATTGCCTTAAACAAAAGGAAGAGTGAAGAATTCAGAAAGTTCCAAGGAGAAAGCACTTTTGACTGAAAGGGAGTCAAAGCAATTGAAGAGAAAGAAAGTAAATTCTGAAAGCCACTAAGAATCAAGCAAACAAGGAACCCAGGAAGCAACCGATAAAGAGGTAAGTATAAAAGACCTTCCTTTTCCGAATTCTTATTTGCTTAGCAAAAGGATGAATGATTTTAAACATGAGAAAGATGTTATCGACTTGTTTGGAAAAGTAGAAGTCAACATCCATTTGCTTGATCTAGTGAAAAGGGTTCCTGCATATGCTAAATATCTTAAGGACTTGTGCACAAATAAAAGGAAGTTTAAAACTTATGAAAAAGTACAAGTCAGCTCAAATGTGTCCACACTATTCAAACCCTAAATACCTATCAAATGCCAAGACCCTGGATCTTTCACCATTCCGTGCACAATAGGAAAAGTTACCATAGAAAGGGCCTTGTTAGATCTAGGGGCAGCAATCAATGTGATGCCTAAGTCTGTCTATATAGCATTAGAAGTTAAGAGTCTAAAGCCTACATCTGTAGTGTTACAATTGGCTAATAGGTCTCTTAGGCATCCTGTGGGCATAATAGAGGACATCTCGGTCCAGGTAAAGGGTTTGGTTTTTTCAGCTGATTTCTATATACTCAATATGTCTTCTAAAGTTAGGCAGGAAACTTCCTTGATTCTTCGTAGACCCTTCTTAAGGACTGCTAGTACCATGATTAGCATGAAAGAAAGTACAATCACCATGGATGTAGGAGATCAATAGGTAAGTTTTAATATGTATGAAGCTATGAAACATCCCCATGAGGATTATTCTCTTTTAGGAGTTAACATGCTTGATCTTGTTATAGATGATGAATGCTCTGAATTTGAACTTCAACATGTTTACTCTAACTCCACCATGAACCCATTTAATGCCTTGAATGTAACTGATGGCCATTTGGAAGAAGCGTTTTCCGCTAACGTTTCAGGTGCAATGAGAAATTTGGACGATAACACCGACGTGGCGAGTAGTCAAGTTAACTTAGCAAAGTATAACTATCTGTCAAACGTCCACCAGGAGATACAGGACCCTCCGTCATCATCAGCTCGTTTCTACTCTTTCAATTACTCCTTACTTTTGCTCTGTTATTAAATATGACATTGCAGATGCATGAATATGTTCAATAAGTGTGGGGGAGAAACCATTATTCAATAAGTGTGGGGGAGAAACCATTTCAGTAGGACCTAGGTTTAGTTTTCAGCTTATGCCATTTCAAATCAATAATTCATCTCCCTTTTATGTTCTCCGTGTTTAGGCTTGATGCATGATGCATCTTCCATGTTTGAGGAAATTGATGTGAATGGATGAATTGCACTTTGTTCTCTGGTGCTTAAGGATTTTGTATATGAATTTTAAGTGAACTAAGTATCCATCTTAAGTTTTTAGTAAGATTTTTCCATTCCTGTCTTTGTTTGTTTTTCTTCATGTTACTTACAAGAACATCCATAGTTTTTTAGCCTTTACCACAGTGTGCATTCCACATCTCCGCGGCAAACTCTTCAGCATTCCTCTTCATACCTTTCGGGTTTATTTCACCAGGGCATGCATCAAATGTTTCATCTTGGCGACGTATCAATATTTCTATCATTTTTTGCTATGACAAACTCTATTTTCATTGCGATGATGTTGCAAAATAAATGTTTCGCCGCAGCGAACGTAAAATCTGCATAAAAATGATATGCGAAATTACCCTTTCACCCTTATTCTCTTTTAACCTTACGTATTCCTCCTACCCAATTCTGTCATTTCACACCTAAAACCTTTTTTCTACACACCCCTAACCCCTTTCTCCATCGTCTGAACCCTTTCTTTGTTGTGTCCATCCGACCTCTCCTCACCAAATATCTCTCATTCCTATTCACTACGGCCACCGTCCGTTCTCCTCGCTCCATGTCGCACTCAACACTCACTTTGCAAAGCTTTCTTCCTCTTTCATAAATATTTTCAACCTTCGCCTTCTTCCGATTTTTTGCCTCGTTGTTTCTCTTGTATTCAAGGTATATTCATCATAGCGATGCCTCTATTTTGCCGCAACATGGTGAATTATTATTTTTCGCTGCAATGACACATCCCTTTTGCTGTGATGAGCCAAGTGTCTATTTTTCGCCACGGCAATCCATGAATTTCGCCGCGACGACATAAGGTGCTTCGATTGTGCATTTTAATCAGTTTGAGAGCAGGTCCCTCTGGCGCTGGGGATGATCATCCTATGGAGTAGCTCGAGTTGCTTGTTCTTGTGTTTTCCTTCCTTTTGTTTTACTTTTTTTTTTGATACTCAGTTACATTTTGTCATGTACAAACTTTTTGTCTGAGTCTTTATATAATTCTCTTTATACTTCCAATGTGTTGTTTTTCATTAGCCTTCCACTCACCATTCAATGCATATTTGTTGTAATTGTTCTTCACATTGAGGACAATCTGATGTTTAAGTGTGGGGGAGGTTATTCCAATTTGCAATTCTTGTTTGTGCATCATTTTTAGACATTTAACCACTTATGCAAGTAAATTGTGCGTAATATGACAATTTTTAAACTTGGTAATTGAGGCCAATCGCATGTTTCAAATGTTTCTGTCATTTTTTGCAGTGGAGAACTCCTTCTTCGCCGTGACGACATTGCAAAAAAATGTTTCGCCACGGCGACACCATCCTCTTTACAGAAACTGTTTTAAAATTTCCTCATTTCAATAATTCTCCCTATTTAGATTCTTTTCACTCTTGTGTCTTGAAGCTTTTATAAATTTCAAAGTGGTCCCTGTGTTTTTGAAAATACCATCTATTTTTTAAAATGATAGTCGGTTTTGGCTAATTTCATTTTCAATGTTCTCATCACGAAGTAAGTGAGGGTTCACTGAAAAAGTAGCACTTTATGTTTTTAATTGAGATACTAACCTTGTTGGAAAGATATTTGGGTCTGAATTATTTCATTTATGTGTGTATCTGCTTAATTTCACATCTCTCTAGAACTTGTTTTAATTCTTGATCAAAGCTTGATGAACTAGAATTTTGTTAACATGATAAAGGCATTCTTTCAAAACCCTACTTTCCCAAGCACAAAACCCTAAACACTTAACCATTGCTAGCCCTTTGAGCCAGATGTTTGAGTACATGCACATGTCTTAATATTGTTTTCAATATTTTATTTCCAGTTCTTACTATAATGTATTAAAAAAATTTGAGGAAAGCTAAGGAAGTAAAAAAAGTAAAACATAAAATCAAGAGGCTTCAGGTTTCCTAAAAAAATGAAAAAATTTTGAGAACTTTCTAAAAAAAGGAGGTTTCTCAAAAAGAAAATTATCAAATGATAGATTATGTTGTTATTTGTGTAAATATTTTCTTACTCACAATTGACGTTTATTTCATAATTGAGGTGAATATACTCATTTTTCTTTTTTCTCTTCAATCCATTCATTTAGCCTTCCATACATTACAATCTTGAAAAGTCCTCTCGATTTTTAAAATATAGCTCTTGTAGTAGAGAGTTAGAACTATCACAAGCCTATGGTAGAGAATGAACTAAGCAGATTTTAGAATGAAATTATCCCTAGACAAATGAGTAGAGAGTTAAACAGTTCTCCTTGAGAGAAATCTCTTTTGCTCAATCTCTTGGATTAAATTCTTATAGTGTTTATTTTCTTGGTGCTCCTTCAGTCTATTTTGGTTGATTTCTGAGAAAGTGACTTTACCAATTTACTACTCTCATTTTTAAGTATGATTGGAATTTTCTTTTACACTTGTGTCTCTTTGACTTTTATAAACTTTGTCCAGGATTACAATGGTCTATGTGTGGGGAAATTTGATTAAACCCAAGTTTCTTATATAAATTGGTGACATTTTTATGGGTTTTTACTACACTTTTTGGTTTTTATTTTTAGATTTTATGCTTATTTCACTCTTGAGTACTTGCCTTTACTTTATGTAGTTTGAGAGAAAAATTGTCACAAATTATTATCAGTTGCACTAAACTAATTTTTCTAAGAACAATTAATACTAGAAACTAATATTTGTTATTGTAGGACACTCAAAGAAGTAGAGTTAAGGAGTGAAGCAAGAAGCGAAGGCTGAAATTGATAAGTCAATAAGTCAAGGCAACAGGAAGTTCACCGTGGCAAGAGGTGATGTAATGCTGCGGTGAAGTATAAAGAATCCAAGCAAAGACTCTTCGGGATAATTTCATTGCAGCGTGAGATTACGTTGTCGCGGCAAACTCAGTAGATTATTTAGGAAAAGTTTCAGGAAACGTTCGTCACGGTATGAAGTTCACGTCGCTGTCGCAGAGAAACTAAAAACTCCAAAAAAAACTTTCGGGAAAAGTTCGCTGCGGCGAACCTTTGAAGACCCAAACCATTTTTGGAATTTTACCCACCGTGCAACCCAATCCATAACCAATTTTTTTAAAAACCTACCTATTTTAAGTTAAGAAGGGGAGATAGCCTACAGTTTTTAGAGATACACACTCACACTCTCTCAACCTTCAAGAGAAAATTCTACTACACACCTTCATCCCCTCTCATTCACATCACTGTTCTGCTCCTTCATCGACAACTACTACCATGGATGCTTCTAGTGGGTTCCCGGTGGTGAAATCTCCTAGAGTTATGCTTGGCTAGGCACCTCTCTCCTCTTGAAGATGTAGTAATGGATAGAGTTCAATGGGCTTTAAAGGAGAGTAGTTTATTCCATGTTCAGCTATATTATTGTGAACACCTAGGTTTAGGATTTGTAATTTTTTGTTGAATATTCTTGATTAGAGTTTAATCAAGTGTTGGATATTCAATATAACACCCCACTCCCGTAGGACCCAAACCAGACATCATTGGGTGATGTCCAAGCTCGTATCCCGCGAGGGTGGCGTGATAGAGGACTCAATCACTTAAAAATCAGTATAAATTTTTCTTTTGTTTTAAACCACAAACATGATAAGCAAAAAAATCCATAACCAAAATGGGCCCCACTTTATTTCATAACCCTTTTCAATCATCACAATACAGTCACCAATATTCATAATAGCTATTTGAGCCCTTTCACAATTACAAAAAACTTTGGTTGCTTTGAAATACAATTCACACAAAAGTTGCGGAATGAACACTTCAATACAAATTAAAGAAATGCAATGCAGACACGAACTGATCCCGACCTCTATCCTTCACTTGTATGTTGTAGGTATACTCCCGTTGGCCTAAGGTGTTATTCTTCTAATCTTAAATAATAATTGCAAATTTTGGGTGAGTTTTGCGAACTCAATGAGTGACCATCATCGATAGCTCACCCAGTCACATAAGACCTTATTTCACATCTCACATTATTTCACATTTCACATTCAATACACTTAATCATTCATATTATGCATATGCAATGCGCATGAGACTTACTTTCTAATTGTTACTTTATTGTGACCGAGTACCTAAACTGTCTTGTATCCATTTGATATCAGGCTCATTAATAACTGTCCCTTATCTACTTAGGGGAGACAGGGCTCATTATACATAGTGAGCCTTAGGCTCTTAATCACTTTTGAGCTCAAGGCTCATTAAGCTCTTTTTTACTTTTGGTAGCTAATCCGGTCACAACTGCCATTATATTTCATGAATTCATGAGATGGAATGCATCAATCATATTTGCATGATCCCATTCACTCACATTCCCATATTATTGGACCTTAGTCCGGCATTCAACATTAAGTTGAGAATCACACTTTACTTACAAGCAAATGCCCATTCAAAACACATTTATCATCAAATTATGTACACTTAGTTCATCTCATTCACATACAAGCAACACTTCAATATCTCAACCAAGCGTCACAATCATCAGACTTCCTATCCAGAAACCAACACAATCAAACACATTCATATAAGCATTCAGTAGTCAATCAATATCAAAATTTACACAAACAAATAATGAAATGAGACCATCTAGGTCTACTCACAGTACGTTCCAGATTAGCATTTGCTTCTAAATTCTGGGAACGCCTGAACGCGAACACTTGACCTACACAACCCATTTATGCAAGACACACATTGCACACTCATTAATAATTGCACACGTATAAGCATTTGCTTATGCATAAGTATAATTGGACTATGTACAATGCATGCTAAATGACAAACTCAGGTACTGTAACAAACTTCACATCTTATGCACATTCTCATTTCATAACTTAATCACTCATCAGTTCTTTGAATTGCAACCTAAATCCTTTGGTACTTTGATATCGATAACTCATTCACTACTTTACCGATATAATCCCATATATGACTAGTGAAGAGGAAAATAGAGTATATCGCTATGTATATATCATTATCAACTTTCTGCTTCAGCTCAATATTTCCTCTAACTATCACTTTAATCATTCTTTCATACCATTACACTCTTTCATTGATCTTTCAACTCCCAAAACTGGATTAACACTATCCCATAATATTCCAGTCATCAATCCAAAGAAAATCACTATGTATGGTACATTAAATCTCCTCACTCATTTTCCAGCAAATAAGAATATTACTGTTCTTAACCATTTAGCAATGAACTAATGATGCATGCTTCATTTCATGTAAAAACTACATAATCATAACAAGCTTACTTGTTTGAAGCTCCAATCTCTGCAAACTCACGTAACCCTAATCTCTCATGCCCCCACGTACATCAACTTGAAAGTTGATAGGGAGGCTCGATCTTTCTTGGAATGGAAGAAAGGAATATCCAAGTAGAAGTGGGGATAAATAGAGAAAAGCAAGGTTTAGCTTCGGTGAATATTTGATGAAAAGCTCTGGGTTGGAGGAATTCTGAAGGGAGAAGTTTCAAGAAGGATAAAGACAAGGATAGTAGCTTATCTTTTAAAGGCAATAAAGATCCTAACTAGCTAGGAAACCTGTCCAATTCTTATCCATTTATCCACTTCTCTTTATCCAAACTCACTTAAGTATAATTTATACTTAAGTTTATGACTCAGTAATACCATTGCAATCACAAATCATAACCTCTTGCTCACTTTCAAATTTGACCCCGATACTGAAGTCATTTTGCAACACCTCTAGAAACATATTCCCCTATGTCTTATGTCTCTATTGACACCAAAATCATTCAATTTGGTTATGTCTTCAATCATATTGAATCTTTTTCTTTTGGAAAAACTAGCATAACTTTTGCTATAGGTATCGGATCAAGATCCTAGTTAGATAGTTTGAAAGAGGACTAATAGATCTGTAACTTTCATGAAGACCTTAAAGGAAAGTTCTATCATCTAGAGATTCAAATTTGAACTAGACGATACAAAATGAACAGTACACAAAAGAAGGAGTTTCGGTCACATAAGTAGAAAGCAGACGAAGCAATAAGTAGACAAATGCAAGGAGCAGACGAAGCAACAAGCAAACGAATGCAAAATTAGACGAATGCAAAAAGCAAACAAATGCAAAAGCAGAAAAATGCAAGACGCAGATGAAGCAATAAGTAGACAAAGCAATAAGCAGACGAATGCAAGAAATAGACGAAACAATAAGTAGACGAATGCAAAAGCAGACGAATACAAGGAGCAAACAAAGCAATAAGCAGACGAATGCAAAAGCAGATGAATGCTGACATTCTGCTGAGCCTGAAATGCAATTTTCTATCTCTCACATTGCTATTCTCTCCATTATTGAAATCGGGGTTCTAACCCTTAATATGAGGACGGGATGTTACATTCAATGTGTTATTGGGATGTGTTAATGTAGAACTTGGAGCTTAAATATATGAAGTATCATATATGTCTATTTGTGATCTTGTTGATTCTCTTTTATCTACCTAGTTGTGTTTGACACTGAGTTGATTCTAGATCCTAAAGTGACTTATTGCATTGACTTACCCATTACACACACGAAGGGCATTCAGCAAGGTCTTAAGAAATGGAGTTCATTGATTAAGAGCTTGGACTTAAAGAGTTCTTTAAGGTTTACCATTTGAAACTTAGTGACTTCACTCCTATCAAAATTTATTTTGAACAATGATAGCCAAAGCTCATTTTCAAAAGGATACTATTCCGTTTGATCATTTGTCTTAATTTATCCATTTCTATTCCTAAAAATCCAAAAATACTTTCTACACATTTTTCTCACAATTCATTTAATTTTATTAAGATTTTCAAAACCAAAACCCCCTCCTTACCAAATTAGCTTGCATTTCATGACATATAAGTTAGCTTAGGTTCATTTGTTTTAGGTTCCGATTAAATGAGACGACTTGAGTTTGCATTCTACATTATAATCTTTGGAATTAAATTTTTGAATTTACCTCCAAGGGTAAGAACAAAAAGGCTTCAAATCACCCAACTTAAAATTGTAAATTGTCACAAATGTACACAATATAGGAACATATAAACAAAAAGGAGAAAGGATTGGAATTTGATACTCCCTGAGTAATAGAATTTTTGGGGCAACAAATCCCTAAAAATCACAAAACACCTAATTATTCATGCATAGAGAAGTGAAATTGATAATAATACTTACTTGGGCATCGCTAATTTGTAATTAAATCACAAGAAATTGGATGGGAGATTGAGAGGGATATGGCGTGAGAGTGAGGGATAGAAGAGAAAGTGAGAAAAATTAAGGACTAGGGAAAATTTAAAGGTTGTCATGGACTTATATGGTCTGCTACATGACGTGTAAATTACATGCCCATGTAGTAGACTATGTCGTGTAGTTGATTGTATAAGCCATTGATCGGTGACTTTTTGTGAATTTAGATGGTTTGTTACACTAGCTAACTGTGTAAATCTACAAAAGCGTGCCTAAATAGCATATAGCTCTCTATAAACGTGCACAGCAAGAATAATAATTGAACAATCTAACATAACAATTTTGCACAATCTCATCAAGATGCTCAATGTCCTAACCTAAAATACATTAAAACTTAATAAAACCCTATGCTAAACATCAAAATAAACACAAAATAACATGGAATTTAAAATAGAACCTATCCTAACTCATGGATTGTCTTCCATGTAGCGCTTTTCTAACGTTGTTATCTCAACGTACATTTTTAGCTTACCATCATCTTGGGTCAATGATTAGTGGCTTATTTCCAACAGTTTCTCCACATAGGGATTTTATGGCCTATAAATAAGCCTTATGTTGCAAGATAGTAATAAGGACATAATGTATCAAATTAATAACTTCAATATATACCATTAATGCCCTTTTTAATAACAAATTGTTAATAAAATAGGGAATAATAAAACTCCCTGGATCATTGGTTGGCTTAAACAGTTGGTCTTGTAGGAAGTGGGAACTATCTATACTCAAGGTGACTACCAATGATTTATCAGTAGTTTCCTCAATTGACTCTTCCTTTTGTTCTTTCTCAACTTCCTTTGTCCACTTTTCTACTTCCTCTTCCTAGACCAAAACTTCCTCCTCATCTGCTTCTCTAATCACCTTGTTTAACTTCTCTACTTTCCTTCTTTGATAGTGACTTCCTCCTCTTCTTCTTCCTCTATCATCTATTCATTTTTCTCTTCTAGAATAACAATTACCCCCTTATCTTTTTAAAATGCATCTTCATTCATGAAATCGACCTTCGTCTCTTCTTCACTCTAAGGCGTTAATAATAATATGTTATATTATGATCATTTTATTCAGGTGAAGAAAATCACCCTTCAAGTTCACATTGGCTAATTTCACTTTTGGCAAGATATTTCGTTATTATATATGTAAGTCATTCTTCTTGTTGCTGCTACTATAAATATTCAATTGAAGCATAATTATTTTATCCATAAGCGTAAAAGTTGCTCTACTATGAATTATAAGTATTCTCATTGGGTGCACTCTAAAACTAGTTTTGGATACTTAGTTGTCTCCACATATAATTTGGTGTCCAAAATTCATGATTGTAATGATTACTCCCATAAATATCATAACACAAAATAGATATCGATTAAGACTCCAAAAATATGTCACCATGCCTCTCTTCCAAAATTGTGATGTTGTCATAGGCAATGACATATCATAACTCCCATGAAAATATTGCCCGCTCCATCCTTCCAATGTAGGTTTTGGCTATAACGATGAATATCGAACCCTAACAATCAGTCATAAACCTAAAGTCAGTATAAAGAAGTTCAAAAGATGAATAAGTTAAAATAAAATAAACAAAAAATAGTGGTTAGATTAATAAAATCTAGGTTTTCCAATATTACTAATTCCTGGAAAAGATGCCAAAAACTTGATTAATGCTTTCTATGCTTATAAGAAATTATCAATGTTAAACATTGCAAGTGAATTTTAAAAAGAATAAAATGTATAATTAAATTTCAATAAATCAATCAATAAAATTGTATTAAACAAAAGATCAAATTATATTATTATCTTAACTTAGTCATTACACCTAGACACTAAATAAATTAGTTCTTGCTTATACAAAATAAAACCAAAGATAAATATGTAGAAAAACTAAAAGAAAATAAAGAAGTCATAATTCTAAATCTTCCTTTTGACATATTCTTAGTGTTTTCCTTATCCTTTGATCGGAACTGTTGCCTCTCTGTGTGTCTTACGACTCAAAATCTCTTTGAAACTTGGCTCTCTCTGCTTTGCTTTCATTCACGTCCATTTATAGTAAAAATTAGGATTTCTTGGTTATACACAGTCAACTTACACGGGTGTGTAGGTGACCATGTATCTCTAAAAATATTTAAATTCACGATTTCACATGAGTACAAAAACTTACATGGATAATATATATGGTAATGTATATCAATATAAATGATTGTGTAAATCCACACAATTAGAACCAAAAATCTTCAAAATTTTATACGTTTACAGCGACTTACACAGACATTACATGCAATTGTGTAGGTTCAAGTTGCTTTACATTTTAATTCCATGCGACGAGTTTATCTGAAAATTTCTACTTTTCATCCGAAAATGTAATTATTACCTAGAAATATACGTGAAGTAAATTAAGTATAAAAAATATTATAAAATTATTAAATAACAAGCAAATAATATTAAATAGAGGTATATAATTATAATGAATAAAGCATTTATCTCTAATTCTCTTTTAAGTCCTATCTTTCTAGTCCTTACTTCATAAGCAGGATTTGTCGTAGATCAATGCGTATCGCCCTTGTAATGTAGACTATCGTATGAATCTAAAAAGTACTGCTACTGACAGAGACGTGGTGAGGAGTGGATAAGGTCGCACATCGCTTTTCAAATGCGCGAGCAGTTCCATCGCTTTTTACATGCGCGAGCACTTACACAATTCAACCACCCATCACAAAAACCAGTATATATAGACATACACACGTCTCATACTTAAACTTATCACCAAACATTATATTACAGACTGTTCACTTGTGTATACGAGAGCCATGGAGAGCGAAGCTTTAAAACTAAGCAATAAGCATCACCTCTCATCCCAGTCTGAGCAGGAACAGCCACCACCATCTCCAAGCCCGTTGAGAAAGATCATAATGGTGTCCTCAATAGCCGCCGGAATTCAATTCGGTTGGGCCCTGCAGCTCTCTCTGTTAACACCCTATGTCCAGCTCCTAGGCATTCCTCACACATGGGCTGCCTTCATTTGGCTCTGTGGTCCCATATCCGGTATGCTCGTCCAACCCACCGTTGGCTACCACAGTGACCGCTGTACCTCCCGCTTCGGCCGTCGTCGTCCTTTCATAGCTGCCGGTGCTGTCTTCGTCGCTATAGCGGTCTTTCTCATCGGATTTGCAGCGGACCTCGGCCACCTCTCTGGCGACCCTCTAGGGAAGACCATAAAACACCGCGCCATTGCTGTGTTTGTTGTTGGATTTTGGATTCTTGATGTTGCCAACAACATGCTTCAAGGTCCTTGCCGTGCCTTTCTCGCTGATCTCTCCTCCGGTAACCAAAAGAAAACACGTACCGCAAATGCATTTTTCTCATTTTTCATGGCGGTTGGCAATGTTCTTGGCTATGCCGCAGGTTCCTACACTCACTTATACAAGTTCTTTCCCTTCACAAAAACCAAAGCTTGTGATATCTATTGTGCAAATCTCAAGTCGTGTTTCCTTATCTCCATTGTGCTGCTATTGACCTTAATTGTCTTAGCTCTCACTTACGTCACCGAAAAACAATGGTCACTGGAGAAGCCTACGAGCAGAAATGGTGATGAGGAGGAGATGGCTGAGTCAGGCAGCTCTGAACCATTTCTTGGGCAGATATTCGCGGCTCTTAAGAATTTGAAAAAACCTATGTGGATACTTCTCTTGGTGACGTGTCTCAACTGGATTGCATGGTTTCCTTTCTTGCTGTTCGACACAGACTGGATGGGAAGAGAAGTGTACGGAGGTGATTCAAAGGGAGATGATGATCAAGTCAAGCTGTATGATCGTGGTGTGAGAGCTGGTTCACTTGGTTTGATGTTGAACTCAGTGATTTTGGGTTTCATGTCACTTGGAGTCGAATATTTGGGTCGCCGGCTGGGTGGTGCCAAGAGGCTCTGGGGTATTGTAAATATGATCTTAGCGATTTGTCTGTCTTTGACCGTCTTGATCACCAAGTTGGCTGAATCATGGAGGCGTTCAACGATCACCAGTAGAAATGGGACCAAGCCACTGCCACCGGCGGGTGTCATGGCTGGGGCATTGTCTCTCTTCTCGGTGATGGGAATACCTATGGCGGTGAGTTCTTGTTGGGTTCTAATTAAGTACCGTTTGTTATCGTACATTAATTTCGTTCGATCCTAGTTTGGTTTGACATGGTAGTCATTATATAAGACATACGTCTTTATGACCATCTTGTTTTTTTTTTCCATACTGGAATAAAGATAAGATCAGTTCGCGTCCTGTAAACGACAACTTTGACGCCAACATGAACGTAACCCAAATAATAGCCTGTAGTCTCACTGGCATGGATGCACAAGGCGGCGCGTTTAGAACACGTGCATACTTGGTCAGAAACCGAGCCTAACCAGACTTTTTTTTTTGCATGGCTTTGTATTTGGATACCTATTATATACATCCTACAGTGACTGTATAGACCAGAAGTGTATCGAAGGTAGTGAAGATAAAAGAAGGATGGAAAAACGAGCAGTCATTAATTGTAAGTCAGATCAGGGCATTCAATGGGTGCTGTCCGGTAGCAACTGTAAATTATTAAAAACATTATGGTGGTTACTCTAATTTAACGGCATACGTTATTTACACTTAAAGTAATAAAAGAGTATATAACTATTGCAAACTAGATGCTGAAGTTTAATGTTGCTTCCTTGTACAGGTTACTTATAGCGTTCCTTTTGCATTGGCATCAATATTCTCCAACACTTCTGGTGCCGGTCAAGGTACGTAAGAGTTCTACTCTGTCTTCTGTTTCGCCATAAAAATAGCTTGATATATCATTTGCCCAAACTTTTGATTTGGCCGATCTAAAAGTGTAGTGTAATAAAATAAATTTTGTATTTAATGATAATCCTCAGTAATAAAAATTATGTAATCACATCCTTTAAATTTTATTAGTATAGTGTAAAGTAAGATCCAAGAAAGGTGAGTGACTTCATTTGAAAGACGAGATCTAATAACATAGGTGACATTAGTATTTTATCATACAGGCAACTTTTCAATTGGCAACGTGTTATTGCTTATAAAGTCAACTACTGTTCACAATAGATAAAAATAAAAAAAAACATCATCTTTTGACAACATGCTTCACTGCAAGACGGTTGTTGCCTTAGGAACTGACCTTTATTTTATTGCTGCTTAACCCTAATTGTACGGGAACTCTACAACACTACTTTGATTTACTGAATAGTGTCAGGCATAAGAAATAGCTAAATATCATGAAATTGACAGTTACCATTAATTTAAATCTTGGAATAAGGTTATTAAAACTTCCCTATAAAAGATTTCACAAGTACCTGCTTTTAGTAAAATTGGCGTTAAATATGTTATCATGACAATAATTCGACATGAAATTATAAATTTGCCAATTTAAGTACCATTAAATTTGACTTTTCTAGTTTTGAGTTGATATCTTTCTATTTTATAATCCTCGTTTAGATATGATTGTGAAATCTTAAGTTCATTTTATTAGGGCTTTCTTTGGGTGTTCTCAATCTCTCAATCGTTATCCCACAGGTACGGCTTCGTATTAAACACTTAAAAATATATACCAAGGGTTTTTAAATAGTTCCTTTGATATACAAACATATGTATACCCTGCATACATGTACTGCACATCTTTTCAATTTCTTATCAAGGCGCATCCATCTACTTGTCAATATAAAAACGGTAGCTTTTAAAGGGAGCATTTAAAGAGAATAAACAGAAATAAGAAAAAATAGGTTTGCTCTGGTGACTCAGTTATGCTTTTTAGATTGACGGGAATATTTTATGAACTGACACGAGTCCACGGTATAGCGTGGGGTAAAACTGCTTGCTTTTCTCATAGTTTTAAAAATAAAAGCAACGAACAGAGAAGTAGTAGACCATCGTGCTAAAGCATTTCTTGGCATGCCAAGTATGGCAGAATATTGCCCTACTGATATTATTGGGAAAAGTTGCCCACCCTTTTGCAAACAAGTCATGAATCAGTTTCTCGCTTTGGCGCTTTCTACCAACCCGATCATTTTAATATGAACGCAATAATTGAGGTGTGTTATTATTATAAATTGCAGTAGATATATTGGAATATATTCTTTTCATCATAAGTTCACGAATCTCGAAAGCCATTATCTAAACTTTAAACATTTACTACCAAACCATGAAACCAAAGATAAGAGTATTTGCACTTTTTGATGTGTCAAGAAAGGTTTAAGTTTTAGTTATTATATAATACCAGCCTACCATTTAAGTAGGCCACGTTAGTGGGGTATGATGTCATTTTAAATGCCTATAGTTACAAAATATCGTATATAATTATTCTTTTATGCCGTATATGTGACAATCAATTCAATTGATTTTCCACTAGAAAGAGCTTATTTGGTGTGATGATTTTTGTATAGATGGTGGTATCAGTGGCAAGCGGCCCATGGGACGACCTGTTTGGAGGTGGCAATCTACCAGCGTTCGTTGTAGGAGCTATTGCAGCTGCTGCAAGTGGAATATTGGCTCTCACGTTGCTGCCATCTCCAGTCCCTGAAACGCCAGCTTCCAAAACTTCAAGACCTGTCACCACTGCCGATAAATGAGGACTCGCATATTTAGCTCTCTCAATTATCATTTATAACTCACCTGTCAGCGTTTTTGTTTTTGTTTCGTTTAATTTAAATTTGAGAAGTGTCCAAGGCTAAGGTTGGCCGTGTCTGTTGTTGAAGAAGTATCTCTGGCCAAAGTGGCCTAATAGTCCCGAGTCAAATGCCTCTACACATGCCCAAGCGGATGCTAGCTTTGTATGGCATTAGCTAATTACATATATCGTGATCACTTTATCTACTTATGCACATCTTCTTGGTATCTTCTCTCAAGCTAAGTTGTTTCTTAATTAATTGGCATCGCCAAAAGTCCCAAAATTAACCGTAATGATTAGCGACAATTTATATTTGTCACCAATACTGTCATCAAATTCCCATAGAAAAAACATATATGCAATGTTTTCACCAAATCGACACTAATTGTGTTTTGTTACAAGTAGTTTTCGTAGCGAAAAAATATAGGTGGCGTTTTTCTGAATTGTTACTAATAAGTTTTGGCTACACTTCATTTTCATGGCTAAAAATTATTAGTTACATTTTACCAAATATTTTTGGATATATTTTTTGACTACGCTTTATATTCATAGCTAAAACTTATTAGCTATTAACTCAATCATTTAGTATATTTTTAGTCTAGAATTGTGTTACTTTGTTAATTATTTGTGTTTTATAGTTTAGTACAATTCTTTGAGCTTAAATATTATGTTTTTGAGATACCTTGATGTGTTTACTAATATTTCAGGGTTAATGTCGACAAATGGAAAAGCTTCGGAGACATTCAGACTGAAACAATAGCCCACAATCGGGGCACAACAAGCCACGATTGTGACAGAAACATCAGAGTTAGCCCAAGCCCACAATCGTGACAAAAGCCCAAGACATGGCCTCGTGACAAAAGCCCAGGAAATGGCCCATGATCGTGGTATATAGGGCCACAATCATGGCTTGCATCGGGCAGACGCACACATACTATAAAACATCAAGTTTTGAGAAATTTTTCGGACCTTTTGGACCCCAGAAAAATTATAAGGCTGCTCAGAACACAAAAGGATATTTAAAGAACAAGAAAAAAGAGGCAGGAGAGCTTTTGCATCAGCCACCTTAAGAAACTCTAGAGAGAACTCATCGAGAGATAGAGAAAGAGAAGAACGAAGAGACAAGAGGAGAAGAAGTTGACTTAACATACTTTCCATATCAGGAGTTTCTCGACATCGCTACGTCCCATCATCCGTTCAGGTTGTATTTCTTATTTAATTTCAATTTTATTATTGTAGGGAATTGGAATAAACAGTTGATGATAGATCTAGAATGTTGAGGATGTTATAAACTCACCTTTGGAGTCTTATTTTTGAATTAATGAAATCTGATTGTTTATATGTTTATTGGATTCGTTGTGATCTAATTCTACAATTGCATAATTCGATAATAAACTAAAAGGGTGAATCAAGTGAAAAATAATTAAATTGACCTAAAGAGAGTTAAGTGATTTAATAGAAATTAGAAATAAATCAAATCGGTAAATTGTGCAAAGAAAGATCTTGTACAAGTTTCCGGTAGTTTATTAGAGAACTTTAGAATTAATTAGGATTTTGGATAGTTGTAAATTGAGAGTTTGCGACCTCCATAATCTGATTAGGGTTTATGATTTTAGGTTAATTGTTATAACTCGAGAGAGAGTAATCAATCCTGAAATCATTTAGAACCAATAATCCAGTAATTCATAATCAGTTAAGTTAGTATTTAGGATAGGTAAAATTTCCTTTTTCTCAATTGGTAATTTCCTTAGGTTGATTCTTGGGTGTGTTGTAATTACTTAATAATTAGTATTTCCGTAATTGATTTTTAATTTAATTTGATTGATTGAATTAATTTCTCGTTTTTAGTTTCGTGCAATTTCAATGTTTTTGTATTTGATTTTAGCCTTAGATTTTAGAATTAGATTATCTCTCTTTTTGGGATTGACACCTTAGGTACTATGCTAATGAACCGTGCGCTTGCGAACTATCGAGAGTTATTTATTTAAACTTACACACAACCAACACCCGATCAAATATAAAGCATAGTCGAAAGTCATTGGCTATGTTTCTAGAAACGTAACCAAAAAGTATTTGACGACATTTTTGGAATTTTTAAATACATTATAATTAAATATTAGATCATATAAATTATAATTGTTGTTGATATTTTTAATCGGTATTATTGTATGTAATATTTACTTTTTTGTTTTATAATTTATTATGCAAAAATATAATAAAAATAATAAAAAAATTAGAAGCATTGTATATAGAAAAAATTTCATTAAATTTGATCATGTACAAAATGTTAATTATAATTTCAAAATTACTTATATAAAAAATAAAAAATACAAGTATTAGTTTAATGTCTTAGAATCGTTTTCATCTTCACTGCTTACTTAATTCGGGTCAAGTAAAATTTTAACCAACTTTTTAAGTTTGGCCAACATTTTTCATTATGTTCTAATTGAGCATTAAGCGACTGGTTGTCTTCTTCGAGACGTTGAACATAAGGTGGTCTTGATGCAGTTAGCTTTGACTCATTTATATCAAATGTTGACGTTTGCAACAACTCCTTCATCTTATTCTAAAATTAAAAAAACAAAATCAATATTCAATTCAAATATTATTAGTTAGTACTACATAAATAAATAAACTTAAATTTTAAACAAAATTTTATACTTACATAATTATTATATGCTTCTTCAGACATCTAGCCTGCACTCGCCTTATAGTGCGTCAGTTTATAGAGTGTGATCCTATCACACTATTCTCCACGTAGTTCATTTTGACTCTGTTTTATGAAAGCAATACAAACCACAATAAATAATAATATATTTACTGATATAATTATAACTTGTAAATAGAGAACGTAAATATTCATTTTGCAGGACAATAAATGATTTGAAGCCTTGGTTATGAGAAGTTTTTTATTTTTTCTCTATTAACCATGACTTTCTCACACTTTTCCCAAATAAGAAAAAGCAATAGTCATTAAATTGTGTAACAAGATTAATAGAATCAAATATGAAGAGAAAGAAAACAAACTTTAACATTGACAAAGGCCCAATAATCACACATATTGCTCCAATTTTCTTGAGACATCTGTTCAAGAACATGTCTCTTTCCCTCCTCATCTGAAGGAAAATATTTGTAATATTGATGAAGCTAATAAAGACGATCCCTGGTTCTTCGTTTTAATAGTGAAGTCATACAATTTAAAACATCAGGGTTGTCAATATCGACGATATTGAGCTTCATCTATGAACAACAAATAAAAGGAAATTAATCTTTAAATAAGTAAAAAATATTGCATATAATTAAATAAATTGAAAATTTATCGAAACTTTATCTAAAGCATTCAACTAGTAAGTTGTCTTCCTTTAACTGCTTAGCATGCTTCAGGCAAATGTTGGACCCCGTTTTCAGAGTCTAACTATTACTCTGATATCGATCAATGTTGGCGCCTGGGCCACCATACCTATTACAAGGCTCAAATTTTCCAAAAATTTCAAACTTCGGAAAATTTTAGCTTCAACAGTGGCGGGTTTGTCACAGCGAAAGTCTGGCTTCATCGCAGCGAAGTATAAAGGTAAAAAAATGACCTTTCGGGAAAAATACGCCGCGACAAAAGTCTGGCTTCACCACTGTGGAGTGCCCCATTTTTTAACACAGAAACCTTTTGAGAAAGGTTCGCCACGGCGTACTCTAGGCCTCGCCGCGACGAAACCTTTGGACACCCAGACCACCAACATTCAACACAAAAAATACATACATTCATAAAATTCTTTCAACAAAACCATTTTAAAAAAGAAATTAACTATGAACATATATAAATAAAACTTCTTCAATTCATCATTTCATTACTAAAGCAAAAGAGTTTGAAAAACCTTATTTACATATCAAAAGCCACACCATTGGCTTATTATAGAATACAAAATGCACATGATACAATTGAATGCTTATGCTGAATATGATTCTAAATACCAAAAGTTTTTGAACTAACTTATTTACTAAAAAAATAGTTGTCTTGGAGTTGCCAAATGCCTTGCTAGGTTCACAATTCTCTTGTTCTGTTTTTCTTCACCTGCAGAGTGGAAGGTAATGGGGTGAGCTGCAAAGCTCAATGACTTATACATTTATAGCCATTGACAATGAGCCATACAATTCATGCATATACATATATATTTATTCATATACATCTATAACTTATTTTAGCTAGCAAGTCAATTATCCTCAAATTCTAACTCAAATATTCATATTCAAGGATGCTATCACTTAAAACATATCATGTACATTTAAGCATCAAAACATAATGTTCAATTATGTATCATACTCGACAATTCAAAGATGGAATGCACATATAAATGGCTTAAGAGTTCCATAGAACAAAACGGGTAAACTGAAGTTTATACCGTGAACAAAACGAGTTCGATTTCTTAGGATCTTGTGGCCTCAAGCGGGCATCCGGGAGAAGGCTATAGGTCAATGTGCACGTGACTAACAAAATGTTCCTTTCTTGCCCAAGCACAATCAAATTTATGCTCAATTCAATTAATCACAAATTCATATTCTCATACTTCTTTTACTTTTTCTTCTTTTCATTTATACAAATTGCCATGACATGTTTCAAAGGCATAACTTGATCATAATTCATAAATCAAAATGCATTTCCAACAATCACAATAATTCACTATAAAGCAAGTTAACATACAATACACATACATTTAATTCAAGCAATTTAGCATATATTCACCAATAAGACAAACTTGCTCATATTACACAATAACCATAAATACATTACCCACCTAATTTGCTCGAAAATCCAAACTCTAGATTGTCTTTCCTCTTACTCTTGGATTAGGTTTGCACGGTTTCCTATAACAAACAAAGTTCCCATTCAAACAAAATTCAAAGGAAATTCATAAGGCTTCAATAATCAAAAAATGCTAAAATTGAACTATAACCCTTTCAAAATCCAAACTTTCGGGTCAATTTTTCATGATCATTTTGATTAGGTAAAGGAATAATTTTGATAATACTTACTTTTAGAAAAATGTTCCTCATTGTCTTAAGTTTCTAATGACACTGAATTATTTAATTTGGTTTAGAAATCTGAAAGTTATACCTCAAACATGTTTGGACTATTCTTATGTTGAAATAATTTTCTGTGCTCAAATTACATCAAAAAATTAAAATTCTTAGAGACTGAATTATAACTCAGTTTCTTTAGACAAATTGTAGCCCTATGTCTCTTGTTTACTCTAACTTAAAAATAACTCCATTTGGATAACTAAAAATATGCCTAAAATACCGAATCATGTTCAAGCTGTGTAGAGAAAACTTTTCCGCGGCGAACCAAAAAGTTAGCTGTGACAAACTTTGATTTCCTGTAGGTTGGCCGCAGCGAGCCTTAGAGTTGGCCGCTGCGAACCATGGGGACTTCACTGCGGTGAACTTTGACAAAAACTCGACTCATCTTCCCAAATTTTTCCAGGTTCCTCACCCCCAACATCTTACACCTAACACATCTTATACACAAATCATTCGTTTCTACTTCATTTTACACTTCATTCTTTACTCCATTTCAACTCAATATCATCCATAAACAAATCATAGTCTATCTTTGATCATTAATAAAAAATAAAGCATCCAAATTCAAATCTTTTCATCTAATTTCAAATCTCTATTTATGCCCATTAAATTAATGACTTAATTTTAAAAATAATGTCTTAATTTTAAAAATAATGAAACAAATAAATCAATAATAATTGAAAAAATTTCGAGGTCCAACAATTCTCCCCCTAAAAGAATTTCATCCTCTAAATTTTTATCTAACTGATCAGGAAGGTAGGATGTTCCTTTGTTTCCCATTTAACTTTATCCCTTAAATAATTTCTTTCAAATGACCATAGTTGATAGACTCACTCGGTCTTTCAATCCTTTATTTGGTCCTTCACCTTCTTAGCTAGTTCCTCATCATGTATCATATTACTCACAAATTTTCCCATTTCCTGTGTCGATAATACCAATATCATATCATATTAATATTTCTTAATATACTCATATATATCATATTACAAATCTAAGTCATCTTTTATCAATAGCAGTAACTTATAATAATTTCGTACTAATCAATTCATATCGAGCGTAGCTAATCCTTTTCCCTAACCTGAGCACACCTTGTACTTAATGTGAGCTTTGTACTTAATGTAAGGACACCTTCGTACAATGATACTCTCAAAGACAATTTATCTTTCACTTAATAATTCACATCACTGTAGTATTAACACACTTATCTCTTATGTTCATCTCACTTTACTCCATACCTTTGGTGTTGATCCACCAACTCCTTTATTTTTTTGAATCACTTAATTTATATTACAGATTCATTTTACTCATAAACAATATCTTTTGAATCAATCCTAGCCTTCAATCATTTTAAGTCTTATTCATTTTAAATATAAGGGCAGACGACTCCTTTTTGTCGTATAATGCCCCATACAATATTCTAATGACACAATTGCGATAATGATTGTTATGCTTAAAGTCAATCAAACTTATAAATTAATCCCATATTCCTATGAACTCCAAAAATATAAGCTTTAAGCATATCTACAATAGTCAAGACTATTGGAAATTCACAAGTATGGTCATTTGCTTTTACCTCCTTAGCCAGCAAATGCTATCTCGACGTATTCCTACTAGGATGTATAACTTAAGGGTGTTATTTGTGCTTCTCTAACAATCTCTTTGCTCAATCATCATTATCGGTACACATTCCTCTTATTTCAATCACAACGTATCATTCTTCCTATTTGAACTCAAAATTTGTATTCATTTCCAATTTCTTACTAAGATTCACAATTTCTAGATCCTTAATTTGGGTTTTGTTCATGTGAAACTGATCTTAATTTGTAGTGCAGCTAATAATGCTTCATTTTGCCCTAAATTCAACTCCATTATGCGCTCTTTATTACAATAGATTTGGTAACGTCAATATCCAAATTTTTTGATACACTTCCATTGAGTTTTCTGTTCAATGCATCTGATTACAGTACTAGCTTTACCAGTATAGTACTTATTTGTACAATCAAAATCTTTCAGTACTTCTATCCATCGTCTTAATCTCGTGTTCAATTTTCTGGACTTAATAACTACCTCAAAGTTGAATAATTTATATATTTCAAAATGTTTTTGTACTTATAATGTCTCCAAAATTTCAAAACAATCACTATTGCAGCAAGTTTCAATTCATGTATTAAATAATCAACCCATGAGGTTTCAATTGTCTTCATGTATATAAAATCACTTTATCATGCTGCATTGGATTTTATCCTAATCTCTTATAGAACATCATTGTATACTATAAAATCTCCAAATTCAGATGATATAATTAATACCGATGTTATAATTTCCTAAAATTCTCTTTACTTTCATTACTCATACGATTTACACCTTTTTTTCCTCAAGTATTCAAACTATTCTTCTCAACTTTTCGAATACATTTAATATATCATCAAATTTTTATTGGATCGCTTTAATCCTTAATACCATATTACTGTCAGGGCATTTTTTAACTCGAATAAATATTTCCAAAGCCCTATATGCTTGGGATTAGTCCTCGTAATTCCTTAAATAACTAATTCCTGAATGAGGTAACATTATCTCATGTTATTTTCAATATCCCAATTGACTACCTTGTTTGAATGATTTTCTCAATTCATTCGATTTCCTCTTATTTCGTACTGACTTATTCTACTGTCTGCTCATTCCTTTAAATTTCTCCATATATTTCAATTTATTTTCAATGTTAACTTCCTGTGTTTGCAAAACATTCATCTGGTTAAATTTGTACCTCTCGAACATATTTACACATAATATAATGATCACCTATATACTCCGCATATTAGCAATTAATGTCTCCTCAAAT
>JANSVA010000216.1:16564660-16581170 GCA_025504915.1 Erythroxylum reticulatum
TACTAGACCAGATATCTGTTATGCAGTGGGACAGGTAAGCAGATTTCAATCCAATCTAAGAATGGAGCATTACACTACGGTGAAGTGCATACTGAAATATCTTCATAAGCCGAAGAACTTAATGCTTGTTTACTTTGGAAGTAATCTTATTCCGATGGGATATACGGATTCTGATTTTCAATCAGATGTTGATTAAAGGAAATCAATTTTTGGATCTATATTTCTTTTAAGATATGGAGCCATAGTCTGGAGGAGTATCGAGCAATCTTGTATTACTAATTCAACTATGGAGGCTAAGTACATTGCTGCTTGTGAAGCAGTAAAGGAAGCAGTCTGGCTCCGCAAGTTCCTAAATGATTTAAAGGTAGTTCTAGAGGTAGGAAAAGCCATTACACTTTATTGTGATAATGGTGGGGCAGTGGCTAATTCTAAAGAATCTCAGAACCATAACGCTGCCAAACATATTGAACGAAAGTATAATCTCATAAGGGAGATAATACAACATAGAGCAGTAGATGTGGTAAAGATTCCCACAAAGCAAAATCTTGTTGATCCATTCACAAAGACATTGTCTCAAAAAAGCTTTCAGCATTGTGTAGAAGGGATGGGAATGAGGGATATGTCATACTTGTTTTAGGGCAAAAGGGAGATTGTTGGAGTTATCTAAATATAGTGCCTTGGAAAGCAACTGTATTTACATGTAAATTAATTTTCTTTCAGTTATAGTTTTGTAATAAAAATATTTATTAATAATGAAATAAAAGAGTTTGGTTTTATATGTATGAGCATTATATAACTAGTCATAAGGTACCAAAATTCTTTTGTAAATAATATACATGTATATGGAGATGTATGGGAAACATGTATATTTTTAGAATCTAAATTAATTGATTCATAGTTGAATAATCAAGTTGGTCACGTGATTATGGTTTAGACTGTAGTATTGCGATTTATCTCCATGTAAGTAAAGGAGTTTACTTCAAGGGAATTATGAGTTTCATATCACGATAGTAGTTGATTATTGATAGTGGCAATATTAAATGAATATAGAATCACGTGTATTTTATAAATTAATGTCGGCCTAACTTTAATCTTAAAACATATATTTAAGCATTTGCTTATTATGGGCCACAACCTTGATGGGTGATGGACTCATATTTGTTTCATTATAATTCTTGATATGACCAAAATGGATTTTTATAGAGTATTAATTGAGTTTCTTTATGTTGGAATTGTTAATTGAAACATGTATCAAGGAATAATCACTTAAATGAAGAGTTTATAGTGATATCATCACTTCTAGATGTTTTATAGAGATTGGTGATTAAGCTGGCATTAGGAGTTTGATGGACTAGCTACCCATCAAATATTAACACCAAGAGGAGATCTTGTGTGTTAACCACCATATAGAGTAAAACAGGAGATCTAGAAGGAAAAACTAGTATAAAGGTAAAATAGTAATTTTACCCTTTATTGTGCAGATGAATATAATAAGGTTCATAATAGGATTTGCAATTGCACATCTTATTTGAAATATGTGTTCTCATAATATTTAATAATTTAAGAGTTCAACTAATTGTCTTCAGTGGAATGACATTTAGTTAATAAGTTAGAGTTAATTCTAATGAGATTAAATTAATTTTGGACTTATTGGAACTTGAATTATCTAAGTCCAATAAGATTCCCCATTTGACTTCAGGGAAGGTTATCAAGCTAAGTAAGAAATATAAATGGAGGTTTTAAAGCCTGTGATTGAATGTTGGGCTTGCACTAATTAATGGTTAATTAGAAGCCCAAATGAACATTTAGAAATGGGCTAGACTTTTGTTTAATTTAATTAACTAGATGAATTATATTAAAACAAAATTCTTAAAGAAATGAAGTGTATTTTTGGTTTTTGATGTCTGAATGTGGAGCTGCACGTTTACCTTTGAATTGCTAAATAAAGATGGTATTTGTCATGCTTTATCGTCAATAAATTGAATTATGATCTTACCATTAAATGGTTTAATGGTTATCTTTTAACGATAGCATGTAATGTAACCATTTTAGCATTCATTTGATTAAAGATGAAAGATGGGTATTGGATAGGTCATCTTCCATCTTTCATCACTAAAAAACAAAAATTGACATGTCATATTAGGTGATTAGTCTTTTCATATAGTCATCTTAAAACAAATGGGAAATGTCTCATTTAATGGCTTCTTTATGTTTGATTGAAGAAACGTATGATGCATTGGATGCTCTCCCTTTCTTTCTTTTCATGCATAACCGAAATTGAGATGTGTAAAAAAGGGTTCTTGCATTGATTTGACCAGCTCTCTCCCCTCACCTATTCATGGATAAAACCTTGAATGAAAAGAGTCTTATTGTTTCCTTCTTTCGTCTAAGAAAAATCTCCTCCAAACAATTCTTCTCCTATCCTACCAAAGGATCTTGTTAACCTAGTTGTCCAAGAAGAGCAAGTGGTAGTTCAAATTTATTGAGGGTACAACAATAGGGAGAGGAAACATTAACAAAGGAAAGGATTCAAAAGCAAGGCTAAAGCTAGGGTTGGATACAAGAAGAAGGAGAGAATAGCATAGCGAGGAGTTAGTAATAATCTCTATCTTGTTTATGTTTATTATTATCCTTATACCATAACATGTGTAGATTGGCATGATGATTTGGATATATAGCTTTTGCTGTAATTTAGATTTCTAAAATGTTTTGAAATCTACGGTTTCTCCAAATATGGCATGCTTTCTTTTTTCGATCCAACACATGTTTCAATGCATGCTCAATTGACTTTCCAGGTATGTATTCTTATACAAATATTTTGACCATTAAAACATTATAGCTTGTATACAACTAGTTTAGAACTAGGTTTATACCTTAAATAAGCCTGAATTACACCAAATTTATCAATCATACATTCACCAAAATTTTCTAGCAATATATGTTCAAACAATTACCTAATATTTTCATTCATAATTACCTCATGTTTTTAATTGCTCATTTGTTCATGCCTAATATACATTCTCATATCCTTAAGATCATGTTTGCATTCATAAGAGCACCTTTTTTCCTTTATCACATCATAATTTAAAGATTTTAATACATTGACATCAAAATAGTACATTCTTTAAGTTATGAGATTAATTAACAACCTAAACTTATCAAGCTCTTAACCAATTAATCAAGCAACAATCTAGGTTCATTCGAAGCCTTAATCAAGTCCAAATACACCAATTTAGAGTGACTTTTCCTCAAATGGTTCAACATGTACACAAGATTGAAATTAACATTTAAAAGTTAGGCCCACAATCATGGGGACCATGCCATGATCATGACAGAAAGAAGGTAAATATACCACAATCATAGGATGAGGACCATCATTGTGCACTTTCTTTCTTCCTTTAATTTTGCACAAATTTCACATACTTCGAGACATCACTAGTACTTGAATTTTTCCATAATTCATTTCCTTTAAATCAACTTCATTTCAAGTTAGTCTAGCTTCCATATTGGTTACAATAAATCTCACAAAAATTTTTCATTTGTTTCGTTAACATTCACCTTTTATCATCATACATGTAGTCCTAACTTTTCCATATTTGAAAACACTTCAATAACACCTATCTTTATCATGAATTCATCATCAATTATATTTCAAATCCCAACTTAAATTATCCATATAATAGCCCATAAACTACTGTTGTCATACATCCAAAAATAGAATAAAAGGTACTCCTTTCATTCATCATTTTGTAGCATAATTTCAACACCAATACCACTTTCAATCTATTCCTACTTAGTCATCATAATTTTAGACATACCAAAATAGATTAGTGCTTCACTTACTTGTTTAACCCAAATGCCACCTTAATGTATCAAGTCTGCTTTGCCTCACATGCATACAAGATCATCTCAGGAACGATAAGGGAGTAAGACGAGTTTCCGCAAAGACAAGAAGAAGACAACATAATATAGCTATTTTTCATAAGAAATTGACAAAGGTTTTGAGGTCGTAATCGACAGATTTTATACCAATAACTAAAGATGTGAGGGAGGAATGAGTTTTAGCTGTGATAGGGAGAACAAGGAGAGAGTTACAGTAAGTTCAATATAGAAGTGTTTATGTTATATAGTGTAGGTGTAAAATAAGTTTAAGGACACTTGTCAAGTGTCTAAGCCAGCTACATGTCCACTCTTTAGGCTGCCAAATGTCACTTAGTTCTTGTAACATCCACATACCCCCTAGGAGGTTACATATATTCCACACAAAATAGTACTAAAAAATGCTAAAGCATTTCTAAAAACACAAATAACATACATTTCATTTCATAGGTTGGGTCATATTCAAAACATAACATACACATGGTACTTATTATATACATGCCTTAAAATCCAAATCAAAACTGTATTAAGGTGATTTCAAACCATCAAACAAAATATAAATTCAAATATGTCTCATTACATTAAATATAACTCAAAAACAAACTGAACGTTTCCAAAACCAAACACAATCTCCTTGGCCACTGTGATTGCCTTTGTCCTAGTCCTTAAGCCTTCTTATCAGAACTTACAAAAGGGCAAAACCAACGTCTTAAGCAAAAAGCTTAGTGGGGAAATAACTAAACAATATATAATTTGGCTACCATTTTTAACAATCGTCTAATGTTCACATATCCATAATAAGATCACATTTCAAACAATCTTTAATTGTTCATATTGAATCGCAATCCAAACAATATGTATCTTAGAACAGAATATAACATATCAAAATAGGATATATTTGCTTCTGAGCCAAACTTACAAGTATTATAATAGAATACCATAATATCATAACCAAACTTTAAAGTACCATAATAGAACTTGTCTATATCAAAATAATATCTAATTATATCAAAACATAACTTAGTTATTTTAGAACAAAGCTTTATTATTGAGCATGTAACAGAATATAAAATAATTTAGCCTACTAATCCTTTTTATAGAAGTGGGTAACGGGACCAGAATAGAAGATACCTATAATTTATATCTTAAATAGAAGAGACTTAAGTCTCTAAAACATAAGACATAGAAGTGCATAAAATTAGAAGACACCGCAGTTCCTGGAAAAGAAGACACGTTAGTGTCTGGCAGCAGAAGACACTTTAGTGTCTAGTTACAGGAGCAGCTGCAGACCCTTTTAGGCATGCCTATTTACCCATGACTAGGACTTGAAAGTTTAAAACAAATCATTTCAAATTTCAGAATCACATGCAAAAGATGTAGTGCATAACATATATCTTTATTCTATTTTTCCTAAATTGAATATATACATGCACATCTAAACAAATTAAGCATACATTATGAGCATAAACATTTGTAATAACGTAACATTAAATGCATTATGTATTTAAAAATTATAACAATCATATTCAATTTACATCTAATAAACCTATTGAAACACACTTGTGTTCGTAAGGACACATTCATCCTTCAACACACCATACATTTCAACATTAGACACACTATTTACTAACCACACATTTCTTAAGTAATTACCTTAATTAACAATCCATAGCTAAATTAACTATTACTTAATTAATCTAACATCATCTAGGTTCATTTTCAACCACAATTAATTCTGATTAAACCATTATTAAGTACCTAAACCTTATATAGTTCAACAATTGCACAAAACCAAGTTTTTCACCTTCCTAACCATTTTCCACAACTACAAGAATATGCCTTATAAATCCCATGATCATGGGATGAATGAAACAAAGCTTCAATCACCCACAACCTTTGGGTTGTTTCCAAAACATAACTTCTTCACTTCCATTCAACACACCTTCACCGAAGTCCATCAATTTCACTACAATTCTACCTTATTCATGTTTCACTACCTCACCAAATTCATCTCCAAAATAATTCAAAAATCATTGATTAAGCATCTCATAATTCTCAATCTTTCAGGTATCAACATCTAAAGCAAAAGCTATCAAACAAGTATCATGTTCCAGACCTCAATTCATCATCAATTCAATACATGTTCAATCCAATTCAAGCATCAAATAATCGGTATTACATCATGCAATCAAATTTAGCATTCCCTTACCTTCTTAAATTTAAAATACTAATTCAAATAATAAGCCAATCAAACCCTTTATGCAACCAATATAAATCCAAGATCAAGGTACAAATTATAGGATGAAGAAATTAGCATAATCTACTTCCTTAATGGAATATTTGGCTAAGAATTTAGACTGGTAAAGCATGAATTTGCAACAAAATTTCAAAGTTGAATTAGAGGGATAGTTTCAATGATGATTAAGAAAAAAGAGAATGAATAACTAGTAGAAACACTTCTTCCTTACCTGGACTCATTTGATGCTAGGTGTCACTCCCACCATAAGACATATGTTTCCTTTGCATGTATCACATATGGCCTACATTTAAGCTACCAATTGTCACACTTCCATTAAACCATTTGTCACTTAATGAATGTTGGCAAATGCTACAATTAAATCAAGCCACTTGTCAATCAGCCAAAGTTGCCAATTGTCAATGTATTAACCATGCCAAATGTCACTAACTCATAAGCTTAGTCATTCTAATGTACATTTTACATTAGAATGACTAACTTGACAATTGTCCTAGTCCAAATGTACATTTTAATATCTCAATTCCCTAATGGTATCAATTAATTCCAATTCACTCAGTATGATCCATTAAACTAAAATTCTAGTCATATGTAATTCTCAATCATATCACAATTTTTAACACCTATCATACATGTACTTTCATAAACATGTAACATTCTAACTAGGGTACAATTTGGGGCCTTATAGTTCTCCTACCATTTGTCACTCAATTCTCCAAGCCATTTGTCACTCAAATCTACTACTATATGTCTCTCATTTTTATAGGCTTAGTCATCCTAAATTTCCACATGTCAACTTGTCTTACCACTTGAATTTTTTTCCTAGTCTAAATGTATATATAAATTCATCAATCTCCCAATTATGAAAAATAAATTCCAAATTACTAATTGTAATCCATCACTTTTTTTAATGGTAAATCAAAATACAAGACATTAGAAATGTGCAATCATATTATAATCATTTGGAAACTTTTATACCCCTGAAACATGTCAATTGAGTGCAATTTCTCTAAATCAAAATTTATGTGTGTATGCTCATATTATGCATGTGAATGAAATCATAAAATTGTATCCTAAATGCACCAAAATCATTCTAACATGATGTAATTCATGTGATTAAGTAATCTAACACTCTAACTCTTGGAAGTTTTGGAATCTGACTATTACACTTATAGTTTTATTTAGTTTTAGAAACCACTATAAGACTCCCCATTTAGTTTTAAATCCCTAGGTACCTCTTTAGGTCCCTTTTCTTAGTTTAAAAAAAAGAACCCTAAAAATAAATCTAGGAATCCTCAGTTGGTTTTAATTCTTTGCACACCTCTTTAGATCCTTTTTATTACTTTAGAAAAATCCTAAACACCACTATAAGGATCCTTATTTAGTATTAAATCCCTATGTACCTCTCCAAGTCCCTTTTCTTACTTTGGAAAAACCTTAGAAATAACTATAATACTGTTATTTGGTTTTATATCATTACATACACATCTATGTCCTTTTTCTTATGAAATAAAATCTTAGAAACTAATATATAGAGTGATTTTTATAGAACTCTGGTTGAATATGACCACATCTTCATTATTAAGGAAGTTACATGGTATAGTGTGCAACATATGTAATTGAATTATTCATTTCAATTTATTAACAACTTAGCACATAAAGGAAAATGAGGTCAATATGGTATGTTTTTGATCCATTCTTTCGTAAAGTTTTCATAAATTATGGTATTTTGGGCTACAAAGCAGCATAAGATCAAAATTGGCCCATATTTGTCCTATGATTATCAAAATTTTATAGTTTCTTGAAATAAAAATTTAAAGAAAGGGAAGGAAAGCAGATAGAGGCATTTGGAAGAGCAAAAATCATTTATAATGTAAAGGAGATTTAAGATCCAATCAAATGATAAACAATCTTGTAGAAAAGAAAGATTCCATCGAGACTCAATCATAAAGAATCAAGAACAGCTAAGAGAATAAATTCTTTTATATTTTTCTTAAATTTTAAGAACTAGATTGGATTATAGATTTAGGTGGGATGAACCCTAAAATCCATTAATTATATTGATTATTTATTTTAATTTAAGAACCTATAATTTGAATAAAATTTTGGAATTGGATCCATAGCACATTAGAGGCCAGTCAATGATTGTGCGAAAGTGGATACTAGAGGAATTTGACAAAGATTCTTTAAAGTATTTCCTATCTAGATTCACTTTCATAATTTTCCTCTGGAGCTATAGACTGTGGAAGGACTGAGCTTCCTCAGTAGCTTTTTGGGTAAGCCTTTATGCATGGATATGCAAAATTATACTGTAGAATGCGTAGGTTATGCTAAGATTTGTGTATAGGTCAATAGGGATGATAGTCTACTAATGGAAATTAAGTTATTCTATCAACGGAAATGTAATAATAAAATCAATCAATAGGTACCCACAAGTAGGAAATTTAGTATTGGTTGGTAAGAAGAGTTATTAGGGGTCAAACTTTCTTCAAATGATACTTCTAATAAGGAGGATGGTCAGATGGTTCTCGTAATGATGGATAACGCTAATCAGAATTCATTATCAGCAATTCCTATTGAAGGAGATGAAGGGAGGCCTCAGGCTATTTTTTCACCTATAGTTGAAAACTTGATTGAGAAGCACTCAGGGCATGAGGATAATGCCTTTGAATAATCAATACGTAGACATATTGGCAAATATTACTAATTTGTAAGTAATGATGATCACTTAGAAGATACATAGGAGGGAAAGGGATGTGAATTAGTTATGGTAGCGGCTCCTCAAACTTTAATAGAGCCCTCTCAATCTACAGAAGCAAATATAGGATACTAGTATAGCGCAAGAGAATTATAACAACATAATTGTATCACAAGAGGTAATTAAGGCACATACTGAGGTAAACCCTGAAGTAACTCCTAACAATTCTTAGAGAAGATTGGCCAAAATGGAAGCTAATTTTAAGGAGGTATCCCCCTAATGACTATTCAAAATACATGAGGGCTAAATAACCCTTTGGAATATCTCATGGCGAATGATTTGGTTTATGGGAAGAAACCATATTTGGTTGGTCTCTTAGAGATAAAAATAAAGGTCACTTCTGTCTGGTTAGGACTGTCCTTCTTCGGTATACAATGGAAGACTATTCCAAACCATTCTCAACATTACAGTGGTCGTATCATCTGTCTTTTCAACTCTAATTTTATAAAGGTTAAATGTATCTACCTTAATAATCAGTTATTGTATATTCATTCTCAATTGAAGGGAAACTCTCTTGCTTTTGAAGTTCCTGTAGCTTATGCTTCCAATGAGCAAACTAATGGACTAATCTACAACTTTTATACTCATCATACAAAATCTGTGGTTAGTAGTTAGTGATTTCAATTTTTCATTAGATTATAGTGAAGTTAAATATGGAGCAATTTACACAATGGGAGTTAGTAGAGAACTTACACAATTATTTCAATAAGTGGATTTACTAGACTAAAGGGGTAGAGGGACATTATTCATTGATAAGTGTGAAATGCATCATATTTTAAGGCATAGTTTGGTATGTGTTTAGTTGTTTATTCGATTGTTTAGCATGTGTTTAGAGTAAAATTGTGTTAATTTGTGATTTATTTATGTTTTTAAGTGTTTTATGGGTTAGAACAATTCTTTGAGCATAAATATGACGTTTTGGAGGTACCTTGATGTGCTTGTTAGTGTTTCAGGGTCAACATCGAGGAACGAAGAGGTTTTGGAGACATTCTAGCTGAAATAACAACCCATCGTGATAGAAGGCTTAGATGTAGACCACGATCGTAAGCTGCATTAGGCAAATGCATGGCCACTCCTAAACTTAATGTTTTGAGAGATTTTTGGACCTTTCGGACCCTAAAAAACCTAGTTTAATCATAAACACAAAAGAACATAAATAGAACAAGAGGAACAAAAAGACGGAGCTTCTTGCATCAGTCACAATCACAAAACCCTAGAGAGGGTTCATTGAGAAATTGAAAAAGGGATGAAGGAATAGAGGTGTGGAGAAGAAGCTTACATGAAGTACTTCTAGGAACATGAAGTTTCCCGTTGTTGCTGCCTCCATCATCCATTCGAATCTATTTTTCAGTGTATTTACATTTTTATCTATGTATAGAATTGGAATAGCTATTGAGCTAGGATTTATGAATGTTGAGGATTGTCTAAACTCACCTTTGGGTTATTTTTATCTATGATTCAATAAAAATATAATTATTTATATGAATTGGATTCATTGTGATTGATTTCTACATTTTCATAAATCAATAATAGACTAAAAAGGTGAACTGATAAAAATAACTAAATTGGGCTAACGAGAGTTAGCTAATTTAATAAGAATGAGAAATTAATAGAGTTAGTAATTATGTAACGAGAGATCTCACATAGGTTCTAGTAGTCTAGTGGAAAACTTTAAATCTAAGTAGAGTTTGGTAAATTATAAATTGAGAAATTTTAATTTTCCATAATATGATTAGGGTTTATAATTTAGGGCTTTTGGTTATAACTCGAGAGAGAGTAACCAACCCTAGGATAGTCCTGACCAATAATATGGCATTTCATAATTAGTTAGGTTAGTGTTGAAGATAAGTAAAAATTTTCCTTTTCTCTCAATCTATAATTCCTTAGGTTGATTCTTAGTGTATACATTGCAATTTGCTTATTTGTTGATGTTTCATTATTAATTATTGAGTTGAATTGGTTAATTGAATTAACTTATTGAATTGTGTTATTGCTTTAGCTTAGTTACAGTTGAATTTCTGTAATTTGTTTCAGCCTTAGAGTTTATGATTAGATTAACCATCCTTGTAGGATCGACACCTTAGATATTATGTGAACGACTCATATGCTTATCAAGACTAAAATATTAAAACTACACATATTAAAAAACTGTGATCAAGTTTTTGGCATCATTGCTGGGGAGGCAATTAGTTTAGTTATTTAGTCTAAGGCTTTTTTGACTATCTTTTGTTTTTAAAAATTAGAGAAAGAAGTTTGGGGCATAAAGTATAGACACAGTAAGTGATTCAGACCTTTGTTCGTACCCTTGGAGGTCAAATCAAAAGAATAATCCAAATATTATAATATAGGATGTAACCTCAGGTCATCTCACTTAATCGGAACCTAAAATGAATGGACCTAGGTTAACCTATGTGTCACGAAATGCAAGCTAATTTGGTAAGGAGGAGGTTTTGATCTTTGAGAACATTAACTATACTAAATTGAATTGGAAGAAAAATATATAAAATGTATTTGGGAATAGAAAACGGAAAGATTAAGACAAAAGACCAAATAGTGATAGGTTCCTCTTAAAAATGAGCTTTGGCTATCATAGTTCGCAATTAATTTTAATGGGAGTGGAAGTCACTAAGTTTCAAAAGGTAAACCTTAAAGAACTCTTTATGTCCAAGATCTTAATCAATAGGACTCCATTTATCAAAACCATGTTAAATGCTCTTAGTGTGTGCGGTAGATAAATCCATTCAATAAGTCATTTTGGAATCTAGAAACAACTCAATATCAAGCACAACTATGCAAGATAAAAGAGAATCAACAAGGTCACAAATAGACATATAAAAGACTTGATATATTTAAGATTAAAGCTCTATATAACCAAATCCATACTACAAATTGAATATCCAACACTTGATTAATCTATAATCAAGTATGTTCAACTACAAATTATGAATCCTAAACCTAGTAATTCATAAATCATAGCTAAACATGGATTAAGTTATTCCCCTTTTAAGCCCATTGAACTCTAGCCATTGCTACATCTTCAAGAGGAGAGAA
Organism: Erythroxylum reticulatum; assembly: GCA_025504915.1. NCBI lineage: Eukaryota > Viridiplantae > Streptophyta > Magnoliopsida > Malpighiales > Erythroxylaceae > Erythroxylum > Erythroxylum reticulatum. The sequence continues at coordinate 16,576,603 of JANSVA010000216.1, forward strand.
AGACGCCTAGCCACGCATGGCTCCAAGAAACTTCACAATCGAGAAGCAATCGGAGTCACCCATGGTAGAAGTTGATGGTGAAAAATGGACGAAATGAGATGGATGAGAGAAGATGATGATGCGATAGTGGTGTGAATATGGACTATGAATGTTGAATGTTATCTATCCGCTCTCCTTCTCTATGTTAACCCAAAATAGTTTTTTTCAAAAATGGGTTGCTGGATTGGGTTGCACAGTTGGTTAATTTTCTGAAAATTGTCCAAGTCTGGTGCTAATTCAAATGTTTCGCTATGATAAAAGGATGAGTTCTCCACGACAAACTTTTTTTGAAAGATTTCTTCAATAATCTGTTGATTTCACCATGGCGCACACATTATCCTTGCGGCGGTGAACTTTTCCCTAAAGCTTTCTTCAAAGATTTTCAGATTTTGCCACTGCAAAACATCATCCTCACTGCGGTGAACTTTTCCCAAAAGATTTGTGTTCTTGGTCTTCACTCTTTGGCTCTACTTCTTGAATTTCCTACAACAAAAAATAATAGTTTGCAGTATCAATTGTTCTATAAATCAATTTAGTGCAATTAATAATTATTTGTGACAATTTTACCCTCAAACTACATTAATTTAAAACAAGCACTCATGAGCTAAGTTAAGCACAAAATCTAATAATAAGAGCCAAAAAGTATAGCAATAACCATGAAATTGTCATTAAATGATATAGGAAACTTGGGTTCAATCAGTAACACAACTTAGAATGAGAAATGAGACATCTAAAGAGCTAGATGCCAAGAAGAAATGGAAAGAAAAATGATGGAAGATAGATATTATAAGGAGCAAGGAACTTTTGTGAACTATAATGAGTCACAGTACGGTCAAGGAAATAACGATCCTTGTTAGAACATGTACACTTCAGGATGGCTGCACCACCCAAGTTCCAACAATGTAAGGACTCATTTAGGATATCAAGACCTATTTGAATTTCAGCAAGATGATTCTAGTTCATGGGATTCCAAATTGGACAAAATCGTGGATAAGCTAATAGAAATGGAAGAGAACCAGAAGAGACTAGAAGAGCAATTTGATCAATTAACATAAAATCATGCCACTTCATTCACATTCTAGAGATTCAAGTAAGACAACTTTCTTATGAATTTTGTAAGAGAAGTGTGGACTCTTTGAGCAATATGGAATTATATTAATGAGAGCAATATGAGGCTATCACATTTAGAAATGGGGAAGAAAAGAAGAACTAGTGGAAAACCATACTAAACCCTATCTTATAGAAGACCAAAAGATGAGGCAAGAGGATGAAGAAAAGGATGACAACCTTCCCTATTATTTCGTAGACCTTTGTATACCATGCTTGAACATCGAAAAAACTTAGGTAAATATACGTGAAAAGAACCTTATCATTTAAATTAGTGATGACTAAGTGACATTCAATATGAATTATGTATTAAAGAATTTTTAGGAGGGAGACTCATTTAGAAAAGATGGTGTGTTCGAATCTTTGAAGGAACAAGAGCAAGAAGAACTGATGACAAAAGACATCAAGTTTGAAGAAGTTGTGGAAAAAGAGCAGATTAGGGCAAATAAGCAAGATCCAAGAATAGAACAACTCACCCTTTTATCAAAGAAACTGCTGGATTGTATAGAAGATTCAGGGAGTTTCTTATTCCCTATTTCATTGATAGTTCACTCGAAAAAAGGACATTACTGAGCTTAATTGGTTTGCATAATTTTATGAATATTGTCCTTCTAATCATTTTTTAATTTGTAGCTAACTCACAAGCTACAAAATCATTGTTGAATGACAAGGGTGGAAGCAAGCCACTCATAAGTGATTCGGGCTGAGTTTTAAATGATGCAAGGTCAAGCTAATGACCTTAAATTAGCACTTTTAGTAATTAGATTTAAATTGTTATGTAGTTAGGTTTGTTTTAAACTACAAAATAAGTTTTTAATGACTAACAATGGTTTGGATGTTAGATCAAAAACAAAAGCATGCAAGATTTGCTAAAACAGTAGATTTCAAAACTTTTTTGAAATCAAAACACAGTGGAAATAATATAGCCAAATTAACATGTTTCATCCATACATGATATGGTATAAGGAAATTAATTTACATAAGAACAAGGTGGTAGAAATATATAGACTCCTTACTACATCTTTGACTCCTTGCTTTTGTAGCCTCTTCGAATCCTTGTTATAGCTTTCATTCTTTTGTATCCTTTCCTTTGTCAATGTTTCACTCTTTTGTATCCTTTCGTTTGTCAATGTACCCTCTCCTTACTATTGTATCCTCGACCAATCCGATCTAGAACTTGTTATTCTTAGATAACTTAGTTAACAGTATTCTTTGGTGGGAAAGGAGAAGAAATATTTTGAGGAGATTTTTATTAGAAGAAAGAAGCCAAAAGTGAGACTCTTCTCATTTAAGTTTTGGTTATTCATGCATGAGAAGAGAGAGTGAGTCAAAAATGCAAGAAAAATTCTTACTTTCCTTATCAATTTTGGTTATCAAGAAAGAAAGAACTAATGTCCATCCAATGCATCACTTCATTCTTTAATCAATCATAAAGAAGCCAATAAATGAGACTCTTCTCATTCCTTTTAAGATAGCTATCTGAAAATACAAATAACCTAAATGAGACTTTCTCATTTTTTGTTATATGAAAGAAGGAAGAGAGAGTACATTAAATTCATCGCTTCCTTTCTTTAATCAAGTGAATGCTAAAAGGTTACATTGCATGCCATCATTAATAGACAACCACTAAACCATTTAATGATAAGATCATTGCTCCATTTAATGATGATAAAAGCATGATAAATACTATCTTTAATTTAACAATTCAATGCTAAATGTGCAGCTACACATTTAGGTATAAAAAACCAAAATATGCCCTCCTTTCTTTAATAACTTTGTTTCAATTTAATTAATCTAATTACTTAAATCAAATCAAAGTCAAGCCCAATATTAAATGTTCATTTAGGCTTATAATTAAAGTAAGTCCAACATTCAATCATGGGCTTTAAAACCTCTATTTATATTTCTTACTTTTCTTTATAACCTTCCTAGAAGCCAAGTGGGGAATTTAATTTGACTTAGATAATTCAAGCCCCAATAAGCTTAGAATTAATTTAATCTTATTAGAATTAATTCTAGCATGTTAACCAAATGTCATTCCACTAAAGACAATCAGTTGAACTCTTCAATTACTAAATATTATGAGAACACATGTTTCAAATAAGATGTCTAATTGCAAACTTTATTATGAATCATATTATAGTCATCCGCACAATAAAGAGTAAATTATCGTTTTGCCCTTATGTTTGTTTTTCCTTATAGATCTCCCATTTTTACTCTATATAGTGATTAACAAACATCATCTAATCTTGGTGTTAATACTTGATGGTTAACTAGTAAAACCTAATCATTCCCTTAAAGTAAACACTTTTACTTAAATAGAGAGTTAATTTAATCCGTAATCAAGGGACTAACTTGATTATTCAACTGTGAATCAACTAATTTAGATTGTAATAATATACATTTTTCCTATACATCTCCATATATATGTATATTACTTACGAAAGTATCTTGGTGTTGGATTGGAAAAATAAAGCATGCACGATTTGGATAAAACGGTAGATTTCAAAACTTCTTAGAAATCAAAATTACAGTGGAAGCAATATAACTAAATCAACATGCATAGCCATACACGATACGGTATAAGGATAAACATTTGCATAAACACAAGATGAAAATTATTACCGACTCCTTCATAACAACTTTAACTACTTGCTGTGCTATCCTATCCTCGGCAATGTATTCTCTCCTAAGTGATGTATCCTCTTCTCGATATTGTATCCTCGACCAATCCGATCTACCACTTGTTCTTCTTAGACAACTTGGTTAACAAGATCCTTTGGTGGGAAAGGAGAAGAAAACTTGAAGAGATTTTTCTTTATAAGAAAGAAGCCAATGATGAGACACTTTTTATGTAATTTTTGGCTCACACATGTAAGATAGGGGAGAGAGAGATGAAAATTCAACAACCTTATCTTTTTCTCTCTCAATTTTGGTTAAGTATCAAAAGGAAGAAGTGAAGAAGTGAAGTGCATCCAATGCATCACTTCCTTCCTTAATCATTTATAAAGAAGCCAATAAATGAGACTCTTCTCATTTCTTTTAAGATGGCTATATGAAAACACCATTAACGTAAAAATACATATCAATTTTAATTTTGTGATGAAAGAAGGAAGGTGGTCAATCAGATGCACCTCTTTCTTCTTTAATCCAATAAATGCTAATAGGTTACATGCTATCATTAAAAAATCACCATTAAACCATTTAATGATAAGGTTATTACTCCATTTAATAGTGATAAAACATGTTTAAAAACCATCTTAAATGTAGCAAACCAATGCTAAATGTGTAGCTACACATTTATCCCATTAAAATCAAAATTCTACCTCCATTTATCTTTAATATCTTTGTTTTAATTTAATTAATCTAATTAAACCAAAGCCTAGCCCATTTCTAAATGTTCATATGGGCTTATAATTAAC
>JANSVA010000216.1:16627580-16638683 GCA_025504915.1 Erythroxylum reticulatum
AATAATAATAAATTAATAAAAATAAAATTAATAAGAATAAGAATAACTTAATAATAATAATGAGTTTAATAATATAATAATAAAATTAATAAGAATAAGAATAACTTAATAATAATAATAACAATAACAATAATAATAATAATAATAATGATGATGATGATGAGTTTAATAATATTAATAATAATGAGTTTAATAATAATAATATTAATTTGGTAAGTAGAAAATTTATAAAAATAATTAATAATAACATTATTATTAACAATAAATAATTATAATAATAAATTAATAATAATAATGATGATGAATTTATTAGAAATTTCAATCAAACAGATTTTTATTTTCAGTTTTTATATTACAAATTTCAACCAAACAGGTTTTCATTTTTTTAAGAAAAAAACAAAAACCAAAAATTGGAAACAGAAACCAAAAACAATAACAGAAAAATAAAAGTGGAACCAAACGATCCCTTAGCAAACAATCCACCACTAGCTAAGGTCCATTCCACATTGGAAAAGAAACATACACTTAGTTCATCACAAAATTTTAAATTATGGTCTATAATTATAATTGCAGTTGTATGTTATGGTTATAATTATCAAAATTTATTATAATTATACTTAATCTACCAATGAAATGATTAATCCATTTCGTTCTCTCAACTCACATTCAGAATCGGATGTAGCTTTCCATCGGCAACAACAACATTACCCCTTCGGCGTGTCCTTCGGTTATATGTGGGGTGCTGCCATGTAAGCCTCAAGTAGGCTGGAGGCCTTATAAGTCACGTGTCTCACACACTTAAATCTCATCGACCCACGCATTCCCCTGAGACTAACTTGCCTTCACCACGTCCCATGCCTTTTCTTACTCGATATAATTCCTGCCCTCCAAACCGACCTTACCTCACTTGATCCTTTGATTAGCTCTTTCTCAAGATACAAAAAGCCCAAACTCGAGCAAAAACAAAAGCATGCCTAATCACATTTCTCTGGTGATTCTGCTCACACAGATGGGTGAGTACAGCAATGTTGCCGGAGATATGCATCATCAGACTCAGCGCCAATGTCATTTCCTGAGTTCATCGATTGTCGAGGGGGATGGTGATGTGCATCATGAGACTGAGCACCAATGTCATTTCCTGAGTTCATCCATTGTTGAGGGAGACGGTGATGACGACGACGACGATGACAACGGTGATGGAAGTTATGACTATGCTCCAGCTGCTTGATTAGGATTATCATTATCAATTTATCTTTATATTTGTCCATCCAAAACCCTAGTTAACTCCTAAATCCTAGCTATCGTAGTTAGTAATTATTTGTATTCTTCCCAATTTTAGCTACATGGTATGAGTATGACCAAGTAAGCATCCTTTCAAATAGTGTACCACGTTTCTCGAAGTGGAAGATACGTGGACCGTACGTCCATCCCCTGGCTAGGTTTCGAGAGTCTAGTATGGCTGCTTTACGTATTTTATAATCTAGTTTTGAGTTCGTCCCATGACTGATATTTCGTTTAGTGTTCTAATAAAATAAAAGGTCGATTTTTAAAGATAAAAAACGTTTTGTAGCTGCCACAAACTGACATATATCTGAATGCATCATGTTCTTAGGTTAATTTAATATTTAAGTAACTAACACGTTCTTCTCATTGCCCGAGTAATTATGCCTTAAGATGCTCAATCAGTAATGCTCTACCCTTACAGAGAAATGATAAGAAAAACAGCAGCAGTCTTTTATTTTGGAAGGGAAAGGAATAAGACTATCCTTATCTGAAGTTAAGTCCCTTCTTCCATTAACACATGACCCATAAGTATATGTGTACATGTTTACACCACAGAAGGATGACCCACAAGACCATTGAATACAAATAAATAAGTAGATCTATAAAAAAAATCCCAACTATCAATTGTAAAAGTGACATCGTGAAGATTAAGGCAGACCGCATCGGCGTTGGTGCTACTATAGACCTAGCGCATCATCAAAGAAGACAATATTGTTCTTTTCTTTTTCTGGTAACACTGTGTTAGCAACTGTTGCATAAAATTAACTGAAACATTCCCTTTTCCACTTATTAACTGCAATATATATATATATATATATATATAAACATTCATTCACTTGAAAGTACTTGCATGGTCTTCATATCGATCCAAGACTTCAACCTTCCATGGCTGCCCACCAATATTAATAATGATAATGAAAAGTGCCTGTGGTGGCTATTGGGTTCTTGCCACATATTATACTAATACCGTATTGTCTGTCATCATGGTTTTTTTTTTGACAAATGATAAATTCATTAGAAGCAAAGTAAGAATCAAGAGTATACAGAGAAATTCCATGAGATGCACTGGCTAGATTATACAATACAAAGGGTGGCAATATGGAGTGGAAAACAATAAGCAGGAAATATATCAGAAAGTATTCTCATGCTTCAACCTCTTTCAGATTCATGTTTGACATAATAAGTAGTGATTGATGATAGCTTATCCTGTGCATCAGTCAAGGTTCCACCTCAATTCTACTATTGGATTCAAATATCATGTTATATCTTTTGTTATATATGATTCTCTAATTCAGTAAACCACCCGGTTGAAAAGTTCTGGGTCAGGCGTGTATCTGTTTGAATGTTTAACAGTTCCTTTCTTGTCAAAAGGCATAGTATACAGCAGATAGTGAGTTGAAGGAGGGTGGTTTGGCTTCTCAAATTTCTGTTGAACATTTTATTAGCCCATTCTATTATGTTTGTTAGGAACTAGGACTCCAACTGACATTACAAAGGTGTATTAGAGCTTGCCAAACCATGGAGGCATAAGGGCAATTGGAGAATAAATGATCATGACATGCCATAAGTTAATAGTTTCATGTACAAAAGTTTATCCTTTGTTTCGAGTTTTTGCTTCACAGTCAACCAAAGTATGTCGTGTGAGTTTTACCTCTCTGAAATAATCTATGCTTGACTTGTTATTGAACAGATGGGAAGGATAACAAAGCTATGTGAGCACATCCTCCTTTGGCACCTGGCTATAAGAAGGCACGTTTTCCTTCATATTGGACAGAAATTTAGCGTTCTGTATAAGCCAACTCCGGCTATCACCATTTATTACTTAATTGATCTACTTTAGCCTATTTGAGAAGACCTTCAGCTGAAATTCTTATTGAGAGGAGAAGGTTTAGAGGACCTTATTAATGAAAATTGTCATATCAGAACTAAGTTTTCTTTTCATTTATCAAATTTGTGCTTCGTGAGATTTTATAATCTACTAAGCTTCAATAATTCTCTCTAGTTCTAAGAGGCACTAGTGTTGTTGTTTACATTTGAGAAGCTTTTACCTTCTAAATACTTTTTAGTGCATACATATTATTCACAAGGCTTGGGGTGTTGTCTACAACTCCTACATTTGTTAGGTTACGAATATTTTGTTCTTTCAATTTATAAAGGTGATTCCAATATTTACTTTTATCTTTGATAGGCATGTTGGAGGCATTTCCTAACTTTTTTCTCACAAGAGTGCTCAATTTTCTTGGTCGTTCTAATAGGAAATATCTAATGAGCAAATCAATCGACATGTGAGCTACTTATGATGGATCCCATAAGGTTTACCCTATCAACATAAGCTAGAAGTTTCATTCTCTAGGAGTTTAAACGATTTCAATATGCTGAATAAAAAGGAGGCAATCTCCATAAGATAATCTAGTAGCAATCAATGATATTCCAAAATATTTTATACGGAGATTGTTTACATTAATTTAGTGACTCATAATTAACCGGAACCCAAGAAAGTGAACATGAATGATTCTTGTTAATAAAAAGCTTAAATGACTTGTTAATGTACTTCACAACATTATTAAGATTCCAATTTGAGGATGAATTATTATGTGAAAAAGTAAAAGATCATCTATAAATAATAAGCTAAACATCTTATTCTTTTAGCACTGGAAATGATATTTGAAACATTGTTTTTCTCAATTGCTTTCATAATCATTAAATTAAGTAAATACAGGTATAATGGATTCCTTATCTTATATCTCTTAAACTTTAAGTGACTTATTTGAATCTCCATTCATCAAGATACAACATAAGGTAGTTATGTTGCATTGAGTTTCTAATTAATGAGCTACGCATGTGACCCAAAGGTTTTGACAGTGGCCTTTAAAAAGTTACATTTCATCATAAAAAATGCTTGCCTTCAAAAAGTTCCATTTCATCATATCAAATGCTTTCTTAGAGTTAATTTTCAGCATGCATCTTTTAGTGACATTGTTTCTATGATAGTCTCCAAAAGCTACTATGCATGAAGTATATTATCTTCCTTTTTTCCTACCAGTATTGAAGGATGTTTAGAGTTCATTGATGATAAAGGAAAGGAAACCATCCAACCTGTCTATTGACAATTTTCTTTTAAACAAAGCAATAATACCAAATTGGCCTAAAATTATGCAAGAAATTATATTCTTAAATATTAGGTATTAAGTTTTAAAATGTGATAATTACTTTCATCAAAAGTATATCTCTATGAAAGAAGTCTAAATAGATTTAGCCAAGTCATCTATATAACATTATAGTTTTTGAGGAAGAAAAAGCTATTCCAACCATCAATGCAAGGAGCTTTATAGGGGTATAAGTTGAGCATTATGTAATTTAATATCATGCATAAAGAGGAAATATAATCTTAGTGACTTAGGATGTAATGAGATGTGTACTAAGAATACTAATGAATAAGAGTGGATTCTATGAAATCTTTGTATCCCAGTTGGAGTAAAGGACGTGTTATTACCTCCTTTTTTCAACTAGCTAATCTTGAATTTTTGCCCAATTAGAGAGCGATCATTTTTAGGACTTGTGTGTAATGATAAAGCTTTGCCTTTTCAAATTCGTGAAGATCATCATTAATAGGGTTAAAGTGACAGTCATCTAACCTTTGTGAAGCTCTTCTATGATTTGAAAGCATGTTTTCTATTACTGTTGTTAAGATCTTTTTTTTAGTGACTTCCAACTTTTGAATGCAATTGAAAATTAGAGAATTATTAACTATATTTTTCAAATATTCATCAAAGATGTATGAAATCCCTCTTATAAGGCAATGAAGACTTTTTCAATGATAAAAGAATTGAAAAGGCCTCCTAGGAAAAATACACAGGCCAAAATCCGAATCCAATAAAACTTTTATAAAAGTTAGAATACATCTTAGATATAGGAGCAAGAAAGAAAATACTTATAAAAGGATACTGAAACCTGATTAAAAAGAGCATAAGAGCTAGTAGATAGCTCAAGCTTGTATCTGTGCCTCTAATAACCTATTTCTATTATAGATTTCCATATACTACCATCAACTTGTATTTTGCAAGCTTTCCCAACTTAATGCTTAAAGTTTTTATAATACATGTCAGTATGTATTTAAGGGTGTGTGCTTTAGGGATGGGGTGCCACTAAATCATATTCAAAGAGGGGAAAAGCAAGATATAATTAGGTGTTTAAGATGTAGAGCTTGATGACCAAAGTCCTAACATCCTTTTATATTGGAATTTTTTGTTTGCTATGTTTACTATAAGGATCTTATGAGGTTTTAAGCTTGCAATTATAAATGATAATTATAGGAGATTTCATTTTATAACCATAAGAGGAATTGTATACATTGGGAGATATTTTGCTAAGATTAGTTACCTAATCCATATAAAGAGGTTACTACCAATGCTAATAAGGTCTATCTACTCCCCTCTAAAGACTATTTCATTTCTTTCTAACTTGATGAAGCAAATAGTAATACTAAAGGTTAGCTTGAATATCTTGAGGTCTCCCTAATTAGTGTACTTTATTATATTTTCCTAAAAAACTAAGTCACTTAAATGATTAGCTAGTTAGGAAGTGCTTTAAAGATGTTAATGTTTAAGCCATATACAAAAGGTGAATTGACATTTAAAAGTAGTTGACTTTTTTTCTTATCAAATATTGCATAAAGCACATAAGGTACAATTGGGAGATCCTAGCTTAATTTTATATCTAGTACTTAATCTTTCCTAGATGACGAGCTAAAGAATGAACATGCCTAATGAGGAGTAGGTTCGGAAGGATATAAACCTTGAGGGGAAGATGAACATGCCTATTAATAATGAAGTTATTAAAAAATCAAAGCAAACAAATTCCTACATTATGTTGCTAGTCCTTTCTGCCTACTCAACTGCTCCATCTTTTATTACTATTCTTTCAAAATAGCAACGAGCCACCCAAATTTTTGATTAGTTTTCTCATATTCTTGTGAACTATTTCTGCTCTAGAACATTCCTTCTATACTCCTCATCTACTTCTGTACTTGATTTCCTACTTTTATTGTGCACCATTTTGCTTCCTCAGCTGCACTCTTGTTTTTTATCTACTGGATCTTAGTATTATCTGCTAGAAAATAGATCTTTTATATGATTTCCCACCATTTGGTTCAACTTTTACACGTTCTGCTTCAGTCTAGACAACCCTTCATGCTACCTCTCAACCAATTCTAACATTGTCAGCTCATCAAATGCTAAGAAAACATATATACATGTGGCACACGATAAGATCGCTAATGCTAAGTTCAGCTAGAGGAGAGATGAAGAGAAACAAGTGATATCACATCTTATAGAAGTCCTCATGGGAGATGTACAAAAATGGCACTCTAAACTAATAGGATTTTTTATAGATACATATTTGATCATATTTATACACCCGTAATTAATATATTTTTGCTTGATATTTTATAACTTTTTTGTATATTTCGTACTTAATTTATTCCAAGTGTATTTATACATTATAATTGCCTTCATGGATAAAATAAAGAAGAATTTAGACGAAAAACAACATAAAATGAAGATTTGAGGCAAATAAGGGATATGCAATCGTGTATCAGGTTGTGTAAATTTTTCAGGCTATGTAGATTTATGAATTTTGGAGATTTTAGGTTATAAAAGATCTAGTACATGCCCGTGTATTAGACCATATATCTCCCAGCAAATGACATGATTGGAGGCAAAACAGAGAAACAGACTTGTAGAGGCAATTCCAGAGGCATAGATCATTTAGAACGGGCAATATTGATTCAGGGAAGTGGAAAACATGACAAAATCACCAAAAGATCCATTAAAATACAAGATCAAACCTTTATCTTGTGAGGGCATTTAATAGGAGATAAAATGGAGGTTTAGAATTATGAACTGCTTATTTTCTATTTGCTTTTTTTTTGTTAAATGATTGATGGATGTTTGACTATATTTTTAAACCTATATTTGATTCATTTTGCTTGATGTTTTATACTTTTATATTTTATTTAGTACTTAATTCACTCCAAGTGCTTTGATAAGTGATAATTACCTTCATGGACTTAAAGGAGAACAATTCGGACAAAAACAAAACATAAAGCTTATTTTTGCTAAATTGGCATCTTGACCACTAGAGCTTTACAGGAAAAAATATGAGGTTTATAAGATCTAAATGAGGTTATTCAAAAGCTAAAAAGGTTGAGAATGAGATACAAAATATGTCTTAGCCCAGTCTGAACTTCCCTTGGTCTTTGGCTCATAACTTTAGCTACAATGCTTTAATTTAAGCAAAAGAGGATCCGTTGGAAATCTTAGAAGTTTATATACAATTTATGTGAAGAAATCAATTCCTAAATATGAATATATCAAGGTCAAAAACCTAAAGGAATGGGCAAAAGTGCATCCATCAGTGCACTTCTGCACAACCGTGCACTTTCACAATTTTTAGACAATTTTGGTTATGCACTACCTCTGATGTATGGCTATGCAAAAATCTTTGCATCTTCCTAGAACCCTAAATTTCGTGATAAAAAGATGTTTTGAGGAGGGAAAGAAAGGAGAAGAAATTGGGAGGTGATTTCTAGACGTGGAGAATGTCGAAAAGGGTTGATTTGGTCTAGGGAAGTGGAAAACACAAAGAAATCATCAACGAATCCATCAAAATGCAAGAAAATTTGATAAAAGACAATCAAGGAGATTAAGAATTAGGAACCCATTTCTTAAATTTCTTTTTTCGTTCGATTTTTGTTTGATTTCGTATTCAATCATATCTAACTAAACGTCCAGATAGTTTTTAGGTCAGAAGATCCTTATGTTAATAGTTTGATACCATTTGATTTCTTTATTGATGACATTGGTTTGATTGATTATTGTGATTTGATTACATGTTTAATTGATAATTTAATTTCATACGTAAAGATTGAGAAATCTTAGTGTAAATAGATCTATCATAATTAGAAGTAGTTGATTGTAACCCTAGATATAGGATGACATAAATCTTTCAGATTATGGTCAAACCTAATAGAGGGACTCTTAAATTGGTAACGCGATCCTATAAGTTTTAACCAGAGTAATTCGGTTAAGGACCTTAGGATTAGTTATCAGTAGACTCAAGGTCAGCTATTAGCATAACTAGTCTCCACAGTATATTCAACAAACAATTGCATGATAAAAGATCAATCTATTAATGTTTGAGGGGGATCCGAGCCTTGATATTAATTTCTAAGAACGATAGTTTTCTAAGTAAATTCCACTATCTCTGTGTTCATTATTATTTCCTTTTCTTTAATTGTTTTAGTTTTTATTTCCTTTTTATTAAAAATCTATAAGCTAGATAATAAGGGAAGGGTATTACTTGTATTCATAGTCTTCGTGGGATCAAACCGTACTTATTGGTACTAACTTTAACTACACCATGCACTTGTAGTTTATTACAATATTGACTAACACAAAACAAGTCAATCAAGTTTTTGGTATCGTTGTTGATGACTTTGATATTAGGAAAGCCTGAATGCTATTACTTTATCCATTTTCATTTTATTTTGTTTTATCTTTGTTTTTATTTTCTTTAATTTTAATTTTAATTTTGTTGTTGTATTTATTTTCTTTTATTTTATTGTATCTTATTGTATTTTTACTTATTAATTTAATTATTTTTTTGAATTTCTCTACTTGATCTTGAGTTTGTAGTTTATTGTAGGAATTACGATTCATTGTTATAGCCATTGCTTATAATGGAAGGATGCAATAGACAGTATTTTTATGGGAGCCAGAATATGTCTTCACAAACTATGAAATCACCATATGGGAGGCCAAACATGTGCTATCAACCTCATGGTGTAGTATATAGGAACAACTGCAATTTAGAATGGAACAATTCTTACGTCTATGGATGGAATAATCATGCTCCAGCTAAATACTTACAACACCAAGCACCTCCAGTTAACGAGCCAACACTGAAAAATAAATTAATGGAGACCCTTCCTGAAATGAAAGCTAAACAACATAAATTTGAGAGTGAAGAAAAGATAATGGATAGCTTTATAAATGAAGGGACATTTCAAAAAGAAATTTTAGAAGAAAAAGAAAGTATCACAAATCGAATAATGGATTACCTTACCAAGAGAGTAGCTAGTCAACGTGAATTTGATAAGAGACTTCCTTCACTTACATATGATGACATCTGAGCTTCCAACCATTGTAGAGTGAAGAAGAGTCAACAGTTGATTTCAAGAATAACCATACATTTCAAGAAGGCGAGGAGGTAACTACTACTCTGAGAGATATGATGATTGATTATATTCAAGAATCAAACATGAGCCATCAGGAAATAGAGGTTCGTATATAGAACATGGAGAATTAAATCGATCAGCTAACAAACATATTATCTAATGAACAACTAAGGAGTTTTCTTAGTCTTAATGAACCAAATCTTAATGAATTTGAAATGGCACTCACCCTTAGCATTGAAGATGAGCTCTCAAAAGAAGACAAGGAAATGAAAGCAAGTATTATAGATAAATTAATGGAACTCCTTATTGATATGAAAGCTAAGTGACGTGAATTCGAGAGAGAAGAAAAGGTAAGAATTGGCTTCATAATTGGAGTGAAATTATAAAAAGATCTTCTAGATGAAAAAGAAGTCTCTATCTAAGAAGAGAAAGTAGAGGAGTGACAAAAAGTAATTAAAAAAGATGAATCAAAAGCCTCTCTCCAAGAAGAAGAAGAAGAAGAAGAGTGGACAAAGATAGTTGAGGAAGAACTAGTGGAGGAACTAAGGAAACTATTGATAAGGTGTTGGTAGTGACCTTAAGTATGGAGGGTTCCCACTTCCTCAAAGACAAATTGCTCGAGCTAGCGGATGATACAGGGATCTTTGTTATTCCTTACATTTTCAAAAGCTTTTCATTAAAAGGGGCATTAATGGAGTCTATTGGTTTTGTTAATCTAATCAATTATGTCCTTTTGATTATCTTGCAATAGATGGCTTGTTTATAGGTGATAGGTGTAAATTATACTATGTTTTGATAGATGTTTAAGTGTGCTTTTGAATATTTCTTAGATGAGTATCATGTATATAGGCTTATAATTATGTTATTATTATTTTTTATATTCTAAGTGTTTGTGAGCATGATTTTGTGCATAATTTTATGTTTCAAGAGATGTGTCATGTATGTTTGAGTATATGGAAATAGAAAAGAGAAGAATTGAAAGTATGGAAGCAGTTCACGGTCGTGACTTGCTTGTCAGGATCGTGATAGAGAGCATAGATAACAATTTCAACAAATTTCAACTTTTCCATCAAGCGACTCTTTTTGTAATTTCAATATTTTGGGGTTATTTTTAGAACCAAATTAAGCAGGTAAATCCTAGAAAGAACCCTAGAAGCCTTAATAACTATTCAAGAATATAAATCACTTAAAAAAAGAGCAACCTCCATCTTACAAAATTGAGATTAATCCAAAGAAGATCAAGAGGAGCATTAACTATCTAGCATTTTCCAGATCTGCAGATTCAGCTCCAAATCAAGTTTTCTTTCTTTTTTTCTTATTTTCATTAAACATGATGTGTGAACTAGATTGTAAGATGTTATACACATTGATGATGTTTTAATTTCATATTAGGATTTGTTCTTTTCTTATTTTATGACTTGAACACTTTTTATTTCAATACTATGTATTGGGTGTTATGATATTTGTGTTTGCTTATCATTCGACAACAAATCAAGAGAGTGAGCCCATGTAACACCCCATTACCCTAGGGTACGCACCGGGACGCCCGTAGGTCATTCCGATACATATCCTAAGATAAGGGA
>JANSVA010000216.1:16638783-16650993 GCA_025504915.1 Erythroxylum reticulatum
TCAGAAACACTTTCAATGATTCTAACCCATTCAAAATGACCAAAATACCCTTTCCAATTGGTGAGGGGATGTTACAGTCCATATTAATCTGTTTAGGTTGGATAATGAGAGTTAATGATCTAATACTTCATCAAAATATCAAATTGATGATCATACGAAGAGAGATCTTGTGTTAGAACTCGATTATCCAATAGATTGCTTAAACACTGGTTGAAAACGTTAGGTCATTTTTGTCAATTAAGGATTACAAATCTAGAATTTTGGCATCAATTAGGGATTATTGATTGGGTTTAAATGATTAGGTCTTGAGATAGAATAATCAAACCCTTTGGAAATCTTGGATCAACACCGAACTAAATCAAAAAAAAGGGTTAAGGTAGCAAAATGATGATAGAACAAACCCTAAAATTTCATACTTAATCATCATTGTTTTATTGTGACAGCTTAATTGTTAAATGGTTTAATGCTCAATTTTATTTGATTGTTTAATTTATGGATTTTATTTTCTCTCAAACCATATTTCACAACCTTAGATAAAGCTAGGTTCATTTAGTTTTAGTTAATTCCTTGTGGGATCGACATCTCAATTACTACAAGTTTACGATTCGTATACTTGCGGAATATTAAAGGTTTTATATTAGGTAAAACTTGCTCAACAATAGGCTATGAAACTGCTTTATAGAGAAAAGGGTGGAAGCAAGTCGCTAATTATTGATCCAAGATGATGTCAACAAGTTATGTCGAGCTACTGACATTAAAAAAGCGCTGCATGGGAGGCAAACCATAAGTTAGTTTAATTTTATTTCAATTTTTATATTATTTTGATCTTTTTCATATTAGTATAGGATTTTTTTGTTATGTTATTTCTTTTTTCTTTTTATTTGTTATGTTATTTCTTTTTTCTTTTTATCCTTTTCTTTTATATTTTGCCATGATGTTAGTTTCATTTTGGATGGATCAGAATCAAAGAAATCTACATAGACTAAAAAGTAACACTAAATCCTCTCACTTTTCCATAAATTCTTATATTGTGTATATTGAGGACAATGTACAACTTTAAGTATGGGGATAGGTTTATTGAATTTTTTTATCTGATTTTTTCAAGTTTATTATAATCTTGATTTTAAATTTTTTAACTAATGTCTTGAATTAATTGAATATGTCTATTAATACTCTACTTTGTTGTTGAATATTGACTTGAATTGGTGTGCAAAAGGATGATGGTTAGAATGAAATTGGCTTTCTAAGTCATTTTTTTGTAATTATTGAAATTTTCAACTTGAATGAAATTTGCTTATTATTTGCACACATATATACCCATTTTTGTGAGTTTTTAAGCCTAAAGAGTACATTTTCAAATTTTATTAAAGCTTTTATTATTCTTTCATATGTGTGACATCACGTATAGTAGGATAATTCTAGAACTTGCTTTCATTATGCAAATTGAGACCATATTTGTCAAAATAGAAGCATCAGTATGATAAAGCCACTTAGATTCATGAACTTGCTTAGCTTACTTCCTTCAAATTACCATACTCAAAAATTTACCTTTAGGAATAGTCAAGTTGAGCTTTAGCCTTTTTCATTGATTTTACCCATATATTATCCTTTATTCCGTTTTTCTTTGAAGATCTTTTTATTGTTTTGAACCTTGAAGGTTATTTATATTATTTACTTGTTGAGACTTGAAATTTGTGAAGTTCCAATATTTTTTGAATTATGGTACTGATTGGAATATTATGAAAAAAGCATAAAAATAAGAAAAACACAAAAAAGAAGAAAAGAGAATAAATTTACGGTACCAATAAAGTTGCTTTGAAAGGACCTGTATATACTTGAAAACGAGTCTTGAAATATATTATGTAGTAAATTTCCTTCAATTGAACCTTTTTATTATCCCAACATACCATACCTAAACCCTGTTACAACCTTATAATGACCTCTTTGTTTTTGTTTCTAGTTTGTATATAAATAGTGGAGATGTGATTTTAATACAAGCCTATGGTAAGAGTTCTACTATGCATTGATTGAGAGTTTTGATGATTTTCACCATAAACACTTGAGCATATTAAGTGAAATCTTGGTGAGGGTGTAAAGATATATGCTTTTGATTTCAACGCAATTATTGATGTGATTACTATTAATATTGCCTATAAAGTTAATTTTAAGCCAACTTCACTCTAATTGTATGTTAATTTGATTCAATAGGATATGATCATGTATAATATGAATGGACAGGTTAAAATAGATGATGGATTGATGCTGTAAATCTATAATTTTAATTATGGTTTTGTTGAGGACAAGTAAAAATTTAAGTGTGGGGATGTTTGATAGATGAATATTTAACTACATGTTTACAACCATATTTGATGTATTTTGTTTGATATTTTATAATTTTATCTTGTATTTGGTACTTAATTCACTTCAAGTGCTTTCATAGGTGATAATTGCCTTCATGGACTTAAAGGAGAAGAATTTGGATAAAAACACAACATAAAGCTAATTTCTGTTGGATTGGCAACCTAACCACTAGAGCTTTACGTGGACATATATAAGGATTATGAGATCCAAATGAGGTTATTCAAAAGCTCAAATTCAAGCCAACATCCTGGCCTAAAATTCCTATGTACAACTCAAGTCCCAAAATTGTTCTTTTTAGGGGGTAAAAGGGTCGACAATGAGATACCAAATTTGTCTTCACCTAGTTTGAACTTCCCTTATTTTTGGCCCATAACTTTAGTTACAAGGCTTTTTCGTAAGAAAAGTGGATCCTTTGGAAAGTTGAGAATTGGATCTACAATTTATTTGAAGAAGTTAAGATCTAAATATGAAGATATCGAGGTCAAAAACTTGAATGAATGCTCAAAAGTGCATCAGCCCCTACTGTTCTACACGGTTGTGCACTTTTGTAATTTTCAGACAATTTTGGTTATGCATGATCTGGTGCACAGCTGCACAAAAAATCGTGCATCTTTGCAAAATCCTAAATTTTGTGATAAAAAGAAAATTTTGGGAAGAAAATAAAGAAGGAGACATTGGAGGTTATTTCAACATGTTGAGAACATCCAAAATGGATGATTATGGTCCAGGGAAGTAGAAAACACGAAGAAGTAATTGATAGATCCATCAGAACTCAAGATCAAACCTCTATATTGCAAGAACATTTGATAAAAGACAATTAACGAGATTTAGAATTATGAACCCACTGTTTTCATTTTATTTTCTTTCGATTTATGTTTGATTTCGTATTCAATCCTTTGTAACTAAATGTCCAGTTAATATTTAGGTTAGATGAACCTTATGGTCATACTTTGATACGATTTGATTCCTTTATTAATAAAATTGGTTTGATTGATTATTTTGATCTAATTATATGTTTTATTGAAAATCTAATTTCATACTCAGAGACTGAGAAATCCTAGTGTGAATAAATCTATCGTAATTAGAAGGAGTTGATTGCAACCCTAGAGATAGGATGACATAAATCGGGTCAAACCTAATTAAGGGAGTCATAATTTAGTAATGCAGTCTAATAAGTTTTAACCTGAGTAATTTGGATAGGGACTTTAGTATTGGTTATTAATAGACTCAAGGTTATCTATTAACATACCATAGGAGTCTCCATGATCTAATTAATCAACAAATAACTGCATGATAAAAGATCAATCTATTAAGGTTTTAGGGGAATTCAAGCCTAGTTACTAATTTATAATAATGATAGTTTCTAAATGAATTCTACAATCTCTGTGTTTATTATTGTTTCATATTTCTTTAATTGTTTTAGTTTTTATTTCTTTTTTATTAAAAATCTAAAATCAATTTGTAGGCTAGATAATAGGGAAGGGTAATTACTAGTATTCATAGTCTTCATGGGATCGACTCATACTTGTCGATACTAGCTACAGCTTCGCCATGCACTTACAATTTATTACAATATTGACTAAAACAAAATAGGTCAATCATTTATGTTTGCTTTCATTTTCTATAATGTCTAACTAAACATCTTTAGTGTCTAAGTAAGATAAACCCTAGTTTTGTGCTAAAACATGCTTTAATTCATTTATTTGATGCAATTGTTTTGATTGTATATTGTGATTTGATTACATGTTTAATATATGTTCTAATAGATCCGAAATATTAGTACATAATATGATTTCATAATATAGAGACTCAAAAATATTGTGTATTAGTAGATTTACCGCAATTGAAAGGAGTTAATAGCAAACCTAGAAATAGATCGACATAAATCCTTTGGATTAGTGTCAAACCTAATAGTGGAATTTACAAATTGATAAAGCAATCATAGTACCTTTAACTTGAATAATATTGTTTGATAATTCTAAGATTAGTTGTTAGTAGTCTCAAGTAAGTTATTAGCATATAATGAGAATCTCCACTGTCCAATAGTCAATAAAATAACTGCATAATAAAAGGTCAATATTTAAGGGTTTTAGGGGGATTCATAACTTAAACACTATTTCTTGATATTGATTATTTCCAAGTGATTTCTTGTTTCTCTATTCAATCTTACTGCCTATTTAATTTAATTGCTTAAGTTTTATTTTCTTTAATTAAAAATCCAAATCAAATTCATAAACTAGATAATAGGATAATGATAAATACTAATGCTCATCATTTTTATGGGATTTGACCTATATTCTTTAGCACTAGCTATGACTACATCATGTACTTGCGGATAAATTTAGAATTTAGAAACTTTAAAAAAGTCAAGCAAGTTTTTGGTGTTATTAGCAGGGACTTTGATAGTAGGAAAACGTTAGTTTTATTTAGGTAATAATTACTTTATTTCTATTATCTTACTTTATTCTTGGTTTTACTTTATGTTATTTAATTTTTTTAGTTTATTTCTTTAGTTTTAGAATTAGACTCTTTTTCATTTTATAGCCTGGAGTATATCTAAAAGCTTAATAGAAGCGTATTTTAAAATAGTAAAATAGCACGATAGAATCTTTGTAGAATAAATTTGTGAGAGTTTGAACTAGACCGTTAGATAGAAGCTTAGAAGGTCATGTACAGATAGGAGAACAAATGATTGATGTCTTGATGTTATTGATTCCTAGCCAACCTTGTTCCTTATGAGAACAAATGTCTGACCACTTAACCTTAGCAAGCCCCACCACTCCATCCTGATGATTCAAAGAAAGTTTCTAAACATTCTTTCTAGCATTTTAATGAGCTTCTTAGAAAGAAACATATCAAAACTCCAATAAATATTTAAGAGAGAATTGGCTTGATTAATTGCAACTTTCTAACATATGAAAGAAATTTGTTAACCCATGATGAAATTTTTTTCTAAACTTTATTAAGAAAAGGAATTTATTAAAAAAAGCTAAATCTTTTAGTGGAGATAGGCAGAGCAAGATATGTCAAACTTGGAAACTTCTTGCACATATCTTGAATTCTAGAAATACAGGATACAATACCCAAGGCAACTATGGAAATCAGGGAATGACTCTTATTAAGATTCATTTCTAGCCCTACGAGACTTTTGAAGTACTGAAAAGAATCCAATAGAATCTGGATAGAGGCTGTACTTTGCAAAATAAGAGTAAATCATCAACAAAACATAATGTCAAAGAGATTTTTTAACATTTAGAATGGAATATAAAATTAGGATTGATACTGGTATTATGTTTAAGTTAGTGATAATGCTTCCATACGTAATATGAAAAGATATGAAACAAGGGATGTCCTTGTATTATCCCCTTAGCTTTTATAAAAAACTTGGCGGGGCTACCATTGACCAAAGCACTATAAGAAGTGATAGTTACACATTCCTTTTATCCAACTAATGAATTAATCAGGGAATCCAAAAACTTCCAACAAGTGAAATAAGAAATCCAAATTGAGACTATCAAAGGCTTTATTAAAATCCACCTTGATAGAGCAATTAACAAGTGTTGAACTTTTTGAATATCATTTAAAGAACTCTTATATAAGCAAAATATTGTCACCAATTTGTCTATCTTCAATGCAAGCTCCTTGCTTATAGCTTATAAGAGTGTTAACTGCCTTCTTTAATCTTATAATAATAAGTTTTAAGATGATCTTATAGAGAAAATTTGTTTAGAACATTGGTCTATAATTATTGAATAAAATAGGATTAGACAATTTAAGAATTAAGGATATGACTATTTTGTTGATCTCTTTCAAGAGCTTATTAGTTCTAAAGAATTCATAAGTTACTTCAAGAATCATTCCACCTACCACATCATATGATTTAAGCCGAGGGGCTTTCAATCTATCCAACAAATAGACAGTATTAACGATTTCCCTGTCTTCAATAGGAGAGATTAAGTAAGATGAAACCTATTTAAGGATTGATTCAGGTATTTTTGTCAAAAACCCCTCTTACCTATTCTTCTTCTTTCATCTTCAATACACTCTTTGTCGATTCAACTCTCTTCCTTCTCTCATATCTCTCGTTAAATCCCTAACCTACCTTTACCTCTCTCATCATCACTGTTGGCCATAGATCCTTTCCTTTCTTTCATTTATGTGCTAGTTCCTATCATTATGACACCATTCCCAATTATGGATGCACAAAACCTTCTTTTGTTTAAGCCTTTCAACTATTATGAATATCTTAAATTTTTTCAATACAAGGCTAGCCTCTCTCACACTATAAGAAAAATGTCGTTTAGTGACAGAAATTATCGACGGACAACGATGTCATCAAAACGGCTGTAGGTAAATTTATCGACGGACATATTATGTAACTGTCAGTAAATATACCGATGGATGTCTTCGACCGTCGGTAAATTTACCGATGGATTTGTTATGAACCGTCAGTAACATTACCTATAGACTTAATTATTTAGTCAAGATTTTCGACAATTATGTTTGACTATTGGTGAGTATACAGACGGTTTAAAAAATCCTAACGAGTAAGTTAGCGTGTTCTTCCAATATTACCGATGGAACAAAGAGTAATCATCAGTAAATATCTTACATTTTACTTATGGTTTATGGTGTGTCGTCAGTAAATATAGTGCATTTTACCGATAAACTTTTATTTTCCATCCGTAAAGAAAATTAAAAAATTTTAAGTAATCTTGACATTAAATTTTATTTCATGATCTTATGATTAATGCATAATTTCAATAGTTATGAATTATCTATGTATAATATTTTGATTTATTTATATATTTAATTTGTTTAAACTTAAAGTTGACTGATGATATAAAGTTATAATTATCTTAATTGATAATAAAAACATTATAGTGTACAAAATAAGTCTTTGTAATTCAAAGAAAATGACTACAACAATCCTATTATCCTGATGATTGCGGGTGCTCTAAGTTGCTACCCCTCACCTTCAACTCATCCACCTCATGTCTCAACTAAGCTATGTAGTCCATCAATACCTCCACTGTGGTCCAAAGTTGATTAACTTCATTGGTTTGTAACTGTCTACTAGATACTGTTGTATTGGACATGGCGGATTAAGAATAATGTGTGTTCACAAATGAACCTAACCTGAAGATCCTTCCCCGACGATCCCTACCACCCACTACATTAAGATATGTCTGACACTCATCAATAGCTTGTTCATCCTCAGACTGTCACTGAATGTTTTCTCGTATTTAGTCCTATTAAGAAGCAATGTTTACATTAACAAGTGATGATTATTAAGAACTAATATTAAAGCATAAATTTCACATACATTCAATTCTCTACATTAAGTGTTAATGAATGTCACAACATCATGCTTCTTAGTGTGAGTGTGAAAAAACAACTAATGGGGTGTAGGCCTTATGCCTATATACTTTTCTTGCATAAGAATTAAATGTTATAAGTGAACTATAATTTATAAAAATTTTGGCAAAGTTTCCTCTATTTTTATGATATTTACCCCTATTGAACAAAGAAAATAACTCAACATAGTCATTTATAGCACCAGACATTTATACCATTATCATTATCTATAATACACATATTTTCATTCCAACATTCAAACATTAGTTTAAATTGAAATACAGCAAAGTAAAACAATTAGAATATAAGTGTAAAGTTTAGATACTTACAAATCTCTCTACATGCTCGTGGTAGGTAATTAATCGTCCCGTATGTACAGAAAGACTCTTTCCCCCTAGTCCTCCACGTCTATTGGTCGAGTTACACTCTGAGATGGACATTACCTCAGGTGATGTCCAATATTCCTACCAACGACTCCATATTTTCTCAGAAATATAAGGCGATTATACACCAACCTTATGTATCACACCAATAAAGTCACGATAATGTGTACGTACTCACCTTTCCCATATGTTATGTATGACTGCGTCAAAATTAGAATCCCAAAAAATTCTTTATCAAGTAAAAGGAAAAAGATTCGATAAATACTTATAATGTAATATCAAACTCCTAAAAGTAAAATGCCTTTGTGGCCTAAGAGATATTCTTCCATTCATAACCCTCAGGATCATTCTTCTCCTTAAATTTAGATATCATATTGCTAGAACATGGTCTAGACAGAATCAACCTAATATAAGAACAAATAATTGTATACCATTTGCAAAAATTTAAACCTATAACTTAATTATAAACATATAGTGTTTCATGTAATTTACTTACAGATTATTAACAATTGTTATGTACATTCTTCCATTAGGTCCCTCAGCTCTAAGCTGGCGACCGTCTGCTTCATCTGATATAAAGATAGTGGATGATGTAAGAGTGGTGGATGGTGTAGCATAAGGAATAGCAGGTGATGCGTCATCTGCAATTATAGGCCTTGGAGGGGGAGGAGGCGATTGAGTTGCAGCTGCAGACTGTGACGTTTCACCTTCACATAAGTACCTCCAAATTGTTGTCTGAACTTGGGTCGCATTACATCACTTTTTCTCGTTGGTGGCATATTTCTACCTAAAATTTATTGTTTATTGAATTTTCTAGAAATATAAGAATTTGAATTCAATATTTTACACAATATATTCAAAAGGAAATAAGGTGATTTGATGAATATTATATTTAAGTACAAACTTTGAATTAGAAAGTTAACAATTGTTACAGTCATAGAGCAAGAACAATAACAGATCATGCTTGACCCCTAACTAGTAGGCAGGTTGTTTGACAAATTCTTATAGATACAACAGTAAATAAACTTTAAAGCTGAGTCCAGTTTACAAACATCGATAAATGAAAATAATATAATTATTTTCTTAGATTTCAAGTGACATGAGAGCTGATAAAGGTAAATGATTCCCCGATGTCTAGATTCCTGAGAAGTCTCTTGACATTTTCGAACGCACCAATTGAAATAGTGATAGTTCTTCCCTCAGGTGTTGGGTTTTTAACTCCTTCTTACAACAACATTTCCGCTATAGCTAAAATTTTAGAAGATACAGTGAATGAGTCGTCAGATTTAGTATCGAATACAAACTCTCCAGAGAACTGCCAGTACAAAACGGTTTACCTAAAACACAATCAGTATAGAACTTAGATATTGTCAGATTGGAAAATCGTTAAATGAATCAAATTTGGAGTGATATGTATACGTGAATGTCTAAATAAGGTCTGCGAAATTGACAAATTTTCCAAAACAATCGATTTTCCTAATCCTTTATAGATCGTTGTCATATCGCTCCTGCCTCTATGGGCATACATGTCATCTTCGAGATTCAAGGAAGCTTAAAACAATATGTAGTATATACTACCAAATGTGAATATATGTAATAGCTTCATAAAAGGAAATGAGATGTAAATGAATATACATAATAAGGAAAGTGTTGTCATTCAGATGATACTAAACACCTTAAAGTAGAAGATCGGCCATGGAAGACAAACGATCATTAGTGTATGAAGTGGACAGTTTTCCTGCATTATTTATTCCTTCAGTAGGGACAATTTTGTCACATTCCTCCTAACATAATGAATTACTACCATCCGGAACTAGTCGACATTCCTTGATTAAGAATTTAAATTCAATATTTTACACAATATACTAAAAAGGAAATAATTGATTTGTTAAATGAAATATTTTATTAAAAACACAAATTAATAGCTATTATAACTTAATTATAAATTACAATCATTTTTTTCTAAAGAATAAGAATCAAACTCTAGCTCCTCTTTAGATCTCTAGCCCTCGTCATCCTCTCCAGATGAAATTTCAACATATTCGTTGGATCGTTCAAAAGTTCATTATCGTCATATGTGACAAATGCATTTATTTCGTAAACATCTTCCTGAAATACGTCACTTTCAATTCTTTGTTCTCTTTTTCCATGTGATTTAAAAACATCGCTAAGT
This sequence comes from Erythroxylum reticulatum, assembly GCA_025504915.1. Lineage (NCBI taxonomy): Eukaryota > Viridiplantae > Streptophyta > Magnoliopsida > Malpighiales > Erythroxylaceae > Erythroxylum > Erythroxylum reticulatum. The sequence goes on from JANSVA010000216.1 coordinate 16,649,059, forward strand.
TTAACTTTGCAAACGGCCAACCAATCTGACTTATCTCATCGTAAGTTAGGAAAAGGGACATAACACACTTGTTTCACATTCATTGCCAACACGAAGGGTTCAAATTGTCTCAATCTTCTTTGGTTGTTGATTTTAACTAGATTGTATCAACTATGCACTTTTGTTCTAACATTTGGAGTCGGTCAAACCAGTCACACTTAAATATCACACTTTTCTTTATTAGCAATGCAAGGTACTCAGTTTCAAGTATCTTAATAATTTTACCATAGTAATCTATCAATTCTCCCTGTATGTAAACTCCATTATTTATTGTTGTCATGCTATGACCATGATATTCTGTATAATATTTGTATCCATTAACGAAATACACCGAATACAATTTAACAGTTCATAGAGGTCCCTTGGCAAGATCACATATGAACTTGTTCTATATTTGATTTTCTAAGGCTTACATAAAAGAAATTATCATATCAAAGAGTATAATGTCATTTGAACACTTAAATTATAAGATTTAATCATTTAAATATTTGTAGGTGAAAACTTACATATCTCTCCATCCATCGAGGAAAATGTCTTCCAACTTCTTTATTTATATCATCTTATGTTTCGTCCATTATTAGGTCACGTAACAATTCCTCGTATAATCTAAAAATATCATTATGTATTTTAGTTATAAACAACACAAAATTTGAAAACTGAAATAATCATTTTTAAACTTACTATGCGAAAGGTTGAACCTTTTGATAGTTCAATAAAATGTAACCATGGGTAGCCTCAATTTCTTCCTCTGTTAACATTCTTTTTGTTGAACATCCATATGTTCGTCTAGGATATATGAAAATGATACCATCAGCGTCACTCTTCTTCCACCATCATCATTACGAGGAATTTTCTTTCTCTTATGTGAACATACAGCTCAAAATAATATGAACAAAATGTACTAGCTTCCTCCACTAAATAAGCATTGCATATCGAACCTTCAACTCTAGCCTTGTTTTAGACATTTTTCTACAAGTGATGCAAATACTTATATTAGAGAATATGGCTAATACAATTTAGTATTTAAAACATGTTATTACTTCATTTACAATAATTTTTTTTGGAATTACCTCTCAAACAAATACATCCATCGATATTGAACTGGACTGGTTAGTTTTGCCTTATGTGCTAAACGCACAAGTAGATACTCCATACAGTCAAAGAAACTTGGAGGAAAAATCCCTTCTAACTTGCACAAAATTATTGGAATTTCCCTTTCTAGTTTTTCCATTTTAGTCAACTTGATTTCAAATGATGTTAAACTTTTGAAAAACAAACTTAATTGTATTATTACTTCCCAAACTTTATTTTGTAACACTCCTGAAATGCAATTGGAATTAGTTTTTGCATAAACACATGGCAATTGTGACTTCTCATCCTAAATAATTTGTACTTCCTCATGTCCACATACCTTGCCAAGTTTGAAACATAACTATCGGGAAACTTTAGAATTTTCATCCATTCACACAAAATTTCCTTTTGTTTTTTGTCCAAAGTGTAACATGCTTTCAGATATTTACCGATTCGAAGATCTTTATGTAACTCATTCCTTCTATAAAAAAGTTACAAATCAGCTCATTATTTTGCATTGTCTTTTATCCTCCCTTCAATGTTCATTATGGTATTGAACAAATTGTCAAAAATATTTTTTACATTATACATCACATCTAGATTATGACGTATCAAATTAGTTTTCCAATATGGCAAATCCCAAATAAGGCTTCATTTTTCCAACCAAAGTTTTTACTAATGCTTATATTTACTTCATCAGCTTCAAATTCTGTAACTTTCAACAAGCCTAATTCCTCAACCTCCTGCAAAATCTCTTCACCAGCTTTGTAAGGGGGAGGAGGTGTTTTTACCATCCTATTCTTAATGAACTTTTGTTTATTGCGT
>JANSVA010000216.1:16666026-16690265 GCA_025504915.1 Erythroxylum reticulatum
AACAAATCTTGAAATTAAAACAATAGTAAGTTCATCCATCAACCAAAAATTAGTTAATTCTTGAATTAATTTTATGATATAGGTTTATTTTCACTTATATAGGTACAAAACAAACTACAAGTATTTGTTATTAATGTAATAGTATGTTGATTGAATATTAGTTTTCTAAATAAGTTGGATTTAGTTTGATAATATAGGTTTCTTTTCTAGAATCAATCCAAATAGTGAATAACTCGAAGTTTAAACTTAAAATTTGTTTGAAGTTCAAGTCAAAAATAATTATTTGAAATTTGATAAATCGACTTTAGACCATTCGGGTTAGCCTTCTTGAACTAAGGTTTGTCACTTCCTATATGTACTATAATTTAACATTAACACTTTTTTCTCGAATTATATAATGGATGAAGATGCAACTGATGAGTGATCATGTTGTGAATGGTAAAGTTTTGTGGTGTTTGCCTTAATTTGAACTAAATAATTAGTGTATGAATTTTCTTATAATGATTTTAATTAACTTTAACTAACCTTATTATTTTTTACAGGTTTATAAACTTAGATAACACTTTTAGATAATCTTTGATAGTATGTCCAAAAATATTCCAATTTTTCCTTTGAATTGTTTTGTTTATAAACTATAAGGAATGCTCATACTATTACTAATATATTATGTAGGAACAAAGAATCTCCTATTAACGTTATATTACTTTTGCTAGTACAATTTGATGATATTTATATAATTTTAATTAAGGAATGCTCGACATTTGAATTAATCTTTTCTCTATAACTTAATTTAATATTAATAATTAAATAATTCAAAGTAAAAAACAAATGGTTATACACAAAACATCACAAATTGTTCAATATTATGGATTACACAAAAAGTTGCAAAAAGTATTTGCCCACATTTTCACACATTGGTGGTTAAAGTCTTTACTTATAAAATTACAAAAAATGAAGTTAAATGATTATACTTGAAAAATTATAAAAGTGTAACAAAACTTATATAACTATAATATCATAAAGCGAATCTAAAAAGTATTGGTTATATTTTTTCTCATTGCGTCTCATATGGTGCCAAAATTTGTTCAGTAACATTCACCTATACTTGATATTTGGCTACATATATATAGGTTCTTAGGAATCAAAAAATTAATAGCTAATAATATTTGTTTACGATTTTGGAAAATGTAACCTATAATTTTCTGCTATAGAGAATTGGTGATAGTTCATACAACGAAATGGAATCATCACAAATAATTATACATGACATTTTTTGATGAATTGACTAAATTTTTATTAATTTTCTATAATCTAATTTATTGTAGTGCTAAAAATCCAACCTAGAATCTCTCCTAGATAACATCTTAACAATCTAAGATAAATAGAATGAGTTCAAAAAGGTAATTAGGAAACTTAGTTATAAGATTGATTCTATGTCAACCATACCAAAACGTTAGAAGCTTAAATTGCATAATAAGCCAACCCCTTCGTTAGACCACCCTATCAATTTATTGGCAAGTTTGAGAACCAGTAAGGGCATTGTAACATTGTGGTATCAAGGACTGATGAGCTATTAGAGATCCTTAGATTAGGAAAACTTAACAGGAAGAAAAATAAGCGACGAAAGACACCTATTGAGAAGAATGAAACCAAAGGAGAGAAAGGAGAAGATTTAAAAGAACCCCAATATTTTCCCTTTACACCATACAAGCTACCTATTCCCTTTTTTCCAAAGATTGGCTATGGTAAATTTTGATAAACAATTTAAGAAACCTTTTGCAATCCTATTATGGAGAAACCTTCCAATATGCTCGACAACTAACCAATTTATTAGTAAGAAGAAGAAGAAGAGTAACGTAGGAGGCAAAATTTAAAGAGATAGTATACACCCCACAAAAAGGGATCACTAGGCCAAAGTTTAAAAAGAGAAAGATTAAACTCATAACCAAAAATAAGCACTTAATGGAATACAATCAAACACTTATTTGCTTTTCATGTTTTAGACCTTATTAGTTTTAGTTATTTTAGTTATTATTAGTCGTTTTAGTTAGATTTTATGTCATGTTTTGGATCTTATATTATTAAATCTTAATTGATTTCTCATAATAAGTGTTTGGATTTAGTGCATTTTTTCTTTACAAGACTATATGTCAACATGATAGAAGCATGTCCTCATGTCCCTCCCCCTTTTTACTTGCCCTTATATTATTAGAGAAACACAATGTTACACTTCTAAACATGCCCCTATATACTGACCATATTACAGCTCGCCCCACCATGTTTTTCCCTATGTTAGACTCGTTTCACCTATAAAATAGACTAAAAAAGAAATGGAATATGCCATTTCTAGACACGACACATACATGGCCCTATGTAGTGGCCATGTCCAACCAATACCCCAATGTTATAAGACCCTTTATTATGCTATAGTTTTCATATAAGATGTAGAATTGGTAAGACTTGAACATAAGAGCAACGTGGTTACCCTAGGTAAATAGAGCAAAACACCTTGTTTAGGTTGAATTAGGTGTCAAAAGAAATAAAAGATATTCTTAAAAAGATAACATATCATATTTTACCATAAGACATATATGTCATCATGTTCTACCTATGTTTCAACCATGACTCATTTTTTTCCTTTCTCGCATTTAATTCAACCAACACGATCCCATGTCCCCAATTATGTCTAACCCATGTTCTTTTAACACCCCTCTATATAATTCCTATGTTACCCCAATTTCTAAGACACACCCCCTACACAGTACCATGTAGAGGTCGTGTTCCTTATAAAGGGCATTTCCAATCCATGTTTTGCCATTTCTTAATTCCTCTTCCACTAGTTTTCTCTTAAATTTTAGCTTCCCCTACACAGTACCATGTAGAGGTTGTGTTCCCTATAAAAGGCATTTCCAGGCCATGTTTTGTCATTTCTTAATTCCTCTTCCACTAGTTTTCTCTTAAATTTTAGCTTCCCTTAGAATTTTGGGTAGATTTCCAATCCCTTACGCCCTCTCCAACCTTATTTTATGTAGTTTAGGGATTATTTTCACATTTTCCTCACCATATTTTAGCATCATCTAGGTATTTTTCTTTTGCACTCTTAATTCATTTTTTGATGCATTATGTATTATTTAAAGTTTTTGAACTATGTTTTTCACTTATAGATAACTACTTACCTATTATGCATGATTTTAAGGGTGCTATAAAAATGACATAGATGAATTATGAACTATATTTGATATTCATGGTCAAAAATACTTAGTAAAAACTATGTTAACTACTCTAGTTCATTTAATTTATGGTTTTGGTTGGTTAGGATTCTAAATTAGGACAAGGAACATATAAGTTGAATTTTTTTTGTATAGGTTACAAGTTATGGTTATATTATGCATAAATAATGAGAATATGAACATGGGAATATCATAGTCTAGGGCTAAAAATGCATTTAGATTCATAGTATTCATCATTATACAACTTGAGCCTTAGCATTTGAGAATGTTCAATTTCAACCCTAACATTTTCAAAACATTCATAACAGATACTAAGTGGATAGAAACTTAAACAAGGTTAAAAAAAAATTTGTCGAGTGCCATCACTGATGTGACATTTTTAATTATTTTAAAATCAATTAGGGTGCTACTGCTAAGTGTATGTCTTGTGGCATAGTAAGGCAGATGACTTATTTTAGAATTTTAAATTTTAACTAAGATCCCTAATTTAACTTAGCTGAATTAGTAAACTAATCCCTAAATTATTGTTAAACCTATTAAGCCCAAAAGGAGCTAAGTAAGAAATTCTTGAAAAAATGCAATCTCAGTTATAGCAAGGAGAACTCTAGAAGCAACATTAGCAAAAACTTCAACGTATCTGGTCCTTGCATATTGTAAACTCTTACACCATATCAACTAGTCCCTCCTACATAATAATCAATTCCCTAAACATGTTTCTTTGAGATAATGGATTCATTTATTAAAGAAAATGTTTTTCTAGAAACATTAGTTGGACAACTAATAACAAAATGATTAATCCTAATGACAAATTCAGTTATATTATGCTACTTTTCCAAATAATATATTCTCTTAGACACCTTTGCATACAAAATCATGTACTTATTAACCATTCTAGGAATATCATTCACAACCATCGATATTTTAGTGCTAATCCTTTCTACATAATTACTCTCTTCTACATGTGACTCCAATAAAATAAGAATATCAATCTAGCTAGAAAAATACTATAAACTCTATTTCCATAAGCGTTTTCAACCTCTTTAAAATTAGTTTTATGAAAAAAAAATTGCACTAGACCTAAAGTTTTGTACTCCTAAAAGAAGACACTACAGAAAGTGTTAAATCCACAGTTTTGTTGCTACATAAAAACCTCAAGTTGATAATTAACAATGGCCCCATATCACTAATACTCTTGTAAGCAATGATCCGATTCCAATATAATAAGTGAAATTAGAGAGAGGAGAAGTTTGTAGGTTCAATTAGGGATTTTAGGTTCAATTATGGTTTCATAATATTTTGAGGATTAGTTTATTGATTCAAATAAGTTATATTATGGATTTAGTTAAAAATTTTAGCTAATATAATTAAACTAGAAAGTAATTAATTTAATTAAAATGTTAATAATTTGAAATTTTTAAAATGTCATCTGAGGTGCATTACGCAATGTGGTATACATGTCATTATGGGGAACACTATTTTTTAATATTAACAATGATATGGCACTTAACTGATAGACTTTTAACCCTATTTAATTTTTTGTCCACTTAAGGTCTATTTTAAAGATTTTCAAATGTGAAAGTGAAATTAAACACTCTAAAATCTTATAGTTCAAGTCGTATTCTGATGAAAATAATAGAGTTCAAAATGCACTTTTACCATTATTCTAGGTTAATACGTCCTTTAGTAGTACATTATTATAATTTATGTTTGTTGCATTAGGCTTTACACTTAGATATATCTGGTGCTAAAATTTCTTTCTCCAATTGCTCTCTTGTATTTTGTATTTCTTCAAGATATAGTATTATAGTGAGGATAGACCTACTAGAACCACCTAGGAGGCATATAGTATACAGCCTTCACTTAACGGGCCTAGGGTTGATGTCTTTACATCTACACCATGCATGACTACTTTCAAGACCTATGCATTAAGATGACATCTAACACTATAGGCACCACCACTACCACCTTTAATAATTCCAGAAGCACCACAAGAGTAGCCAAGCCAACTGTTGCTCCACTTCACCACTAAGGCTCAGAGGAAGTGGTTCCAATCCTTCTATACTAAGTAGTTTAAGGCACCTAAATACATCAACTAGGATGTAATACAAGAGGTAGACCTGGAAGATGGAGTGAGGAGATTATCTCCTTTGATGAATGCTCAACTTTTTCAACATTTGAGTGTTGGTGCATAGGGAGCTAACTTTGGAGTTTATATGTATACTCGAAATCAATGATACTAAGACTTTATAAGAGGTTGAATTAGTCCTTAACTTTAGACCAGGAGGTGTGAACCACAATCTTAGAGAATCACAATGGGACCTTACAGCCTAAGATTGGGATTACTAAAGATAGAATCTAAAAGCTATTCACAAATGATGGCCATGTGAGGCCCTATAATCCAATCGAGTCTGAGGCCTTAAGGTTTAGGTTCCTAATGATGATTCACATGCGCAAAATCTTTATGCATTCATTTTTTTGCTAGGAGGGAGAGCAAGATGTGGCTAGCCACATAGACCTCTTCCCCATCTACTGTATGTGCTAGATGAAGAGGTTGCACCTTTAGCATTCTTTCATCTAGTTAGTTTGAGGGTACCTATATCAAGCCAATTTTGACATTATAAATGGAACATATTCACCCCCAGATTGGTGAGGGGGGCATGAGTGCTCATAAATAAGCATGATATGGCAATAGTAGGGACTTCGATACCTTTCACAATAGACATCCTATTAGCTAAGTGTTTGGTGAAGCTTTAGGCAGATAAGAGAAGACATTATTTATCACTTGATAGTGCATTACCATGAGTGGTAGACGCTCCCACCCAGGAGGATTAGACTACAAGTACAGAGCATACATCATCTCCCCCCAAACCTCTAAGTGTTGTATAGATAAGCTAACCAATTGCACCTTTATATACAAACTAGTAAATGCACTAGCTGGCTAACACCTTATAGAGGATAGTACACCACCTTAAGGTGGAGATCCTACCTCCATCAGTCAAAGCTATTGAACTGACATATAAAGAGGTATTGTTTAGGAGGAGTCAAAGTGCTAACCTGACAAGCTCAAGGATGATTGAGTAGAGCTAGATGAGGCCCTAATATAGAGTTTGAGGAGCCAATTGGAGAGGAGGAGACCAAAGATATGGATATTTGAGGCACAAATGAGCCTATCATGCTATTAGGTTAGGGGGTTACTGTTCCTGTTGTAGATTATGAGATGGATGATTTAGGCAATACGTTAATAGTGGCCGTAAAGTTATCCAGTAGAGACCTCATAGATATGATCTCTATAGATGACATATAAGACTCGTGGTTGATAGTTTCCTATGTTCCACCACTAGGATTTTAACCTCATTTACAAGATTGGCTTACTTTTGTACTTTTCATTTGTATTATATATTGATTTTTTGTATATGTATTTTGTCACTCTTTCTATTTAACTCACATTTTTCCGCATGCCTCTCCAATTCAAATTGAGCTTAAATGGCAAAATGAATATAATGAAATTACACCAAGAATTAACCATATGTCTGAAATCAGGAAGGTTTCATTGCTTTTATTCTTCTTATATGCTTGAAACATTAAGGATAATGTTTATCTTAAGTATTGAGGAGGGATTATATATAATACCATGCTTATTAATTTAACATAAATTTCTCAATAGGATGTTACTCAAAAGAAATTTCTTTGAAAGCATACTAATAGAGACTATTCATTATGAGTTTAACTGTTTTAGTGATTCAAAATATTCATGTAAATAGTTATGGCTATTGGTGAATAAGTGAATTTGATATGCTTTATGAATTTTTTAGAATAGATGCTCTATTAGCATTATAATATTCTTTAATTAAAAGTCACATAAACGAGTAAATGTGAATTATGTTAAGCATTTTCATTATTGAAAAATGATGAAAATTCTATAAATAAATAAGCATAAATAATTTTTCATTGTTAACTTCAAACCAAATAAAAAGGATGAGAAAGAGTTATGCTAATAGCTATTTAAGATAGTGACATAGTTGAGTAACCTGGATTATTCATGTCAAGATGTTTATTCTCACGTAAAAAGGCTAGGTGATTGTTCAAACAAATCTTCATTGCTCTTGTTTTGTTTAATTTTATGTCCTATTAATAATATGTTCAAAAGTTAGGAAGCATTTTATCTTATGTATATTCATCTTGTATATGGAATTAAATTTTGTGATTCGAGTTGAAGTTTGAAAGATTATGAAGTAGACTGAAATAACTTATGAATTGATACAAGTAGATAGTTACTTAGCATTTTAATGAACCTTCTGAATGAAAAAGTAATGGAGAATTTTGGTTGGTATATTTAATTGTTTGATTTTTTAAGAATTGTTTTTTTTTAGATAAAATGATGAAATTGTTTACTTTAGGACAAGCAAATGCTTCAGTATAAGGAAGTTTAATGTATGCTAAATATATATTATTTTTAATGTGATTTTTTATAGCATTGTCCTTTTATTTTAGACACTTTTAAAGGATTTGATACTCCAAATATGATGTATTTTGTTATGTGTGGTATTTCTACCTATTGAAGGAAAATGAAAAAGAATTTGGTTGATTTGGATCAAGTTTAGAAGAAATGAAGCAAGACCTTATAATACAACTCCTACATGCTACTCTTTTTGGGCTATATTCTAAAATGGATAATTCTATTTCTCCTTTATCACCCTACATACCCCTATCTCCTTGTTGATCTCGTGTTGATGGTACAATTTTATAGGAATAGTTATATAAAGGGGTAAAAGACAACTTAGCAGGTACATGGACCCATGTTGTGTTTATGTTATTCATAAAACAGGATTTTGAGTTATTATAAGAGGAGGCAATGAAAAGGGGAGAGCTTGTTAACCAAAGGAGATCTTGAAAGGATAAAAGAGTCATTTAGAGCCATTCTACATAGGTTATTGATCAAGGAAAATTTAATACTTGGAAGAAGAACAAGAATTCAAGAAGATTTACTAAGGATTCAAGATTAAAGATTCATGACGATGGCTCCTTTGTCTTTTTTTTATCTTTTTTGTTTTTATTTCTTGTTTGATTATTAACTAAATGGGACATAGATTTAGGTTGGGATGGATCCTAGGATTTGATATGTTGATCTATCATTTGGTTTAATGAATTTCTAAATTTCTTAAGATTTATCCATATTGTTATAATTGATTGAATATTTGATTCATACAATAAGATCAAGAGATAATTTGTATGGTTAGATCATAATATGGATAAAAAGAGTTAAGCATAAGTTACTCGAAAGAGAACTGCGAGATCTTCCTGGGTTAAGGTAAAATTGGTCGTGACATTTCATAAATCTAATTGAGCATTCTAAAGTTGTATTTTTTTTTTCTTTAGAAAGAGATTTCAATTGATTGAATCTAAGGGTATGAGTTATATGTCTTGAGAGGGACTATGACTTAAGAACTTTTACTGGACCATGAAACTAGAATTGTTCATTAATTCAAAGGGAAGTAGAATATAGTAAAGTCTTAGGGAACACCTTACCTAAATTTAGCTTATTCAAAGATTATTTTTTCCTTGATTATTTCTTCTTCTTTGTTATTTTGCATGGTTATTTTATTTTCCTTTCCCGATAAATCATAATTATTAGCCTAGATAATTAATTTTGTGAATAGTTGGTAGTCAATCAATTGTCCTTATGGGATTAACCGATAGTCACTAAAGCTAGCTACAACTACACCATACACTTGTGGTTAAAACATGCATTATCAAAATGGGAACAAAAGTAGTATAAAGTAATCTTCTTCAAACATATCTTTTGTAACTTGTCAAATTAATGATCTAATCATATAAAGTCAAAAAGAATAAAATGCTAAAAGAATGAAAAAAAAAGCATGGACACGAAATTAACAACAATTCTATTAGATGAGACGCTACAAAAGACATTTAGCAACCATTCAAAATCTCCTCACGTAAGACATTGTTTAGCCTTACATTTCAAAGAGCATAAATAAAGAGAAAAAAATTCAAAATAGTTTGAACATCAAACCCTTCTTACGAAATGGAGGCAATAATCAATAAATGATTATTGAATTGTGAACCATCCAATCAAATAAGAAGAGAAATATTTCAATTATAGCTCTTATATAAGTGATAAAACTCCTAGTGATGGAATAAGGTTTTATATGTCCAACTACCTCTTAAGTTGCTTTACACAATACACAAAAGTTAGGAGAATCTAGATTACAAGCAATCTTAGACATTGCCTCATCATCAAAGGCTAGAAGATAAATAACCAACAAAAAATATTTAAATATAATGTACACAACTTACCCTTAAGAAATGTAATTCATTTCATAGGCATTACGCTCAATTATGAATGGTAATTTAGATTTGTCAAATAAAATCTACTTACAATGATTGTAGAACCAAAGAGATGTCTTCCCCTTTATGTTGTTTGAAATCAAGTTAATAATCTCGCAATCTTTCCTTTCTAGATTTGAGAGCTTTTCAAATTAGGTATGCAAGAGAAATTTAAGGTCAAGATTTTATGAAGGTAGGTCAAAATGGGTCATTTGATCATAGGTAAATTTGGGCTTAATCCACGTGGATGTACACGTGTCCACAATATTACCATGTGCATGTCTAGATGCCAAGCTAAAAGCTTACATTAGCCACACACAAAAAAAAAAAAAAAACCAATGGAGTCAATGGTTTGATTTGAGTTATACAAGTTTTGAAATATTAGTCACTAAATTGAAAATTTTAAAAATTTTATTACCAAAATAAAAAAATTTTGAAAGATTAAGTACTATAGAATATGTTATATCATATGAAAATGTTTGCAATTTTATAAGCTTACTTTTATATTGAAAGATTGAGTTAATTTGGAAACTAATTTAGAAAAATCATTTTTTTAAAAAAAAACTCTTAAAATTACTTTATAAAATTTTAATACTAAAAATGAATTGAATGTTTATATGGCCTTTTAAATGTAAGGATTCAAAAGATTTTGAGTAACTATTTACCTTTTAAGTTTTAAAAAAATTAATGCAAATTATTGTTCAATGGAAAACATAGATTTCGAAACGCCCCTTGTATAGTATTTTTCATTTTAACCATTAAAACATTTTTCAAGTTTGCCTTCCAATTTTAATTGAAATTGCATTAACTTGAATATTTAGTTAGTTCCTAATCTTGAAATGGTAATATCAGCACAAATAAACCCAAATTTAAGCAATTCACAGCTATAAATTGAATACAACTATTTATACATTGAGATAGTTATGGAGTATTGCAATTGTATTTTGGAAATTTAGATGACAAAAAAGATTTAACACAAAGCTTTTAATATAAAAGGCTTTCACAAGTTCTAGGTTCTATTATTCAAGGTAAAAATTGAATTTCGTTCAACTTTCAGCTGAAGTATGTTGGTGAAATTGGTACACTTTCTCTTGTGTTTCTTTTCATATACTCAAAAAAGTTTCTGGTCCTGTTTTTTGCCATGGAAGACGAACTTCAGACGAAGGATAAGGAAAGAGTATATACCAATTGTGGAACTTAAGTAAACTCCATCTGTAATTCATCTAAGCCTTCTTCGAATTAAAAAAGTCAAACAGTTATATGCCTGCAGAACCTAAAGCTACTGCCTCAAATTCATTAGCATAATTGATGAAAATGCAAATGCTTTGAACGGAATGAAACCTCATGTCCAAGGACCTAAAGCTCGAGAATAACGGAAGTGTCTCGGCAACCAGCAAGCAAGCCTTTGCCAAACAAACTTGTGAGTTAACTAATTGAATGACTTGTCGAAGTGATCAAGAAAAAATTGTCTGTACAAAGAAAGGAAACACCATAAGAGTGATTTATCTGAATAAACAATTAATCATTGCGGGTTTGAGATTCTCTCCCCAAATTAATGCCACAGCTGACTGCAAAAATCATGACTTGACCTCTTGATTGATATAATATCAGAAAAAGAGTCAACCAACTGTCCTGCCAAACTACTAGGATCATCAATCAAAGTTTGGATGAAGGCATTCACCACCCTACGTTCCTGTTCCGATGATCTCAAGCTAAACCAAGTCAATAATTTCAACCTGAATTCCTGATTAATGTGACCCTCGCATTCCAGCCAGCGGATTATCTTCACACAGTACTCAAAGTTCTCATCCAAACAACCTGATCCATTGGAAACATGAAATGGTGACCCATTTATCAGGGTGCTGTCACAATCATGTATCTCTTCATTTACAAGTGCACTTCTTTTCCTATACAACTCTGGCCAGGAATCAACAGCAGGCGCCTCTCCACTTGGCCTATGACCCCATATCCGAAATTCATCAGTAGCACGGGATCTTGTTAAACCTTTTTTCTCTATTTCACGAGAGGCAGCATCGTCATCTGCCTCAGTTGTCTGTTCCAAGGTAAAACCATTGTCCTCATCCCGAGAAGAGTCCAATGGTGGTGTTAGCTCTTCATTTAAATCGGGCACTGAAACGACATTTAAGTCAAGACCATGTGAGGCTGATGGCAACCTATCTTGTAAAATTTCAGGTTCTACTACTTTGCTAGATGCACAGCATTTCTCATTATCAGCACTACAAAATCCTTCAAGACAGCCTTGTTGCTGAGCCCTGGCCAAATGGAGAACTTTCCCAAGTTCTCGAACCTTAAATCCAGAAGAATTTATAGCTCCTGTAGATTTAGATCCCCCCTTGGCACTAGACATACTTCCTCCGCTAAAGCTATTCTCTTTCTTACCATTCGTAGCTTCAGAAGCACCAGGATGCTTGTGAATTATCTCTATGCTCTTAGTAAAACACTTAGCCTCAGAGTGCCCCAAGTCACCGCCTTCTGTGTAAGAAACTATACGAAAAATATACTCTGTGCAAGGCTGTAGATTGGATATTAAAATCCTTCTCTGAGTTCGTGGAAAAACACAGACAGGGTCATTGCTGTCTGTCTCTTCTCTGCTTTTACGATACCAGAGCTTGTAGCCCTTTATATCAGATGACGATGTGTTAGAAAAATCTATCAGAATAATTACTACTGATGAAGTAGTCAGCTCTTCAAATAAGAATTTGCAAGCTGCAGGAAATGAGTCCTCTGAAGGAAAAAAAGAAGGATTATTTTATTATTTTCTTCAGAAAGATATTGTTTGACATACGGAAAATAAAACTAACCACAATTCTAAGAATTTCTGACCTCTAAAATTTGGTTTCCCATTAGCTATGATTGTCAGCCATTCATTTGCTTTGGTAATGGCAGCAGAGCAAAGTTTCTCCACATCACTACCAATAGACAGTCTGCTGACAATACCACGAGCCATTTTAGCAGAAACGCCATTGACTGGACCAACTTTTGTTTCTAGCTTTGCTTTTGCATCTTTCACAATATCATGCAGTTCTTTGAACCTTGTAGTCCCATCCAGTAGCCTGTAGCTCAGGTATATCCTATAGCAGAGCACATCAACACGACGAGCATCCTTGGCTATAATTAGCTGCTTCTTCCAAGATCTGTCAATATTAATCTCATCATAGAAATCCAATGAGCCCAAATATTAAAGTCATCCATGCAACAATATCATCCATGTCACCGCTTTCTACTTCAATTACTAATTAGAATAAGAAAATTCCTTCAAAGGATGTCATTTAAGTGGTAGAAATGAAATCAAGGTAACACAGAGCAATCAATGAGGTAGTGAACCGGCATTAATAACACTCTTTTTGAACCCAAGGAAATTTTTATGTTAGATGATCTGAACTTTTTTTTTTTTGGGGAAAAAGCTAAAAGTGCAGAGAACTGTACGTTGTCAAGCATATCAACTTCAATTTCACATAATGGATGACACATGATTCAAGGCCAACTAGTGACACAAGTGAAGCTGTTGTAATTATCATTTACATACCCAAGTATTCCAGAAACTTTACCACAAGAAGCACAGCAATAGCTACCATCTAGCTGCATCAACTGGCCAAGATCAACAACCCCAGCCTTTTCACAATGAAGGGCACACTCAATGTGACAAGACTGCCCACAAGAATCATCCTGACCATTTTCAGATGTACAAACCAACCAGAGACTGGGATCTTTGTTATCATCAAATAAATGACAGATACAGCATGAGCATCTTTTGCAAAATGTGTTATCAATGGGCAGAACAGCTCTACATGCAGAATTCTGGCATACCCAGGTACTTGGGGAGCCTAAATCTGGGCCCTGCTCAGAAGCTGGTAGGATTCTTACTGGGGTTTCCCCCTTCCTTTGTTTCTTAAAAGAAGGCTTAGTGGGACTAGAAGAAGCTTTCTTTGGCTCCTGCTTCTTAAGTGTTATATTACTTGTCTTTGTAAGTTCTGTCATCTTCCCTTTTGATGAAGCTGAGTGTTTTTCATCCTTGTCAAAGCAAGTCTTAACAAGTTCCTTCTTTGGACCAGACTTCAGAAACTCCTGATGGAGTTCTGGGCTTTTTGAAGCATCATCTGAGTTTCCATTTTTCTCTGGCGTGCTTTGCACGCTTGAAGAGAGGCTTTGAACTCCACAAACTGAATGAAAACAAGAGACAACCTAGAAAAGGTGAGGATGTCTTCAGGAAAAATGCAACAGTTTGTTACTTCTAATGCAAATTCTGATGGTATACCCATCCATGCACAATGCAGGAGTTATTGAGCAATGTGGGTTATCTGGGGCTGCAATGCCAACCTTCCCTTGGGAGGGGAAGTCGGTTTTTTGTTCACTTATACGGCTTTCAATTTTAGGTAACTAGATAATTTATATGGGTACTAAATGACAGTCATTTGGTGTTAACCAAGGTTCTCTTGTCCCCTATCTACATCGTTACATTTAAAGCTGGAGCTTGTTCCTTAGTTCATTTTGCTAATCACTAATTTGAATGCCACGCCAGTTCCTATGGCACAGATATCTGCTGGGGAAAAGTTTGTTCAAGCGACTATAGGCCTACATGATATACAAACAATTTTAGTTTCATCAGGTACAACATAATGTGTTGATCAGAGATTATTAGCATTTATATTGTTATAATTACACCTATAATTTATCCTATAATTGAGAGATTTCAGAGAGTTAATAGCTAGATTACTTCTTAGGTAGTCCTAGGAATTTTGTATATAAACCATTGTTCCTATGTACACAATACAGGTAATAAAATTCAACAAATTCAACATGGTGTCAGAGCCCTATCTGATTTAGGGGCTGTTTTTTTTTTCCGATTGTTCTTTGGCTAAGTGTGTACTCGCCCAAACAATAACGTGTTTTTTTTCTCACCACCCACCTAGATTGCTTCAGCTATGACTGGCGACTTCCACTATGCAACACCTGACATCAACTGTACCGCCATGCGCCGCCACAACCTCGCTACCATCGGCGCACGTGAGCACCACATGCGACCCTCCGGCCAATATTTCATCTCGGTTCTTTCTCCATCAAGGTCACTGGCCTCTTGCCTCTCCTCTGGTGATGTCAAATGTACCTCTTACCTTCTGCCAGTACCTCTGTTTCCTACCTCTCCTCGGTGTATTTTGTGTTTCTGGTCCGTCTGGTAATTTTTCTGCCCATACACCATAAGGAAAAAAAAAATTTAACAACTTCTATTTACTCTATTGGCATTTTTTGTTGCTTGTCTTGAGTAATACTAAAAAAGATGGAAGGAAAAAAGGTAATTATGTCAAGTTCCAATAATCCTTCATTTCAAATCAGTCCCATAAAACTTGATGGAACTATTTATCTTGCTTGGTTAAGATCTTGTTTGTTGTTCATCAAAGCTAGAGGATTACAGGGTTACATTAATGACAATAAATGATGACAGTAAGAGACTCGACGTCAATAATTCTGATTATAATCAGTGGAAGTCCAAGAATTCTCTCTTCATGCCTTGGCTCATCAATTCAATGAAACTGGAGATTGCTTGGACATACTTGCTACTTAACACAGCAGTAAAGATATGGAAAGCTGCTTCCCTGACCTATTCTCAAATAGGTAATAAAGCTCAAATTGTTGAACTTCGTAATAAATTGCACAACACGAAACAAGGAGATATGACTGTGTCAAAGTATTTTGCGGAGTTATATGGGTTGTGGCAAGAATTAGACTATTATCAGGACTTTCAAGTAGAATGCTCAAAAGACGCTACTAGATTCCAGAAAATGATAAAAGAAGATCGAGTATTTGATTTTTTAGCAGGTCTTAACCCAAAGTATGATCATATATGGCGCGTACAATACTTGGAAAAGATCCTTTCCCTTCCGTTCAGCTCGTACATTCTCTAATACAGCAAGAAGAAAGTAGGCAAAATGTTATGCTACAGACTCCTATCACTGAAAAAGCAAGATTAGTAACAAGTTCTACTGAAAAGTCAAAACCTGCAAATAGCTCATCTAAAAAGAATCACTTACACTGTGATTACTGTGGAAAATCAATACATACCTAAGAAACCTGGTGGAAATTGCATGGAAGGCCTAATCAGAGTCATGGAAAACGAGGAGGCTCAGTGGTAAGGGCTCAGGCTCACTTGGTTGATGGAAATGAAGTGTCTGAAACATAGTTAGCTAGGGGATTATCCAACGAGGAACTTCAGGCCTTAAGACAGCTTCTCTCAAAAACAGACTCTACTTCCACAATTGGTGCATCAAGCCTTGCCAAATCAGGTATTGAGTACTACAATTCTAAAGATAATCCTTGGATTATAGACTCTGGAGCTAACAAACATATGATAAGCTCTCAAAAGAAATTTTTAACATACACTCATGGAAACAACAGGGATAATGTTAGAATAGCAGATAGGCCTTTTACTTCCATATCTGGTACAGGTTCTGTTAACTGTACTCCTAATATTACCCTATCCTTAGTACTTCATGTACCCTGTTTTCCTATTAATCTTCTCTCTGTCAGTTCTATCACTAAGGACCTTAATTGCAAAGTTGAATTTTTTCCTGACTATTGTGTTCTTGAGGACCTTCACACTGGGTAGAGGATTGGAACTGGTAGACTGCAGGATGGCTTATATGTCTTGGAAAAAGAGCGCATAACAGTTTCACATCAAGCGTCTTTTCGAAATGATGTGATTAATAAGGAAATTCTACAGTGGCATAGGTGGTTAGGACATCCCTCTTTTTTGTTCTAGCAAAACTTTATCCAAACTTGTTTAAAAGAACTTCTTTTAATTCTTTGTTTTGTGAAGCATGTGAACTTGCTAAACACACTAGAAGTTATCATCATTTATCAAATAATAAGAGTTTGTTCCTTTTATGACCATTCACTCCGATGTTTGGGGTCCTACTCAAACTCCCTCTCTTCCTAGCTATAGATGGTTTGTGATCTTTATTGATTGTTGCACCTAATTGATGTGGGTTTATCTGATGAAAACCAAGAATGAAGTTTTTTCATACTTCCAATCTTTTCACAAAATGATTTGTACTCAACATGATGCTAGAGTTAAGAGCTTACGATCAGATAATGGAATGGGGTATATGGATGGCAAATTTCGCGCTTATCTAAATTTTAATGGAATAGTACATCAAACTAGTTGTGTGCCTATACTAGTGAACAGAACGAAGTTGCAAAAAGGAAGAACAGACACATTTTGGAGGTTGCGCGATCGCTCATGTTCACAATGAATCTTCCAAAGAGATACTGGGGTGATGCAATCCTTTCAGCCGCCTATCTTATCAATAGAATGCCACTTCGAATTTTAGATTTTAAAAGCCCTGTTGAAATATTACAAGGTACAAACTCTTATACTATACCTCCAAGAGTCTTTAGGTGTGTTTGCTTTGTTCATGCTCGGAATGTTGGCAAGTTGGAGCCAAGAGCTTTGAAATGTGTGTTTGTTGGATATTCTCCCACAGAAAAAGGATATAAGTGTTATCACCTCCTGTCTAAGAAATACATTGTAAGTATAGATGTCACTTTTCTGGAGTATGAGTCCTATTTCATCACATCCCCAACTCCTCTTCAAGGGGATAATGAGATTGAAGACGAAGTGTTGCTTGCTCTAGAGATAATGTGATCCTAGGAAGAAGAACAATTCAAAGGGAGACAACTAGTTTGGTTCAAGAGGATCGAAGTCGGCGCATAGATGGACCAAACTTAAAGACATACTCAAGGTGAGATAAGACAGAAAAAGCCATCATGTAGTCTAGGCCAATGCCATCCTCTTCCCTCGAAAACACTGGTGAGCTAGAATATGATTTATCTAATAATTTAAATAAGTCAATTGCTCTTCAAAAAGGTGTTAAAAGTTGCACCAAGCACCCAACTTCTAACTTGGTTACATATGACTTACTATCTCCTGCTTATAGAGCCTTTGTCTTATAATGAAGCATAAGTCAGATGGATCCATTGAGAGGTACAAGGCGAGATTGGTTGCTAAAGGCTTTACTCAAACATATGGAGTGGACTATCAAGAAACCTTTGCTCCTATTGCTAAGACGAATACAATCAAAGTTTTACTCTCGTGTGTAGCGAACTTGGATTAGGACTTACAGTAATTCGATGTTAAAAATGCATTTCTTCATGGGGATCTAGAGGAGGAGGTGTATATGGAGATTCCTCCAGGGTTTGAAGATGAGAAGACACAAGGGAAGGTTTGTAGGTTAAAAAAGGCCTTGTATGGGCTGAAACAATCACCACGAGCATGATTTGAAAAGATCAATTAGGCTATGATCTCCTTTGGTTATCAACAGAGTAATGTAGATCATACCCTATTAATCAAGTACTCCCAAGGTAAGATCACGCTTCTTATTGTCTATGTTGATGGCATTGTTGTAACTGGAAGTGATACAGAAGAGATGGCTAGGCTGAAGAAACTTCTTGCTCAAGAATTTGAAATTAAGGACCTAGAAAAATTGCAATATTTCTTGGGAGTTAAAGTTGCTATCTCCCAGAGAAAATATGTCCTAGACTTATTAGAAGAAACCGGTATGATGGGTTGTAAACCAACTAAATCTCCTATCGAGAGCAATCACAAACTGTCAGCAGGAACGGGTGCATAAGTGGACATGAGAAGATATCAAAGGTTAGTTGGGAGACTCATTTATCTTTCTCACACTAGGTCAGACATAGCATTTGCAGTTAGTCTGATAAGTCAGTACATGCATGATCTATAAGAACCACACTTACAAGTTGTATTCCGCATTTTGCATTATCTAAAGTTTGCTCTAGCAAAAGGCCTTATGTTCACTAACAATGGTCATCTTAAGATAGAAGCATTTACAGATGCTGATTGGGTTGGATCTCCAGATGATAGGAGGTTGACCACTAGTTATTGTACGCTCATAGGAGGAAATCTAGTCACTTGGAGAAGCAAGAAACAAAATGTAATTGCTAGATCCAGTGCAGAAGCCGAATATAGAGCTATGACTCAAGGTGTGTGCGAACTATTGTGGGTAAGAAAGCTGATGAATGAATTACAACTGACGAATGAGGGAAGTTCATCTCTCTACTGTGATAACAAAGCTGCCATTAGTATAGCTCACAATCCTGTTTAGCATGATAGAACAAAACACAGAAATTGACCGACACTTAGTGAAGGAAAAACTTGTGAATGGCTCTTTGCAATTATTCCATGTGGGGTCAAATAAACAACTGGCAGATGTCTTCACCAAAGGACTCTACAACAAACAGTTTCATAACCTCGTTTGCAAGTGATATCTATGCACCAACTTGACGGGGATTGTTGACCAAAGATTATTAGCATTGATATTGTTATAATTACACCTATAATCTCTCCCATAATTGAGAGATTTCATAGAGTTAAAAGCTAGATTACTTCCTAAAAAGTCCTAGGAATTTTGCATATAAACCCTTGTTCCTATGTACACAATACAAGTAATACAAATTATCTTCAACACTCAACATAATGATCAGGAAAAACATCAAGACTTCAACACCATACTACATAACTGCTTCTTTACAGAAACATATACATCTTTACATTTCCTGGTGGTAACATAAGAAGAGGGTAATTAATTGGACCAGTTGAAAGAAATTTCCACAAAGCTTTCTGTTCATCAGCAACTTAATATGAATATATGGACTTGTTTAACGATAATCCAATGTGGAAAGAGGCAGCATCAAACAAGGTGAGAAAGTTGTTTTATGTACATCATTAATACTGAGAAATCTATCATAATATATTTTCTTATGTAATTCATTGATACTGAGAGCTCTATCACAATCTAAACTAGAAACAGTAAAAGATAGGTTCAAAAGCTTTCGTGAAGATATATTATCCAAGTATCAAGTTGCCATGCTTTACCATTCTCACATAAGAGATCTCAGTAAAGAGCTCAATATTGTGGTTTGGTAGCTATAGTCATGATTGTAGATTCTCTGGTCGTCAGAGTGCAATATAAACTTTTAGAAAGACATGCTTCTAAGTTTCATTGTTAATATGATCACTGACACATATAAATGGTGCATTCTATACAGATTTTCAATGCGGAGAAAATTATTACAACAATTCAATAGCATTATTCTGATGTTTAGATATCAGCATCTGATATTTTCACCACTTGTTTATAGTAACTACAAGCTCATGGCCAAGTAGCAGACTTGGATAAGAAACCCAATAAAACTTAGACATTGCATTTCATTTGGATAGAAAGAATTTTGAATCATAATAAGACCCTAGTAACTGAAATATAATTGCTGTTCCACAATATGTATTAGAATTGTACTTTAGGTGGAAATCACCTTGGAAGGCTTAATGATAAACTAGCCATCTATACTGCTCAATTAAAAGACTTTGTAAACACCACTTCTCCATCTCTCTTTCAATAGCAGTAACAATGTTTTAGTTCCCATGATGTTAACATTATAATTGACAAACTCTTGGAGATTTAGTTACTCTAAGAAGGAATACACAACGTGGGCATCAAAATTAAACAATATCGAACAGTAAGTCACTCAAGAAATGGCTAAGCTCTTCTATCAAGCGTAGCACCAGGATATTATAGTAACAGGACTAATATCGCATCGCGAAAGCCCTTAAAGTCAACCTCTCGCCGTAGACCATAAATAAACTAAATGTCATCTCTGTTTTCATGTTAAAATGCAAGAACGGCAAAGAATGGAACACAAAGAAGGGAGTAAACGAAGTTCCATTGGATGCGGATGGCCGTCAACATACCTATAGCAAGAAACTTATCCTCCAAATCCATTTTCAAGAGGCTGGATTTAGCCCTGCAACAACAAAATATCAAAGTAAAGTGAAGAATTTGTCTACCGAAGGTACTTTCTAAAAATAAGAAGTTCAAGCAAACATAATCAGACTATTAGATTCAGGCAATAAAGAATAGGTATTTATTTTCCTTTCGTTTTTCACTCCTCTGGTCTGGTCATCAGAAAAGAGAACACTGAAAAACCGAAACTCTCATCTTTCTGATCCCCACACTTTTCTACCCTATATTTTTCCAGTCAATGCAGCTAAATAGAAAACGGATAATAAAAACCGATTTAAAAAATGAGTTAAATAAATATAACATAATTCACGTGATATTGTATCAGAGTAATAGTAAGTACTTAAATGCAGTGGGTGCAGTTTATATATATGAACAGGAACCAATGAAAATAAGTAGGCAGGCAAACTTAATGAAGAGGTAGTAAATTCCCGATAGTGATTATAACAGTAACCAGCATGACAAGTCCCCGTGCATTGTCCCAATGTAAACGTAAAATACAAACCAAAGTAAAAGAAACAAGAAGGAGAGTAGAATGAAAGGTCGAATTTTGAGTAGATCACGAGAAAGAAAAGAGACTGAAATTTCAGGAGCGCAACAAAAAGAGCAGATCTGAGAACTGAGAAGTCAAGTGAGTCCAAAAGAACACAAGAGAGAGAAACCTACCTGAGACGAATCTAGGGTTTTAGATGGGGCCAGTCCAAGGAATTCTCCACCACGAATCCTAAGTCCTAAGAGTTGATAGAAATAGAGAGAAAATGCTTCATCTGCTTCTTTGATGTTGGTTTGTTAGAGGGAGAAACAGAGACGCGCATTGTATTTTACTGCAAGAAATTGCGAGTTGGCAAGTTTTCAAGAGAGGCTCAATCAATTTATTGTAAGCCGTTGGATCGTGTCATCCTTATTTAAATGTTAGAACTGATCCATTTCCAACATAAGAAAGAAGATAATAATAATAATAGCAAAATATAATATTTCTGCAAGAAAATAAATAGTTTTAAAATGAAACTTTTGGTCCCCAGGGCCCAGTCACACATAAATAATAATACTAGGGTGAAAAAGACTGACACTTTTGGGTACCTTGTATGATTCGATTCGTCGTTCAGATAGTAATATTATCATTTTTGACATGCATTTACTATAAGTTGCACCAAAACCACGGGGGGTCCGCTTAAGTAGAATATGAGTTGAATTAGACATCAAATATCATCAACTGCTGCTCCGTACGAGTGATTTGATGAATTACCTTCTCTAACCACCACTCTGTCCAGAGTCGAAATTTATGTTTGAAAATCAGTTCGAGATCTCATCCAAACTGTAACAAAATAATTATAAATTTTTCGTTATTTTTTATTTTCTATAAAATATTTTCGTAATTTTTAATTTTTTAAA
Organism: Erythroxylum reticulatum; assembly: GCA_025504915.1. Lineage (NCBI taxonomy): Eukaryota > Viridiplantae > Streptophyta > Magnoliopsida > Malpighiales > Erythroxylaceae > Erythroxylum > Erythroxylum reticulatum. Next base: position 16,687,826 of record JANSVA010000216.1, read on the forward strand.
AATTAACATCTAATTAATTTTATAAAATGATTAACTTGAATCATAATAAAGCAGAAATTTAATTCGTACCTTATCTAAAGTTTGATTTTTATCTTGATATATCCTTCGAACCGTTTCCAAAACCAATCCATCTTAACCACCGTAGCCGCACAAGTATCTAACTCTAATGGTATCTACAAAATAGGTTGAGAGAACTCTGTAACTTTTACAGAGAGAGTTAAGCATGAAGTGCTAGCTCCATAGAGCTGAAGCCTATTTATAATAAGCTTCAGACGTTTTAGTAATTTAATTGAAATTAAACATTAATTTCAATTAAACTTTAATTAGAATTACAAATAATTTTAATTAAATACTAATTATGCTCAAATAAGATTCAATATCTTACATTGATCTTTATTTATTAAATATTTCATATTAAATCTCAAACTTTATATTCAAATCTAACTTGATTAAATCAACTTTACTCTCTCCAACTCATTCTATATGTGAGACCCATTAGGTTACCAAATATATTGACAATGATTGTAAATTATAATTCTAATTCATAATTAGAATTAGATAAATTAAAACTCCTTTTAATTTATCTTTAATTTTTCAATTAAACAATTTATAACCATATATCAAGATTGGCGTCTAGCAACGCATCATATCCATCCAAATATTTAGGAATGTCAAAGTAGTTTTGAGTAGCCTTTCTATGCATGATTTTTCCATATAATTCAATCCTTTCATCAACCAATGTTCTAATTAGACATTTAGTATGAAATTAATGTCTACTCTATTTTGAGCCCAATTTTATTAGTTCTCCACCATTAGCTATTGATTCAATTAATAATATTTGTAAAATATTTACAAAATATCATTCCACCTTGGTCAAAGATTTTCAGAATCAATATTAATCGAGAACAATGGAACATTCTCGCTAATTACTTTAGGGTGATAAATCCTATCTTGATCATTCAACTATCACCATATAGTTCATGCTACATTCAATGACTACCCATTTTATGACCTCTAATAAAATGGATCATAAGTAGTATCAAACCATAGCAATCCCTATACAAGATAACTTTGATGACCTCAAGTCAAAGAATCACTTACATAATCATCACAATGAGAATTTCATAGACATACAAGTAATGTTCCAAATGGATTTTTCATATCGAGTCTGTTAAGTGAACTTGTTCTCTAGCGAGCACCCACATGTTTGTTTAAGTATCTCTATACTTTAGCCTATGAGATCGACTACTTCCTTCATAAGGAAAAACAAAACGTTGCTAGTCTTTTTCTATTCTATTAATGTCCAATCTTAATAGAACAATGATTAGGAACATTTAGGAATAATACATAAATGCAATATGAATCTCATAACTGTAATCTCATTATAATTTCATTTGCAATGTATAATTATCTCATGGACTTTATCATATACATCCAAACATGTACAAGATAAAGAATGTCTTTTAAATAATTTGTCACTAAATTACAACCAAAGCGATTGGCTGTAAGGCATAAACCAGCAATCTCCCACTTGCATAAAGCCAATCATTTAAGTATCTTATACCATATCGCTATATGATGATTGTTCTACTATTGGCTTAATGAGAGAATTCTACATGATTCTCTATACTAATCACTTGCTTAAGTCTTACAACTTCTATCTTAATTATCATCATAATTAAGAACATTTGCCTAAACATGTTCTTAGATCTTTGATGAGACGTTAGCTCCTTATGCAAGCCTAATGGCTCTAATATTCTGCCGTACATTACTGTCTTGAACAATGAAGAGAAACTCTATCAAGTTCACTAAAGAAATTGTTGATCCAATTAATCATTTCCACTAAATAAAAAAATGTATTATGGCTCAATTAACAACCATTGCTACGTTGGAAACTTTCCAATCCTAAATGATATTGTTCTAAGTAAATAAACCTTAATTAGGATTTGTTTCTAAAGTTATATCTTTATCATCTTAAACTCTAATGTGAACTCACACATAAAGTAATGAATATCTTCAATACTTTACAAGCATTTGATATCTTAATACTAAACATCTTTACTACATTATCTATGCATTTGGACTTAGAATAAGTTAACAACGTCCAATCTATTTCTATAGATCTAATTCCTAAAATTAAGTTATTACCTTTCCATATCTAACAAGAGTTGTTCTTAGACAATTATATGTTCAACAATTGAAAATTAAAATTGTTGTTATTTGTGAGCAATATGTCTCCATATACTCTCACTAAAGAGGACAACTATACTCCCATGAACCTTCTTGTAGAAGTGATAAATTCACAATCATTTCCAAAACAAACTCTTTAAATTCATCATAAAAGTGAATTTTTCAATATCTTGTAGCCTTTCAACTATACATCAAATGTATCATTAAAGGCATTAGTTCCAATTAGATGTATAGTTATGAGATTTGAACC
>JANSVA010000216.1:16692902-16715931 GCA_025504915.1 Erythroxylum reticulatum
TTATATAAAAGATTAAAATAAATTTAAATAAAATAATTTATTTTTAAGTTTAATTTAATGTACAATTATTATTAGTAATAAAAAATATTTATTTTATTTTAAAATTAAAACTTTTAAAATCACAATAAAAGTTTAACTAAATAACTAATTATAAAAACTTTGAAAAAAAGAAGGGGGAAGGGGGAGAGAATTTTTTAAAAAAGTTTAAAATTTTCGCTAATAAGTTCCTATATATTTCAAATTTTTTGGTACTGACCGATATTATAGATACCAGCCGTTACCAGACAAAACAAACCAGTACCAACTAGGATATACACTTGGTACATTAACACCCCTATTTTGCCTTCTTTTATGCGATCGTTTCTTTCTGAAAGCACTCCCAAGATCTACAATATCTTCCCATTGCCCTCGAGGTTCAGGGTCCTTGCCATTAGTTGAAGGTAAAGGAGGATTATTGTCTTTCTTTGACCCTTTGAAGGTTACTTGCTGCTTACCTACCCTCAGAGTTAGTTCCCCCATTAACATAAATGATTGAGCGAGTAATGGCCAGGAATGGTCTTCCAAGGACCATAGGGTTTTTACATCTTCTCCAATATCCAATATATAAAAGTCTGTGGGAAAACTAAAATTATCAACTTATACATGCACATCCTTAATAATCTCCTTCGGTTGATGGACTGTTATGTCGACCGTCATTACTAACATCTTTGTGGGTATTAACTCTCTTAACCCCAGTTTTTGACTAAAGATGTAGGGAATTATATTGATACTCACTCCTAAATTTGCGAATGCCTGTCTATGTTGACTTTATTTATACTACAAGGAATGTAAAAATCCCTTGGATCCTTTTTCTTTTGTGCTATGTTGGGGTTTTCTTCTGCTTCGCACTCCTCAACGTTCTTCTTCACTGATTCTGTTAATGTGAGCCTTGTTTATAGGTGATTTGTTATCTTCTCAACCTTGTTTAAGTCAACCTCCTCAGAATTCCTCATTACCCTACTTGACAATGATTTCTGTTGCGCTAGAATAAGGTATGCTAATTTGGGTCGAGATTCCTTAATTGGCTCATTTCTAAGCTCACTTGGAAGGAGTTCCACAATTACTTATCCTTTTTCTTTATCTCCATTCTCCTTTGTATGATTAAGTTCCTTTTCATGGGATTGAGTGATGGTTATGATCCTTTCCTTTGGGTTAGACTCGGTATTGCTTGGAAGGATTCCTGCATTCTAAGTAGATATTGCTTCAGCTAGTTGACCTACTTGGACCTCCAGATTATGTATTGAAGAGGCGTGGTTCTTGGTAACTTGCTCGAATTTGCTCTTAAGCCTTATATATGCATCCTCCATATATGCAATCTTATCTAAAATCTTATCCAACTTAGATTCCATTGAGCTTGGTTTATCTTATTGGAAGCTTGATTGCCCTTGAGGTCTAAACTGTCCTCTCGCATTGTTTGTCCAAGAGAAGTTAAAGTTATTCTTCCACTCAGGGTTGTAAGTGTTAGATCAGGGGTTGTTTCCCCCTTCTTGCCCACACTAGGCTCCTATGTAATTCACTTGCTCTGGATCACCTTCCTTCATTAAGAAACAGTCCACTGTGTTATGGTCTAATTGTCCACATAGTTTACACTTAAGTTGTATGGCCTTCACCAGAACTGAGGACGAAGCCTTCATATTGTTAAGCTATCGAGTCAAGTTATCAATCCTCGCTTGCATTTCCGTCATTTGATCAATAGCAACAATTCTTTTTTGTTCACGAAATGTAGTAGTTTATCTACTCAGCTCATTCGTCCATAAACAACTATTACTTGCCATCTCCTCTATTAATTCTTCCGCTTCATTAACTGTCTTCCTCATCAATGATCCTCCTAAATCTGCGTCGATCGTGCCTCTCGTATGCGGGGTAACACCATTATAGAACATTTGCAACAAAATTCCTTAGGTAAGTTGTGATATGGGCATTCTGTTGCAAATCCATATATCATTCCCATGCTTCATAGATCAATTCCCCGTCACCTTGTTGGAAGTTAGGTGATTTCCTTGATGATCTTAGTGGTCTTAGTAAGGGAAAAATATTTATCTAAAAAGACATGGACTAACTGATCCCAAGTGGTAACGTTGGATGGGTTAAGGAAGTAATACCAAGTCTTTGCTCTTTCTCTAAGGGTAAAGGGAAATAGCCTAATTCTAACTGCATTTTCTGACATCTGACAGTACATAAAGGTATTATAGATTTCTAAGAAGTTCACTATGTACACGTTAGGGTCTTTGTTTGCTAGTCCATAAAATTGCACGTTTTATTGAAGCGTGTTCATGCGGCTTGTACTGGTGGTCTAGCCACTCGTTGATTAGCCACATTGAACCCTGGTCTCGTAAAGTCTGTAAGGGTCCTCTATTGTCGTCCTTGGTTTTCACCGTGGTCCAAATCCTGTTGAAATTCCTCGGTCATTGTTATCTTCGCGATTTATTCTTCTTCGTTACACTGAGCTTTCCTAATGGTTTGTTCTAGTCGAGTGATGTCTAAATTTAATTTTTCAGCTACGCAACTCCAACTTTTCATTACTCTTGTGTTCATGCAAAAGCACAATTTCAGAAATAGAAAAGAAAGAACCAAATTAAAAATTAAAAACTGAACTAAACGCCTTAAACTATAGAACTAAACTAATCGCCTCCCCGACAATGACGCCAAAAACTTGATCACAATTTTCTAATATGTGTAGTTTTAATATTTTAACCTCAATATTTCACAAGCATACGGGTCGTTTGTGTAATATCTAAGGTGTCGATCTCATGAGATGGGTTAATCTAATCATAAACTCTAAGGTCAAAACAAATTGCAGAAATTCAACTGTAACTAAGCTAAAACAATAACACAATTCAATCAAGCAATTCAACTTAAGAATAAATCACAAAATATTAACAAATCAACAAATTGCAATACGTACACCAAGAATCAACCTAAGGAACTACTAATTGAGAGAAAGGGAAATTTTTTACCTATCTTCTACACTAACCTAATTAATTATGAAATATTAGATTATTAGTCATGGACTATCCTGTGTTGATTACTCTCTTTTGAGTTATAACAAAAAGTCCTAAATTATAAACTCTAATCAGATTATGGAAAATTGTAATTTATCAATTTATAGTTTATTCAAATCCTAATTAGATCTAATGTTTTCCACTAGACTATTGGAGCCTATGTGAGATCTCTTGTCATACAATTACTAATTTGATTGATTTCTCGTTCTTATTGAATTACCTAACTCTCGTTAGGTCAAGTTAATTATTTTTCATCAATTCACCCTCTCAGTCTATTACCAATTTATGAAAATGTAAAAACTAATCACAATGAATCCAATTCACATAAACAATCAAATTTTGATTGAATCAAAGATAAAATAACTTGAAGGTGAGTTTAGACAATCCTTAATATTCATAAATCTTATCTCAACAACTATTCTAATTTTATACATAGATAAAAATGGAAATGCACTCGAAAATAGATCTGAATGGATGATGGAGGCAGCAACAATAGGAAACCTCCTATTTCGGAAAGTACTTTGTGTAGGCTTCTTCTTCACATCTCTCTTCCTTTGTCTCTTTCTCAATCTCTCGATGAACTCTCTATAGGGTTTCATGATGGTGGCTAATGCAAGAAGCTCCTCCTCTCTTTTGTCTCATTATTTATATACTTAATGTGTTCTAGATAGCCCTAGGTTTTTTTTTTGGGTCGAAAGATCCGAAAAATCCCTCAAAACTAGACTTTTCTGTTTATCTGGGCATTTACTTGACGCAGGCCATGAACATGGTCCACTTGTATGCTTTATGTCATGATCATGGGCCAAGTCTTATGCTTCTTTTACAATCGTGGCAGATAAGCCGAATATTGGTCAATATTGTGAACTTTGAAAAATAGAAGTACTTTTCAGCAAATTTTTTTAAATTTTTTTCAGAAATTACCCTTCCACGTCCCCCTACCCTTCCCTCTCTTTTTCAAACATTTTTTTAATTAGCCATTTATTTCAACTTTTATTATGATTTTTATTTTTATTTTTAAAATAAAATAAGTATTTTTATTACTCATAATGATTATACATTAAATAAAACTTTAAAATAAATTATTTTTAATTAAAATTATTTTAATCTTTTATATAATATTTATTAATAATGTATTAATAAAAATCATTTTATTTTAAAATAAATAATTTAAATTTTATTATTTATAAGCTAATATTTATTTTTAAATATATTTTAATTATTAAATCAAATTTATTTGAAATTTATATATTTTAAAATATAATAATTAAATTTACAAATTTAAATTAAATTAACTTATTTACAATTTTAGTAATAATTAATTTTAATTAATTAAATATGTAATATTAAATTAAATTGATTAAATTATTATTAATAATTAGTAATTAATATATTGAATTAATAATAAATTAAACAACATATGTTTTTGTTTCAGATTCCACTTCTAATTGGTTGTTTTCTCGTTACGAACTGTTATTGTAAATTATAATAATTAGAAAGTTAAAGATCTTTATTATTCTTTTTATTTGATGTTTTAATGTAATTATTATTTATTATATAATAAAATTGTAATATTTCAAATGCTTTGTATTGTTCTTAATTTTATACTTGTATGATGATAATTGTCTTTTTTTTAATTAATTGTTGTTATTATTTATATGTGAAATATCGTAAAATTATTTTTATTTTATATTAATTGTGGTTATTATTTATTATTATGATTTTTAGAAATAGGGTTGATGTAAATTTATAAACTATATAATACAACTGTATAATATGATAATAAACTATTTTGTAATTTCTAAAAAAATTTAGAGACTATTTTATAAATTTAAAAAATTATCTGAAACAATATCATGTGTTGACCGATATCAATACAGTACTTTATCATACCAAAATTTAATCCAATACTAAATTCGATATAGTATTCACAACTTTGCTTCAAATAATTAATTAAGGTTTTTATTTAATTGTTTCTTTTGGAATTAGTTTTCTGGAAACTGAAACTTCGTCGCATGCCCTAATTTTGCTTCTCATTTATTTTGATTTAGCTTTCCAAAAAATACATTTTTAAGAAAAAGACTTGGTAATCTATTCTTTGGGTTTTGAAAAACAAGTGTTGCATGTTCCGTTGCTCTGAATGAGGATCTAATTTCTGTGTGACTGGAATCTTCTAATTCTTTGAATCTGAAAAATTAAAAACATTTTTTCAAGTCGTTTAAGTTCTGAAAAGGCTTAACTATGCTTGTCCCCTTGGAATGAATTAGGATTGTGTTTTGAGTGTGGTTTTTGGAATCAGAAGAATGGGTTGATGGATGCCAATTGATGGCAGTACATCACCCATCGTTGGTAGAGACATCAAGGGAGAAATATCACCCTAGAGACGCCTACCAAAAGCCAAGGGCGCAACTCGCACAGAAAACATGATAGAAGCACCATCGATTAAGCTGCACAGAAGGGATGGGAGCGTTTGGAAGGAACACTAGAAGGCTGCGATGGCCAACCCATCGTTGGTAGAGACATCAAGGGAGAAATATCACCCTAGAGACGCCTACCAAAAGCCAAGGGCGCAACGCTCTCAGAAAACATGATAGAAGCACCATCGATTAAGCTGCACAGAAGGGATGGGAGCGTTTGGAAGGAACACTAGAAGGCTGCGATGGCTGGAGAAAAAATAGTACGATGGCAGCACACCAGAATAGAACAAAACCTTGCCTGCCAAAAACAATGGGGTGCGTCTTACAATGTCTAAAAGCAGATGCCACAAAATGCGTTGCATACAGCCACTGCTAGATGTTGTCCGTGCCCCGAAGCAAATGCTCTAAATAGTTCCCGCATGTTTTTTTTTAATTTTTTAATATATTTATAGGCCTTATTTTAATTAAATTGATTTAAATTTCTAATAAATTTAAAAAAGGATTTTTCCCGGTGCTTAAAATTGTTTTCAAGGGATTATCTTTAATAGGAATATTTTGAAATTTAATTTAATAATTCAAATAGTTATCAAATCATTAACTAGAATTAAGTAAAGGTTTTAAAAAGATTTCTTTCATAAATTGATTATGTTAGAAATTATTAATATAATAAGATTATCTTTTTTATGAGACCCAAAAATTTTCTAAATTTAAATCCTTCAATTAAAAGTTAAGTACAAGTTAAGAAAGTAATTATTGACTCTCATTATTAAACAATAAAATCAAAGTTTTGTTTATTGTAAGATATTTTGAGTAACCTTAAGGACCCTTTAACTTGAATATGTTTTATCTTAAATTAATGGATCCTACTTAACTAAATTTTTTATAATGTTCCGATTGATATTAGAAACATCATTTCTATTTCTCATTTAGATTTAAATGGATTTCTCTTTATTATTAAGAGTAAATGGTGTTCTTTTCATAAAAAATGATGTTTATTTCAGATCTGGATTACTTACAAATGGATTATATGAATTAGATCTTGAAAGGGTCATCCTTAACATAAATAGCAAGAAAAAACATAAATCGCAAGAAAAGAAAGTTAAGCGACCAAAATCTATCTTATTTATGACATTGTAGATTAGGTCATATCAACAAAACTAAAACCACAAGGTTACATAAAGAAGGATATTTGGATCTTTTTGATTATAAATCATTTGAAAATTGTGAATCTTGCTGTCGAGAAAGATAACCAAATTACCTTTTAGTGGAAAGGGAGACCATGGCATTAAGTTACTGGAGCTTATACATTTATATGTATGTGGCCCTATATCTAATTATGCTAAAGGTGATTTCTTAAATTTAATATATTCACAGATGATCATTCTAGATATGATTATATGTACTTAATGAAACAAAAGTATAAATCTTTTGAAAAGTTCAAAAAAATTAGACTTAAGGTTTATAAACAAACTAGTAAAGTCACTTAGATCTGATCGAGGCGGTAAATACTTAGACCATGAATTTTTTAGTTAATTAAGAGAGAATGAGATTATCTTACCATCAACTCCTCCTTAAACTCTGCATATAATGGAGTGTTCAAGAGGAGAAATCATACTATGTTACATTTTATGATGGATCATATAGTCTTTCCTATCTCCTTTTGGGGATATGCAATTAACAAGACATCATATGACATATGGATTGGTAGTAGATCAAAGTTGTTATATAAAGATTTGGGGACATGATGCTCATGTGAAGCTAAATTGTGGGGTATCTAAAAGAGAGTATCACGTGTCAATTTTACAATCCTCTTAAAAAGAAAGGTGTTTGTATCAAAACATGCAACATTCCTAGAAAAAGAATTTATTCTTAATGGAAAGTAGTGGGAGTGGGGTAGAACTTAGAGAAGTTTAAAAACTAGAAATTCACATCTCGATAAAACAAGAACCTCAAGTTGATACATGTGATGTACAACTGAGGGTTAAAGAGATACATAGTTCATGACGCACTAGTAGGATACGTCATCCTCCTATTAAATTAGATCTACATATTGAAAAGAGTGAGGATAATTTATTGCTCATAGATGATGAGCCTACTACTTTTAAAGAAGCAATGTATGACATTGATTCTTTCAAATGGCATAAAGTCATGAGATCCCAAATCTAATCCAGGTAACCTTACCAATTATAGACTTTGGTGGTTCCTCCTGATTGTATTGTACCTATAGAACGCAAGTAAGTTTTTTAAGGAAAAACTAATATGGATGGTAATGTGCATACTAACAAAACAAGGCTAGTGGCTAAAGGTTACAAATAGAAATGAGGAGTTTATTTTGATGAAACCTTTTCGTAAGTAGCTATGCTTAAATCTATAAGGAACTTATTGGCTATAGCTGCATATCATGATTATGAAATCTAAAAAATAGATGTCAAAATCGTATTTCTCAATGAGAATTTAGTTAAGGATGTGTATATGATATAACTTGAGGGTTTTAAATTCAAGAGATTCCCTAATAAAGTATGCAAGTTGCAAAAGTTTATTAATGGACTTAAACAAGCATCATGAAGTTACAACATCCATTTTGATTAGATAGTCAAAGAGTTTTATTTGATTAAAAATATAGATGAACCATATGTCGATAAGAAGGTTAGTAGGAGTGTAGTTCTTTTCATAGTACAAGTTGCAAAAGTCTATTAATGGACTTAAGTAAGCATCATGAAGTTAGAACATCCATTTTGATTAGAATAGTCAAAGAGTTTGATTTGATTAAAAATATGGATGAACCATGTGTCTATAAGAAGGTTGGTAGAAGTGTAGTCCTCTTTTTAGTGCTATATGTGGATGATTATTACTAATTGAAAATGGCATACTAGTGCTACAATCTATAAATATTTGGTTGTCTAAGAAATTCTCAATGAAGGATATGGGAGAAGTCACCCATATTTTGGAAATAATGATCTATAAATATAGATCAAAGAGGTCTCTTGGATTATCCCAATCTACGTAAATAGAAAAAGTATTAAAGTGATTTAGCATGGAGAATTCCAAAAAGAGATTCTTACCCATATTGCACGAGATTTCTCTCACATAGAGTATATGTCATAGGACACAAAAAGAGAGAGTAAAATGGATTATGTTCCATATGCTTTGACAATTAGATCAATCATATATGTGATGATATGTACTAAACTAAATGTCACTTATTATTTGAGCATAACAAGTATGTTTCAAGCCAATCTTAGTGATGGTCACTAGATGGATGTGAAAAATATCTTGAAGTACTTGAAAAGACTAAATATGTTCTTTTATTCTATATAGGAGTTGAAATAAGAGTTTAAGGCTATTGAGATTCTAGTTTTCAGTCAAATCCAGATTTTAGTAGAGCATAGTCAAGGTACATCCTCACTCTAAATGGTGGTGTGATAGCTTGAAGAGCTCTAAATAATCAACCATTGGATATTTTATAATTGAGATGAAGTACATTTCAGTGTTAGAGGCACTAAAGGAACTATTTTAGATTAAGAAGTTCATCATTAAACTTAGAGTGGTTCCTAGCATTGTTAAGTCTATAATATTGTAGTGTGACAAATGATGTCATTGCATGGGTAAGGGGACCAAGGTTTCATCAACAGTCTAAATATGTACTTAGGAAGTTTCATTAAATTAAAGAGACAGTGAAGCAGATTGACACAACATTGGAGTGAGTTTCCACTAAAGAGAATCTTGCAAATCCTTTCACTAAGTCATTGTCTCAAAAGAGACATTATCAATATATGGATGGCTATGGTATATTAGAAACATAAGCGATTGACTTTAGTATAAGTGAAAAATAGATAGGTTATGTCCTTGCAGCCATTCGACTGGTTATAAATTTATATATAAGATTATTATTTTAATTAACAAAGGACTTTTGTATCCTTATGTTTGTTAATTACATTTAATACTAAAGGTAAAATCCTTATAATGATTATAGTGCAATTGAAATTATGATGATGACATAAATCGAAAGTGTGAGAGTTGGATGAGAGATGAGAGAGACACACGCTGAGTTTCCTATAGCTTTGGAGAACATCGGTGAGTTTGGCTCTCCCCCTCTATGGCTTCATCTTCAACTTCTCCGTCCCAAAACTGACACCCTCTCAAACCCCTAGACCTTCTTTCTGTCCACTCCCCTAAATCTCTCAAAAACCCCTCTTTTCCAAACGCTAATCGCAACCAAAACAATAACCTAAATCTCCCATATCCTTCTTCGACTAATGTTTCTTCTTCACCTAAATCTAACCCCTGTACCTAAAACCAAGCAAAAACTCCATCTCCCCCACCAACCTTGACACCAGAAATAACTACCCTACCCTTAAAGGAAAAACCTTTGAAGAGCATTAGAACATAGAAATCAGTAGTTTTGAAAGGAATAGAGGCATCCTCATAAAATAAAGCTCTAACCTACTATCCTCCGGAGGTCAAGGAGAATCTGATTTATTTTACACCTCCTCCAGAGTTAGCTAAGCAGGGCGTGGAATAATTCAAACAGACATTGATCGGATACTTCATTGGTAAACGTCCTGCATTTCCTATCGTTCAATGAGCACTAGCTAAATCTTGGACAGAATATGGGCTAAAGGAAATCTTAATCACTAGCTCCAACGATTTCCTTTTTAAATTTGAAGCTGAGTTTTGACTGAATATGGTTTTCGAGAAAGGTCTGTGGCATATACAAGGAAAACCATTGTTTTTGAGGAAATGGTGTTTGAATGGAGGGGAGCAAGAAGAGGTCAATTCAGCTCCGATATGGGCAAAAATTTACAATGTATTGAATATTGAACTACTAAAGGATTAGGACGAATAGCTAGTGTTATACGTTATCCTTTACTAATGGATAATCTGATAATAAGAATGTCCAGAATAGTGTATACTTGGATGTGTGTGGAGTTAGAGTTACATAGGAGTTCCACTTACAATGAAGAAGGCCAGCTAACATACAAGGAAAGTAAGATTGAATATGAATGGAAACCTGAGTCCCAAGTATAGAGGAGGGAATGGGCACCCACAGGGAGGATGTTTGATACAGGAATGCAACAAGAGTTGGTGAAAGAGAAAGAGATACTCCCATAAAGTACAATTTAGAGCAAACAGCAACAGGATACAATCTTAGATTAGACAAGTCCCATTGAGTCATCAATTCTTGAGACTCATATTGAGCCCAATTTAGACACTGGTACTCAACAGAATGATCAAGAGGCTGAGAAGGAAAACCAAGGTGATCAGGAAGCAAGTGCTTCAATTCAAGAAAGAGAGGATCACCAAAAGGAAGATGAATCAAAAGGAGATCTTGAGGATCCATCCCATCCTGCTATTAGTCAAGTAAATAGTACTCCTTACTCTCCTAGTTCTGAATTGTTTCCTAGTAGTCTTAGTTTTAAGGGAGGGGTAAAGGGGGAATTCATAGTTTAAACTAACAGGAAATCTAGGAGGAAGCAGAAGTAGGAGTCTGTTCTGTTAGTTAGTGTAATAGATTTAGTCTTAATAGCCTTAATAAACAATTAGCTGTCAAGGCTTGCCTTAAGAAGTTATCATCTGCCTTTTTTTGTTTGACTAAATCTAGAATAAGGTCTCCTTCTATTTTGAATAATATTTGTTCCTTGATGTTTTCTAGATAGCATTATTACAGTAATATTGATCATGCTTCAAATGCTAGGATAGTGTTAGCTTAGAATCCATACTGCTTTTCATATTCTATGATTAGCTTAAATGATCAATTGATTCACTTAGAGGTAACCCCCATAAATTGTTCTCTCACTTTCCTAGTCACTTGTGTGTATAGGTCTAATAACCTCAATCATTAGAAGAATCTTTGGTCTGCCTTGTCACACATTAATTTAACAGTTGGCAATCAACCTTGGCTTATAGCTGGGGATTTCAATGCGATTCTGTTCTCTCAGGAGGCAGAACCCATGAGTTCCTCGACAATGTAAGGCACGAGTGATTTTAGGAAGTGTGTACAAGACTGTGCCTTATTTGACCTAAATGTTAGTGGTCCAAGTTTTACTTAGACCAACAAGCAAAGAGGTGATCTCTATATCGCTAGAAAGCTAGATAGAACCTTCATTAATTCAGTGTGGACCTCTAGGTTTCCTAGTTCTTATAGTGTCATCTATAATCCTAACATTTCAAATCACTCCCCAATAGTGGTTAGGGCCTTAATTAGTCAGTAAAAGAGATCCTCCCCCTTTAGGTTCTCCAACTTCCTAGTTAATCAGCCTAACTTCCTTTAGATAGTTGAGGAAGCTTGGTCTTGTTAGGTTAGGGGTACTACAATGTATTGTGTAGTATCTAAGCTAGTGGCCAAAAGAGCCCTTAAATTCCTAAATTATGACTAAATAGCTGATGTTAATGTAAGAGTAGAGAGATGTTAAGCCACTCTCAACAACATTCAAGATCAGACGAGAATTAAGCCCAAGTCTACCCAATTGAAAGTGCCATTCATGATTTGCTTAGAGCTCTAGGTGATCAGGAATCCTTCTTTAAGCAATCTTCCTGTATGAAATGGCTAAAAGAAGGGGATAGGAATACCAAATTTTTTCACCAATCCCTCATTGCAAACAGAAATAGGAACAACATTCACTTTTTAAATCTGGCCAATGGGAATAAAATAATAGGTCTTAAAGAGATTCAAGATTAGTTCCTGGCTCATTTTTAGGGCTTTAAAGGGAGTACTAAAGCCCTTCTCCCATCTAAAGAGTTTGTGGCCAATCTCTTCCCTCTTGTTTTACCAGAAGGCCTATCTAACTCCCTTATTGTTGAAGTCTTAGAATAAGAGATAAGAGAGGCATTAAATTCCCTTAATCCGAACAAGGCCCCAGGCTCTAATGGGTTTAATGGTTTCTTTTTTAAACAATCTTGGCATATAATAGTAGAGGAAGTCACTGAAGCAATAAGAACATTTTTAAGCATAGGAAACTTCTTAAAGAACTCAACTCCACTTTTATCTCCCTAATTCCAAAAAAGGATCAACCTTCCACTATGTTAGATTAAAGACCAATTTCTTGCTGCAATTTTCTTTATAAGGTAATTGCCAAAATTATAACAAATAGGCTTAGAGAGTCTCTTCCCCTAATTGTTAGTCCTAACCAAAGCACATTCATAAAAAATTATCGCATAGGTGATAACATTTTGCTAGCTCAAGAAATTCTTAGGAATTATCATCTATCTAATAACCTTAAGCGATGTGCTTTCAAAGTAGACCTTCAAAAAGCCTATGAAACCATTCATTGGGAGTTTCTCATAAAAGTTTTAGTTGCTGTGGGTTTACCTGGGAAATTCATTGAGCGGATTAAAGAGTCCATATCTACCCCTTTGTATTTGATTCTAATTAATGGAAACCCCCTCCAATTTCTTTAGTGGGAAGTTAGGCCTTAGACAAGGAGATCCTTTATCCCTAATGGAGGTGCAAAACTATTATACTCACCCACCTCGTATTTGTTGATGACCTTATGCTGTTCTGCCATGCTGATTTGCTTTCAGTTAAATCTTTACTAGACTGAATTCTCTCAGTTATCTGAATTGAACATGAACCCCTCTAAGAGTAAGTTTTTCTTATCCCCTGACTCGGATCATTTGATTCATCAAATAGAAATGATGTCGGGTCTTAACAAAGGAAATCTTCTCATTAAGTATTTGGGGGTACCTCTCATTACCGGGAGGTTGTCCAGAAGGGACTACAGTTCCCTTTTAGAGAAGATTTGCTACTAGGATTAACAAGTGGACTAATAAAAACCTTTCCTATGCTAGTAAGCTTTAATTGATCATTTTGGTGCTTTCTTCTTTTCAAGTTT
Source organism: Erythroxylum reticulatum (assembly GCA_025504915.1). Lineage (NCBI taxonomy): Eukaryota > Viridiplantae > Streptophyta > Magnoliopsida > Malpighiales > Erythroxylaceae > Erythroxylum > Erythroxylum reticulatum. The sequence continues at coordinate 16,706,190 of JANSVA010000216.1, forward strand.
ATTGGTCAACAATTTTCATTCTACCTTCTTCCACCCTAAAGGAGATAGAGGCAAAACTTAGGAATTTTCTCTGGGTTGGGAAGGGGAACTCAAAATCCTATGCCAAGGTTAAATGGTCTGACATTTATAGATCCAAAAGGGAGGGGGAATTAGGGATTAAACACTTACCTACATGGAATAATGTGCTACTTGGCAATAGAATCTGGATTTCGTTCCATGATAATAAAGCTTTGTGGGTTAAGTGGGTACATTCCATAATTTTAAGGAGGAGGAATTTCTAGAGTGTCTAATTGAATAACAATAGTTCATGGAGTTAGAGAAAAATTTTATCAGTGAGGGACAAAATAGGGAACTAATTTAGATTTAGGATTGGAAATGGTGTCTCAACTTACTTTTGGCAGGACCCTTGGCACTTAAGAGAAATCCTACAACTTTTTCCACTTCGAGGGTCATCAATAGATCAAAACTAAGAATGACAGCAAAAGTGTCACAAGTGATTAAAAACAATCTGTGGTGTTGGCAAGAAGTCACAGCAGAAACTATAGGAAACCTAGAGCCCCTACAGTACCAACTGGACAGCTCTCAACCAGATAGTTTAGAATGGTTAACTAGGCCAACAAATCAGTATACTTATACCAATACTTCAACCTACACTTTTTTGAGACCCCTAATCTAGAGAGTCCCTTGACATACTCTAGTATGGTTCAAAAGGAACAACCCTAGGTGCTCTCTCATCTTATGGTTGGCTTTTCGTAGGAAGTTACAAATAAGAGATAGACTCCTCTACCTTCACACCCCAAATCATTGTTCTTTATGCTTCAAGGACAATGAAACAATAGAAAATTTATTCTTTGACTGTTCCTTCTCAAAAACAGTGTGGGTTCTCTGCCTTAATTATTTCTAACTCAACCTTCCATACCAAATAAACCTCCATTCCATTCCCAATTGGTTGAACCAATCACAAAATTTCAAAACTTGTGACCCCAATCTTTTTCCAATCATTCTTTCAGTTGCAGTTTATAATCTTTAGAAAGAAAGAAATTCCCAAACCTTCAAAGATGAAGTATTAGAGGAAGGGAGCTTGAACTCCAGAGTGATCAACCAAGTTATGGAGCAACTCAGTGCAAACATCGAGAGAAGATAATTGTAGGAGTTATTTTAGTAACTAACAATAAAAATGCAGTTTTCTGTTTCAAGTAAGCAAAAAGGAAATATCTGCAACTACAGGCAAATGGAATTCAACCCAAGGCAAGCCATCCCCAAATTAGTGCAGAAAAGAGTTGGTGGTCATCAGGCTTCCATAGAACATCAAAGTTGTGGAAAATAAGAAGATCAGTAAGCAACATATCAGAAGGCACACTTTTTGGATGGAACTCAGATTAAACTTGGAAATGGGGAAGCAGAAGCAAGTTGTAGGTTTGACCAGAGAAGGATGGGAGAGACTTCAGTGGGTAATGAACAAATAAGTAAGCAAGCAGCACCAATATATCCCTCAGTATTTCACTACATAAACCCCCTTTAAACAAGAGGTAATTGCAGCTACGTGACTAAACTCATGACAGGAAGATGGAAACTTTTACTATTGTTGTGGTATTGAAGTGAATTCTGAATTGAGCTATGTAAATGCTAGAAAAGATCTGTATTTCTTTCCTTTAATACATTGTAAATGTTAGTATAGCAGGTTGGAAGTGACTTCCTAAAGGGTCACTTGGTTGGTATAAATGTGTAGGCAGAATGTGGTCGTGCTTAGATTCATAGGGAACCATTTTGTCCAGTGTCCAAAGGCTAGATACCTTTCAGGTTTGGGACGGGAAGGTATCTAAGCAACCCATGGTTTGTACATAAACTCTTTTTGATTAATTCAATTCTCTGATTTACTAAAAAAAGAAATTATGATGAGATCATAATTGTGAGATATAATTTGTATTTATGTATTATTCCTAAATCGTTCCTAGTTATAGTTACATCAAGACAAGATATTGATGAAATGGTAAAACTATCACATGTTATGTTTCTTTCTTATAAATAATGGAATGTTACTTATATGTTTATAGATTTCTTTATCATGATGGTTGTATAATTTATCCTCAAGCAAAGATTACCAACATATCTTTTGTACAATATTTTGATTTTACTTACGACCTATTCTATTTAAGGTAGCTCAATCAGTAGTGATTGAATACATTATCTATATAAAAATATAGCTATTATAAAAAGAATTAGAATTTATTTAGATAAAAGAGTATATTTAGATGAAATGGTGTTTGTTGCTATCTGCTCCAATAACGAATCATTAGTTTAATTAGCTATATAAAGATAGTTAAGTAATATATAAATGATTTGTCATCTTAAAGTAATTAGAGAGTATGTTTTACGATTCTTGATTAGTAATGATTTAAGAAATTCTCCAGCCAAAATGAATTGACATTTGAAAAGATGTTTTCAAATATCAATTATAAACTAATTACTAAATAGCATGATGAATATGATTATATCTAATAAGAGTAGACACTATATCTATATTTTATGTCCAATTGGAACATCGAATGATGAAAAGATTAAATTATATATCATAACCATACACGAAAAGGTTAAGTCAAAATATTTTGACATTTCTAATATTTGAGTGGTAATGACATGTTACTAGACATCAATCTTAATCTATGATTATAAATTATTTAATTGCATAATTAAAAATAAATTAAATTTATTTAATTCTAATTATGAATTCTAATTCTAATTTATAATAAATGTCAACATAATAATAACCTAATAGGTCACTTTTTTTTAGTTTTTTTAGTTTTTGGTTTTTTAGTTATTTGTCTTTTTTAGTTTTTCATTTACCTTTGATTGCTGTTCCTTTTTACTCCTCTCTTTGAATCTCTAATCCATGTACTACGTATAAAATAGAATATTATAGGTATATCCAACGAGGTTATCTTTGTGTTGAGGCCAAGAACCTCATTTTGGGGATGCAAGTTTCATTATTTATTAATTCATTCTTTTTTTTTATAAAAAAAGAAAGAACCTAATAAGTCACACATTTACTTAATTTAAATTAAGTTTTCTATTTTTAAATTCTCTTTAATTGTGAAGTTTGAAAAACTTTAAAAATCAAATATGAGATATTTGATTTTATTAAAATTAAACTCAATTATAATTAGAGCTTGACTTTAATTATAGTTAAAATATTTAATTTTATTAAAAATAAAAACCTATTGTTTTTCTATTTATAGTAATAAGTATAAGAGAATTAGGACTTCTACTTGATTTCTCTCAAATGTTAAGTTTTTTTATTGATCTATAGACATCATTAGAGACTTTAGAGACTGAAGCATAAAAAGCTTGTCATTGACAGATTAGAAAGGTTTTGAAAAAGATTTTAGTAGGAATTTCAAATCAGGTACGATTTATTTATTTTACGATTTATATTTTCAAGTTAAAGGTGAGCCTTAAAGTAACTAGTAAAGTTACTCATTTATGATCAAAATGTCACAAATTCGAGTCATAGAAACAACCTCTTTGTAAAAATATGCAAAGAGAAGATTGCATAAAGCAAAAAGACTTATGTAATGAGACATATTGTGAGTTTTTTTTTTTATATTTTCAAGTTATTCAATTATTGTGATTCAATTAGAAATCGAAAACAATTTATTTTTTTGCCGAGTTCTTAATTCTATCATGATTGATTTTTTGATAAAATGAAGATCTAAGATAACTTTAATGTAATTATAAATTCTAATTTATTTTGTCATCTTAATGTTTCAATGATTATAAATGAATGATCATATATGAATCTATCGAAAACAACCTTGACTAGTTAGTAAAAATAAATACTCTAGGAACTTCCCAGCCTCGACATTTTAGTGAAACTTTTACTAAATGATTGTTGTGATTTTTTTGTAACGAAAAAATTTGATCTTAAAAAATCTTTTTGAAAAATAATTTTTACAAAACTTATGAAAATTATTTGAATCAAAATTTTTTCAAAACACTATTTGGTTGTTTGAAATTTTCCTTAAGCTATTCACTTGCAATATATATATTTTCTAAGAAATATGCCTATCCATTACATACTTGGAGCAAAAAATGCAACAATTAAATTGATAAGAGCACATTAAAATTTTAAGAAATCCCTAAGGCAAAGACAAGCTTAATCCCATTGCTTACTACAACATTAAGAAAAGAGTTCCACTCTATTATTCAGCTGGATGACTGTTCAAATTAATACTAGTGCACATGTACAAAAACACAGATGACAAACCATTAGAAACGTTGTAATCCGCGTAATCTGCATAATACGACGACCACTTAATTTGCTACAATTAAATAGGATAACATCATGCTACGAATCGAAGTTGAATATCACAAGATAGCTGTCAAATAGAACCTGCAGGCAAAAAGGAAAACATCTAAGTTTATAGGAGGCCAAAAATGAAAAGAGAAGATGCAGCCAAATGAGAATTTTAGGTATAAAATTGCCCACGCACTTCACCAACATACATACTGGATTTTGGCTGCATTACAGAAGATTAATTATGTGTCTAGACTTTACGAAAAAGCTTAGTCGAGGCACTATATATGGAATATCGGATGTAGCTATTCAGGGTCAGAAGCATGTTTTTAACCAAATTATAAGTAAGAAATAAGGATAAAACATCACCATTTGTTGGCTGAAATAACACAAACATTTAAAGATACAATACAAGTTTTACCTCGGATAAATTCCAGAGTTTATATGCAAATCAACTCCAAGCCTAATAGGCAGCAATTATAGAATGTTGTCTTTTTCTTTTGAAATTATAGAATGTCGGTAGCCAAAGAAAAATATTGTTCAAATATCTCGTAAGATGAATTTGTGGAGGAGAACTTGAAACTGAAAATGTAGCATTTTTCATCGGTATAATAAATACCATGAGCAATCGATAATATTCAGCATTCAATGGCAAACCAAAATGGACACCTAAACTAGAAGAGGCCTCAAAAGCAATGACATTATAAGCAACAGCTTCATGTCAACAACTCAAGTATGAACAAGCAACGAAGATTAGATCCAGACAATTCAATACCAATAAGAAGAAGATCAAATCTCGGAAATACTAGGAAAGGAAGATGGGAATAAAGTTTAATCTATTAAATAAATTAAATGCAAATTATACATCAAATCTACCTCGAACATGATACAAAAACGATCGATAGATTAAACCATTTTCAAAAACTATCGTATAAAAAGTTCTCAGTGCCTGTTCAGAAACTAATTCAATCATGAAATTAACACTGCAGCCGATTATTTAACCCAAAATATGAAGACTGAATTCTGATAAAGACAGAACCTTCAAGAAGCATAGTGCTTGCCCTCACACTCAGGACTCTCGTTGAAATTCTCGGAGGGATATTTAGCGGTAACCATCCCAACCTCAAAAACCAAATCGTCTCCAGTGGACCTAATCCCTGTAATGGACCACCATTTGAACAAAGCTCGGACTCGGATGCCATCGACCTCAGCAATACTGCCTTTAACAATTTTCCCAGAAACCCTTTTGGAGTAGCTGGCCAAGTAGTTGTCGGGAGGAAGCGTGACACGACACGCGCGACCAAGGTCCACAGAAAACTCCCCAGAGGTCTGATTCAGAGTATAATCTCGGATGGAAGAGGGGAGGAGACCGATCGGAAATCCGTAATTGATGAGTTCGGTGTGGACGGCGATTGATGGCTCTCTTTTAGGAATGGATTGATGGGAATGTTGAAGCAGTAGTAAGAGGTAGAAGAAATTTAGGAATTTGAACATTGTGTGTTTGTTGTTATTGAAGAGATCTTTTGACTCGGATATCTGTTGCGATTTATACAGAGAGAGGCTTTGTTCTTTTGTTGGGAGGAGGAAGACGATAACTATCCGCTTATCCAATAGCGGTGCGGTCGATAACAGACCACGCAAACATGAAACGCCAACGGCGTCGTTTACTTCTTTCGAAAGAAAATGAAATGCAACAGAGATGCACCGAGAAACTCCTACAATCAGACAACACTTAACAAAAAAAATGTCACAGTTAAAAGTCACAAAATTAAAAATTTGTAATTAAAAGTAACTTTTTTATTAACTTAAAAATATTTTATTTCACAGATTTTTTGGACTATTAATTACGTTTAGTTTCTTAACAATTTTGTTTTTATAGTTAAAAATTTTAACAAGTTTTATACACTACAAGTGTTTAACTGTAGCTAAATTAGCCACTGTTGGCGTAAATTCAGGCATGAATCGTGATGTTCAAGCTCCCATCAACCCTCCAGGGCCCAGGCTTAAGCACAAATCGGATAACAATAATACACCTGGGAATATCAATTGCAACGCGAGCAAATCAAATCCATATCAACTGTTGGCAATGAATGTTTATAGGATTTTAAAACACTAATAGTCAGCAAATAAGACCATTAACCGTATAGAGCAACCGTTGCTGCTTCAAGGTATAGCACTACTTGACGAAGCCTTGCAACAGTCTCATGTGGTAATACTTGTTCAATCAGTGACGACGATGATGGAAAAATGTAACATGAGAAACTGCATGAGAGACTGGACTTTTTGCATGGGGAGAAATAGAATATAAGAGGAAATTGACAGCAGCACGGGATTCAGCAAGAGAAAAGTTCTGGAGAGTTTTCTTTTGCATCATTAACATATGTATAAGGAGCTAAAGAAACAGACAGCCAAATCAGTTACCCTTGGGGCTCAATGATACTTGTCCCCCAACCAAAAATTGTAGCCTTGAGATTGAATACAATCGCATATAAACAAAGAAAAAAAACTAATTCAGATGAGAATAATTTAAGTTCATCAACAACCAGGCTATAATCACACCAGATGGTAATAAACTATATACATACATATATATATAGAGAGAGAGAATTGATTCATTTGTGAAAGTATGGTAAAAGCGTGTACTACAAACTGAACATTTTAGTCAACCAAAAATGGCTGCAAAACACGTTACAAAATTACAGTGATATTTATCAGTGCTGATCTCAAATAGCCTACGCAATTTCTAGCCAAGCAACCTCATTAAACATTCATATGAAGTTATATGGCTTTAAAACTGCAATATTTACTTCAAAGTACGAACCAAACCTTAAACAAAGAAGGAATAGAAAATACTACAATTGCCTAAGAAAACTTTGCTCCTCTAGCATCCTATTTACCCTCTGCAATATCCAACAGAATGTTCTTAGGTTGACATAGCTGAAAATTTTCTGATGACGTCCCCATCACTGGAAAAAGTAGAAGAAATATTACGTAAATTGCTAAAATAGTGGGGAATTTACAGCTCTATAGGCAATTCGTAGTTGCCACATTAATAAATTTTAAGATCCTATTTGCATTTAACAAGAAATTGAAGGTACTATGTATTGGGTTATGGAACAATGGATCAACCAACATATTCGTTTTTCCTCGCTTCTCATGGTGAGCCAACTTAAGAGAATGTTCATCCTACTTTTAGATGGCCTATTAACATTTCTGGTAATAGACAAATGACTCCTGGCTAGTGCACATTAAGCATTTACTTCTCATTTAAGTGAAGAAAAGAGCTTCTTACCTCTGGATAACAATCTTGACGGTCAACCGTCTGGCTGTTTGTATTCAGATACACCTGGCATGACACACTTCCCTGAAACAATTTCAGGGTCATAAATTAAACTTACCGAGACAGAAAATATATCAAGTGCTCACTAGTACAAGATCAAATGAGAGAATTGATAAAATTGCCGCTCAAGGGATCCAATATACAGTGTTGAAGAAAATATACTCAACTGAGAAGCTATCACCAACAGCAGCACGTGTCACAACTTAAGCTGCTTGATGCAAAGCCCTCTTTATTTTGAGCCTGCCGTTGCCATTAAAAACTAAAAAGTTCTTGTTTTTTCTTCTGTTATAAACTTCATGCTAATATGAAGCATATTAATCTGTACGTTTTTGTGTTACAAGATATAAAGACCATTAATAGTCACACCTAGTCACTTCTAGAAGGAAGCACCTACCCAAAATACTCTCTGACTTCCAGAATGATCATAGTTCATGTAAAAACACAGTGGAATATCTAATAAAAGATGCATTATTAATGCACATCCAATGTAAAGACCCATAAAAATTGATATTGTAATCGTATACCCAAATCAAATATCCATAAAACAGCTACAATTTCTAACCCTTTCTAGTTTCTTTAAATGCCAGGACTGATAAGTTACGTACTATATCACATTGACACCAGTTATTGAGAAATACGATCAGACTACACCTTTTAACAAATTTCAAACATTTTTTTTATATTGAAAGTGGATACCAAAACTTTGCTTCTCAAAAGATTATCATATTACAATAGACGTCAAAGCGATGACAGAATTATCCTAGCAAGTTTACCTAATTCCACAAGTCTTTTTCTACAAAGTAGTGAAAATTTTCAGACAGAAAAGGGTTGCGTGAAATTCAGGAAAGTCATAAGGGAGACAGAAAGCCTCTTACTTCAATAGGAATTTTGAAGAACAAGAGATCAACGCTTCCTTTGACGAAGGTATGAGTATCAATGGGAATAACACCGGAAGCCAAATCCTGGATCAAGTAAAGGGCATCGTATATAACCTCAAGCCCATTCAAATCAAGCGTAGCGTTCACATACGACGACGCTCTTGCTCTAATCTTCCCTCCCTCAGACCTCACGAACCCTAATTCCCTCCCTCTGTACCCAACCGCAACATCAAGCGTACGGTACTCCAGAGAGAAATAATCTCTGTTTCGAACTCTTATGGTTAGCGAGAAGGAGAGATCAAGAGTGAGCTTTGGGGACGTATTGACTCGAACGTGGTTGAGTCGGAGTCGGGCTAGTTGAACATTGGGGTCCGAGGGGTAGAAGAAGAAAACAGCGGCGAAGAGGAGGACGACGGCTACAGTGAAGATTAGGAGGCGACGGTAGCACACATTGAAAGGGGGTCGGTAGGAGGTTAAAACGACCACGTTCTGGGGCTGCAATGGTAGGGATGTGTAGGGGACGGAGCGGCTGAACTTTGTTGAGGCCATTTGCTAACACCTTCTTACTGTTGATTGGATTACTTGTTTTTATACACAACTGTCAATTATTTAGAATATTATTTCTTATAAAATTCATCATACCTTTATTTTGTAACATTACACTACAACAATATGTGAAAAATATATCTTAGTTTATTTGACTTTATCATTATTTATAAAATAAGTTAATGCTGTTTAAATATTTTCTATTATTGCATTTCTTAAATTTTAGTGAAGGTGAATTGAACTACTCATAGGCTCTGGTTGGTTGGCACGGATTGTTGAATAGGAAAGTAATTTTTTTCCCGAAATTTAAATTATTACATTTGGTTCTTTTTTTGGGTAGGTAGGAAAGTAAAAACTTTCCTAATTTAGGAAAATCAGTCTCACTTTTCTTGGATTATAAATCCCAACATCCCTCTTAATATTTAGATTACTTTCTTCAGGAATTTAATTTAAAATTATATTGGCCAATTTAACCCTTCTTTCTCTCCTAACTCTACGACAACTCTTTTATAAGATCCTATCTCATTTTCAACCAATGTTACGAATACTGTACTAGACTTAGTATCAGATTGATTTAGTAATTAAAAATATATAAAATAAATATTAGTTTATAAATAATAATTTTTAAATTATTTATTTAAAAAATAAAATATTTTTATTAATACTTTATTAATAAATATTATA
>JANSVA010000216.1:16726190-16758580 GCA_025504915.1 Erythroxylum reticulatum
GAAGAAGGAGAGGATAGCGCAGCAAGGAATTAAAGTTGTAGCAAAGGAGTCGGTAATACTCTTCATCTTGTTCATGTTTATTATTATCCTTATACCATATCATGTATAGATTGGCATAATGATTTGGATATGTATTGCTTCCGCTACAAATAAAATTTCTAAAAAAGTTTTGAAATCTATCGGTTCTCTAAATATGGCATGCTTTCTTTTTTTCGATCTAACAAACTTTCGTCAGTGAATGAAATGAAATGTTGAGGTTTTTAAGTATTGTAAATTCTTTATGATGCCATTTAAGAGATTATGTTTACTCTAATATACATTTTTCATAGGATATGTATTTGAATGTCCTCTGAATATTAGGGTATATACTCCATGGTAATGGGATGTTACAAATGTGCTTAACATACTCGGAGAAAATACTTACCATACATCTTTGAAAGGTGGCTGGGGCATTGTAAAGTCTAAACGATATCTTTCTATAGGAAAATGTACCAAATGGGCATGTGAAGGTTATTTTCTCCTCATCCTCTGGAGCTATCATAATTTGGTTATAACCTAAATACCCATCAAGAACAAAGTAGTGAGATCATCCTGCAAGTCATTAAAGCATCTGATCAATGATTAGGTTAGAATTTTACAAAGTGTTTTCTTGTACAATTATATAAAAAATGACTTCCAACTCATCTTTACCTTATATATCAAAAACTTCTTAAGAAAAGCAATCAATGACGTTAATTGATAAAACAGAATGAACATCGCTAGGGTACATTATAGTTTCAAAGATATTAAAACGAGAAATTTCACTAACAAACTTCATAGCCAATTCTCTTGCATCCACGTCAATCTTTGTCTTTGATATATTAAAAAATGATTTACCCAAAAGGATTGGTGTAGAATTAGATAAAGGTTCTCCCTTCATATTTAATACATAAAAGTCAGTTACGAAATCCAATTCATTAACCTACTTAAGACATCTTTTATAACCCCTTCAGGATAAACGTTAGATCTATCTACTAATTGAATTATAACACATATTTCTTTCAAAGATCTTGAATTCAATGAAGTGTATATGGAATATGGCATGACATTATTTTAAGCTCCTAGATCTAACATTGCTTTTTCAAATCTAGTATCATCTATTTTGTAGGGAATTGTAAATGTAACTAGATCCTTACTCTTTGGGGGAAGCTTTCTTTGAATGACCCTAGGAACATTTTCTGCCACACTCACTTTCTTGTCTCTTCTTAATTTCCTTTTGCACGTGTATAATTCCTTGAGAAATTTTAGCATATCATGGAACTTGGTTTATGGCATCAATTAGAGGTATGTTAACCTATACCTTTTTAAACATTTCCAAAATCTCCTTATCTTACACCTCTTTCTTCGATTTAACAAACTTTCTAGGAAAACGAGGCAAAGTATTAGTAAAATTTTTAATCACAAGAGATTTAGAATTTACCTTAGTTCCCTTTTCAACTTGTTTTGTAGACACTTCAAGTTCCCTTTCATATTCTTCATCGTTGTCAATAACAAAAGTCTTATATGTTGCCTCAATTTCTTTACCACTTCTCAAAGTGATAACACTTGCATTCTCTTTCGGGTTTACAATTGTTTGAGAAGGAAGTTTACCTGAGCTCTAATTTTCCAATCGAGTTATAATAGTAACTATATAACTTAATTGATTCTCCAAATTCTGAATGCTAGATCTTGTTTGTTATTAAAATTGTATGGCATTATTTTGGAGTTGAGTGGTATTCCGAGTCAATGTTTTCATCATAGCTTCCAGTAAAGTTTTAAAGCTTGATGGTTGACCTTATCTTTGATATGGTTATTAGTAGGAGCCTTGTTTTTTTCCTTGCTATCCATAATTTTTCAATGGAGGATTCTTCTTCCATCCTAAATTAGGTGCATAGGGGTAGCTAGGAGCATATTTCCTTTGTGGTTGACCCAGGAAACTTCCAAAAGCATTCACTTGTTACTTAGAAGTCTTTTGAAAGGTCAGACACATATCAATGGAATGTCCTACCATTGTGTAAATTCTACATGCTTTGACTTATTGAGCACCATTTGTAGCCATTTGTCTCACTAAATATGTTAACCCAACTATCTATTCCTCCAATGTGGCAATACTAGCTTCACTGACTCTCAGTGTTCTGGGTTCCTCTTAAACATTGAATTGTTAAGAGCTAGCAGCCATGTTGGAAATAAGACTTTTAGCTTTAATAGTTGTCTTATATACCAATTCACTTCCACTTGTTGCATCTATCATACTTCTTTCTTGTGACAGAAGCCCTTAATAGAAGTATTGAATCAAAAGTTCACTAATTTGATGGTGTGGGCAGCTAGCACATAACCTCATGAAATGCTCCCAGTACTTATAAAATGTCTCCCCATGGTGCTTTCGAATTGCACATTTTTCCTTTCAAATATTTATAGCATAAGAAGCAAGGAAGTTCTTCTCTAAAAAAAGTCTCTACATCTCATTCCAAGTAGTGATTGATCTAGATGGCAATTAGTAAAACTAGTCCTTAGTGATGTCCCCCTATAAGAATGAGAATGCTCTCAACTTAATATGCTCTTCATCCCAGCTGACTTCATGATAGAACAGACTACGTGGAACTCCTTGAGTTGCTTATGAGGGTCTTCACCTAAAATACTATGAAAAGTAGGTAAAAGATGAATTAGACTAGATTTAAGCTCAAAAGCAACGTTAATAGTAGGAAAATCAATGCACAAAGGTTGATAATTAAAATTAGGAGTACCTAATTGCTTAAGAGTGCGATCATTATTTTGCTTTATCATGTCAAAATGAGTTTAGAAATGGAATCACTATAAGAATTAGAAAGAACATCTAAAGCCATTTGAGTTCCTAGCTAAGAATCAATTCTCCTATTAGATGGTGATGGATCCTTAAAACTTTGTGCAACTTTTCTTCTTGACTTGTGTAGCATTTTTTCAATTTCTAGATCAAATTTCAATTCAACAGGGTGGGAAGATCGTGTCATGCACTATAACTAACCAAACAGGAAAGGAAATTGACCAAAAATAAAAATAAACAAATTTAAAAAGCAAAGGATATTAATCCCCGACAATGGTACCAAAATTGGTTGCACATTGTAACTACACAAAAAATAGACCTATAACTATAGAAATGGTGAGTCTAGGTCTATTCCACAAAGATTAAATCCAATTACTTTTCATAAATTATAAGTATATGTAAAACAGAGGGGTTTGATTAAATGCATATTAGAAAACAAAGTAAAATTGAATATATAAAAACAACTCAAATTAAAACATAAGCAAAGTGATAAAATTTATGAATGGTTTGAGATCCAATTCTTCGATTTAATCTCGACCTATGCAAAATTTCATATACGTCATTGCATTATCATCTTCCCACCTCTCTTTAGACTATTGATCGTGAGTTAACAATAAGCTCTGTTAATCTTAGCTTTTCCTTAAGTCGTATTTAATCATAAAGAGCTTGTTAATTAACCATAACTATCGGATAACCTAGAATAAGCTCTCTAAGTTTAATCAAATAGTCACCTTACGAATGAGAAAAATAGACCAATCTAAGCGATAATCATATAAGCTTGGATTATTTAACCTAGGTTACATTATCCCTAATGATATAATACCATTAGCTGCCACAAACAAATTCAAACATGACTATTACATATTGTATTTAAAATTCTAGGAATGGTTCTCATGAAAAACAATCTAATAGAGCACCAAGGTCATTCTTACATAATACCCAATGAATAAACACAAGATAACATAAACAATCTAAAAAGAAGGAACAGACATGATACACAAGGACGATATGCTTAATGCGCTCTTCGACATCGATTGAACCTCCGAACTAGTGTTAGGAAGGTTAACCCTTAATCTTTTCCGTTAATCTCAAGAAAGATCCATGAATCACCTCTAGACATGTCAAAAATTGAAGAAGAAATGAAGAAAATGACGTCTATTCAAGTCTGCCCTCCATCCGTAACAACTTAATGCTTTTATAGTAAAAAATTAGGTTTATAATGGAAAGGTGGCAAATTTACCGGTGTGACTTGGTGTGTCATGCCCGTGAGTATAAATCATGGGTGTGACAAGGAGTGTCATAATCATGGGTGTGATAAGGAGTGTCATGCCTATGAAACTAGTGTCAGACATAAGTCTCACGACCATGAATAATTTATCATGGTTGTGAGACACATCCTATTCCATTACCTTCCATATCTTCATTCCTTTTAGTATTTTCTTCTCTCCTCTTCATTCTCACCCTTCTACTTCTTGCTCTATGAAGCCAATTAACTGTGAATTTTAGAAAGATGGCTCAATGAGATGCTTTCAGCTCACTTTACCTATTATGCTTCCAAATTGTATTTAAGATCAAATATGAACTAAAATGAGTGTCTTAAGCATTTTAAAGCATTAATCACTAAGTGTCAAGGATTAATTGTATAAATAATTATACACATATAAATTTATCTATTAATTCCAAATCTTTTTTATAAATAAAAAAACCTATTACTTGAAATAAGGCATAATTTTCTAAGTAATCATCCAGAATATAACCTTTTTAAGAAACTCATGAACTAAACTAAGACATAATGCAAACATAAATTATCAATATAAGATCCTTTTAGATTGATAGTTGATGATCAAAAACCTAACTAATAAATTTATCCTAACCACTAATAAGAATCACAGGAGATAGACTCCTGCTTCATGAATTCCATATGAAGTTCATATCATAAGATAGATTCCTGCTTCACGAATTCTATATCAACTTTATATCATAAGAGAGTGAGAGTGTTACTCCTCTTATAATTGCCAGCTCCCATATTAGAAGAATGTTTGTTTAGCTCATCAACTTTATATTAAGAGATTGGATCTTGAAAATATGTTAGTTTCTCTCCCACAAACATAGCTATTTAGATCCAAACATAAAATTTTAGCATCTTCTTTATTTAAATATGTAAAATTGGAAAACCAATTAAAAACATTACTCTAATAAATAACATTATGTTCATGGTTGCATTTCCTATTACTTTCCTTACACAACTGATTAGAGAAAGAACATTTAAAGAATAGGTGGCCATTAGATTCTAAAGATAACAAACTTAGGCTACATGTATGTTGGGAAAAGGAAAGAAGACACAACTAATTTGATCCATAGTGGAAATTCTTTCCCTAACTAGAAAACATAGAACTAAAGTGATTTTAAGGGATAGAATTTTATTTTAAACTATTGAAAATTAGTTAGCCTTAGGAGCTTAGGTTAAGCATATCAATGCAAGTCTTATTAGTAAATTTTCCTAAAGAATGACTCAATTATGAAGTTCTTTCTTCTTTAAAGGATTAGGGGCATATGATGGAAAATAGGTTCAAAAGAAACCTAAAATTCTATTACAATATTTCCAAGCTCTTCAATTAACTAAATTATGAACTCTACCATTATCAATAATAGAACATACTAACATTTAAATAGTTTGGAATTAAGTTAAAAGGAGAAAGGGAACTTCAATAGTCTATCTATAGCCAAGTATTATTCTTGATACCCACTTTGAACCATATCGATGATTAAAGATTTTCCCTTAGTTTAACAATTTGAACCATATTCCATGAAGTATCCACTCTAGGCTTGATAGTCTATAAGATTGCATTCCTTAGATGAAGTTTATACACCTATTTAACTTATAATGGCTTTTTATCATTGACAATTCTCTATAGCATCTTAGTTAGCATCCTTTTATTCATTAAATGGATAGATTTGATACCTAGAATCTTTTACATTTAGGTAAGTAGATGTCCTTCCAACTCACTTTAGCTAAAGGCTTAAAAAGCTCCTCCTTAATCTAGACAAAATTCTTTATAAGCTTTTCAATTTCCTTGCATAACATTTTAGCAAGATATATATGAGTTAACTATTAAATGTATAGATTGCTAAGAAAATAAACTATTAAAAATAAATATTGAATAAGCATTTAGTAGTCTAGCCTCTAATTCTACTTCTTATCACATTAAATAGCCTTAGCAATCTGTATAGTATAATATTTTTAAAGTAATTCGGATCCTAAAGTGGTTAAATTATAATAGTTAAGCCTAAAAGAGTTGCAAGATCCTAAACTGAAAGGGAAGCATTCACTAAAACCATTAAAAGGCTCTTCTCAATCATTAATTAATTTTATGAGGTAACAAAAAGATACGACATTATCAATATGGAATAATATCAAAGCATCTACAAATGCAAGATGAGTAATTGCAAGAAGCTATTTATAAAATATTTGTTGTTATAGTCTTTATCCTTAAGCCACAAGATCCTATATTTTTACACTATCAGATAAGAGTGAGCTTCCAAGGCCTTATTATGATTAGAATAAGCTTGTTTTTCTTTAAGCTTCATAGAATTTCTTTAGAATAGTCATAATGCTCCTTTGAGTAAGGCATCAAGTGGTCTCTTACTAATTCAATTGCTTTCTTTTTATCAATTTACATATTCACATTAAGTTTCTTTACGTCTTACTTAATTCTCATGATATTTCTATTAAATTTGTATAATGTATAGCCTTGAACATTTAATCTTTAGTCCATATCAATTGTTTCCAATAAACTATCCTTATTATAAAGAAATTTAAAGGATCTAAATCTTGATGTTCTTTTGTGGTCCTTAAAGAGATAAAGGATCTTTATTAATAAGTGATTTAAGTATAGTGAGACATCTAAATGTGTTTAATTGCATTGGAAATCTTGAATACATTTATAGTTAACCATACCCTTATCAAGTTTTTTCCTCGTGTACCAAGTTTGCTTTTGATTTTTACACTAAGTAAAAAACCTTCTATTAGATTTTAGGTCCATAACCTCTAAGTTAACTAGATTATATCATAGTTTATGACAAGGTTTGTTGGCACATCTTGCTCCCTTATATTTTGAAGATAAAATGGTGTTTGAAGTCTTTGAATAGGATCCAGGGTTAATTTAAATTACTTTTACAACCTAGAAGCTCATTCTATAATGAGGATTATTGAAAAGAAAAATTATATGCATAAATAAATGGGAACTAAAATGTCCCAATACCTAATATACCTATTAATATATGTACACACTGAAAGGAAGAAGAATATTAAATGAACTTAATCTAGTTAGGTTTATAGGAAACTAATACTTTACCAAGATGATTCTTATTAAAATTGGTAAAGAGTTTCAACCTATTATTAAACAACTAAAGACTATAACATTTTCTCATTTTTCAACTTAGTTTCAAAAAGTCCAAATATGAAAGACTTTATTAAGCTATTATATTCTATCAATATGCCCCTAATATTCTGAGCAAGGATGAGCATTAACATTTGGAAGTATTGGATAAACTACTTTTGGCTTTATGTTAAGACTTACTCCTTTCCACAATTTAGAATCCCTCATAGGCTCTGTTAGGTGAGTTAATGACCAAATTGGTTTCCTCTATTACCACAATCATAATTCCTTTAACATACTCCATAACATAAGAAGATAAGTATTAGCATCACTCTCCTTAGAAAAATAATCAATAGGAACCCTAAAGATAAGAATAATCAATAGGAACCTTAAAGATCTTTAATTAGTTTAAGGCCTAAACAGAAGCAAGGCAATCGAGAGGATTATCACTATTGATCATAAGAAGGATGACTAAGGTACTTATATAATCTAACGCTAGGGCTGGGGCCTATTGGTTTACCACTTCATTATTAGAAGGGGATTGAATAGAAGTTGTGGTGTGCTTTAATGAAATCAATTCATCATAATTACCTTTCTAAAAGCACTTATTGGTAAGCTTCCCAATGTGTCTTTATTATAGTAAGGATGGTCTCCATTAATAAAAGACCTTGATACTATCCTCCACCAAGGATCTTCTTCCTCCAATCTTAACAATGGAGTTTCCTTAAGAATTATTTGTTTCATATCCACACTAATATAAATATGGGCATAACCAACCCTTTGCATACTGAAGTTGCCTCATCCATGCATATTGGTCTACCAATATAACTTGCTAAAAGGCTTAAAACCTTGGTACACCAATATTCAAGAGTGATTTTTCAGAAATTTAACTATAATGGTACTTGCTTTTATTTAATTTCCTCAAACTTAATTCCCATCTTCCACACTTGCAAGAAGATAAGTAAACTATTAAGGTGCTTGAGTTCATCTTCTATAACTTCTTTAATTTTTTTCTTAGAGACATATTAGAATAAAAACTAATAGTCATCTTTAAAAAGCACCTCTAAGAGCGTTATGTTATTCCATTGTTTTATTTCCCACAACTTGATCATAGATAAAGCAAGTCTTTTTACTAAAAAGAACCTAATCATCATTGATTCCCGCAAGCTAGCTCCATCAAGCACATCTAGAGGAGGGAAAACAATTTCAATGTCCTAATTAAGGGAGGGAGGCATGAATTGAAAGGATGAGTTAAAGAATTCTCCAATTACAAATTTCCAATTTATAGACATCGGTGGCAATTGGTTTTAAAGAGTGCTTAAGTTAAGGGGATAAGGCATCGAAATTAAGTCTTAAACCTGCCTAGAAAAGGAAGGCATCATAGAGGCACCCTTAAGATAAGGAGAAATGAAGGGAAAATGGGAAATTAATAAAAGAAAGAGAGAGCATAAGTTCTAACCAAGGACAAACATATTTGACCCTATCTGAGAAAGACGGAAAGAAGCAGTTAATGCAGAACTAGGAAATTCAAAAAGAAATTAAAAAATTTTTAAGTTTGGAAGGAGAATAAAATTAAAGTAAGAAAACCCAAATGTTCTTGTGACTGGTTAGGAGAGTCAAACAATAAGGGCCTTGGAAAAAATTGAAAGGAAAAGGATTCATAAGGAGAAAGTAGGCACTATCAAGTAAGAAAGAGAGATAGTAGCAAAGAATAAAACAAGAAAGACAACATGACAGTGAAGGAATCAAACATGAAGAGAATGGAGCTTAACTTGAAATCCAAAGAATTTGGAGGAATAAAAAGAATGAAAGAGGATTTGAAACTAAAAAAGGAGAATAAATAAACAAAGGAAGGAGATTTAAAAGCTGCTAGAAGAAGCCTAGTTAAGCCATGAGAGCTCAATCAATTTAAAGAAACGGAGGAATGTTTCTCCATAACCATTTCCTAAAATTTAAATTCTATCATGACTAATCCTTATCAAAACTATACTAAATTACATATATATATGATTTTTCTTTTGTAAATTTACTTGTATTGCATTTGTATTAAAAAGTTGGAAACTTTCTACATCGATAATGCTTTGTTTCTCAATAAGGTAAATTTTAAATTAAAAATATTAAAAATATTTAAGTGAAAAATAATATTTAAATTAAAACAGTTTGATAAAAATAAATGTCAACAGTAATATAT
Source organism: Erythroxylum reticulatum (assembly GCA_025504915.1). Lineage (NCBI taxonomy): Eukaryota > Viridiplantae > Streptophyta > Magnoliopsida > Malpighiales > Erythroxylaceae > Erythroxylum > Erythroxylum reticulatum. The sequence goes on from JANSVA010000216.1 coordinate 16,735,579, forward strand.
CTTAAATAATTATAAAATTAAAAATACATAAATGAGTTGAAAGAGTTCAAGCAATTTCAATATTTACATTCTAATAAATTAAGTTGTATGATTCTTAATTTTCTACTTGCTTTCCTTCCTCTAGCATCTCTTTTTCTTCTTCAACTACATTCTACCTAGCCCTCTAGCCTCCTGCTTCTACCTCCATCTCTTATAATCTTTATGGGTATTTTGGGCTTACCTTGCCACCATCCTCTTTTGCCAACTTCCTTTTCTTTTTTAGAAACTTCCCCTTTAGCCTTACAAAACTATCAAAGTTGATTTCTTTCCTTTTTTAGGTCTGGCCCCTTAAAATGCTGACATTACCGACCCAAGATAAATTTGAATTTCCACCTTCACCTCATCCCCTGTAGATTCCCCACCAACCCTACCTATCTCTCATTTTACTTCCTTCACATCTCCTTACTTTCGAAAAGTTGGAAGCAAGCGTTGGGAGATCACCATCCTTTAAATCTTTCATTTGAACCACTCAAAGAGATTGACGGCAAACTTATTGTATACCTTAAGCTTGAAATTTTGGAGGAAAGGGCTCATTACTTGGAATCCACCCTTATCAAGTTATTTTTTGACCAAAGACCACCCTTCCCAGTTATTCATAAATGGGCTCATAGATTTTAGAAAAATAAAGGAATGATAGATGTTTTCCTTTTAGAGGAAAATCCCATTTTATCCACTTCCTCTTAAAACTTTGAAGCTTCAAAAATCCTTGAGGAAGGACCTTCACACATTGGCAATCAACCTATATTGTTATAAGCTAGGAAGCCTAGTTTAAATATGGAAACCATCAAAATCCAGAGTATTCTACTCTAGATGAACTTTTATAATATACTCCTTTAGTATTGGACTACTTAGGGTCTAAGTGCCATCATAAGTTTTATTGGAAAACCCTTATATATTGATAAGAATACTACCACGAAGAAGAGGATAGGCTATGTATGTATCTGTGTTAGTATTGATATGTCCTAAGTGCTTCCAAATGAAATCCCCTCAATGAGGCTAGGAGAGGGTAATAAACTTTGGGAAGACAATAATAATATCTCCTATCATTGGAAATCGCCCTCTAAACTCTAAGGAATGGTGTGGAAAGCAACTGGGAGAACCTTTAAAATAGATAGCTACCAAGAATTAATGGGTACTGAGATAAATGAACAAGACATGAAGTTTGTAAGTCTCTAAATGATGATAAGATTCATAATCAATTATAGAGTCATTGGAGATTTCCTCAATGCACGTTTAAACAAAAAATGAACCTTAAATGCAATATCATCTATCTTGGTTCTCTGGTGAATAATAATCAAAATGAAAACCTTATCAATACCCCCAGAACTCCAACAAATAATTCTCTACTTACTGCTGCTGACAAACAAGATGCGACTGCTACTCCTATTCTAATATATCAAACTAGTAAGGGAATGGGAAATAATACTGAGGAATCCATTGAACAATTCCAAACTATGGAGAGGAGAAGATCTTAAAGGAGCAATGGGAAAGGCTTCAAAAGTAATCATTACTTAATAAACTTCAAAAGTCAAGTTTATTAAGGAATGTTAGGGGTATAAATTACCCTACAAAGCAAACTACTTTAAGGGATTTTGTTATAAGGGAAAGGACTTTTATAGTAGGATTACTTCAAACAAAAATAAAGTTAGAGAATATTGGAAAATTGGGTACTTTGGGGACTTCATGGAAAATGCTTATCAATCACTCTCACCATATATATTGGAGAATTATAATCTGCTATAAGGCATATGATATTCAGGTGGATGTGCAAAACTCAAATGACTAAGCCATGCATCTCAACATCTTCTTTTTGCAAGGGAATATTGACAATATTATTTCCTTCTTATATGCTAGCAACTTTGGCTTTCAAGGGAAAATTTTATGGAATGATCTTAAAAGTCTCAACCGTAACATTAACAATCCTTAGTTAATATATAGAGATTTCAACTCAATACTATACCAATCAGAGGCTCAAGGAAAATGCAACTTTAAAAACTTTTTTTAACAAATTCAAAGGATGCATGGAAAATTTAGTGGTTACTAATTTGAAACATAATGGACACACTTTCACTGGTCCAACAAACAATACCTTAATTATTTTATCAAGAAAAAGTTAGATAGAGCATATGTTGATGTCATCTGGTTAGCTCAATTTCCTAATATCTTTGCCAATTTTAAAGACCCTCTTTCCTATGATCACACAAAAAATATGGTCAAGGAATTATTTAAGAAACCTGCAAGATACTTCCCTTCAAATTTAATAACTACTGGTCAATAAAGTTGATTTCGAGGATCCTTATATAAGAGGTGCTGATTATTTCTTTGTGGGCAACAAACAATTCATTTGTGTTTAAAAAAAGGAAATTAAAAGTTAACTCTCAAGGTACTTAACTCCCTATGAGGCACTAGTACTGATAATGCTTTAAACACTGTTAAGAATGATTTTACAGATATCCAGAGGCTAATTGATAATTCTCCTCATGATACTCATCTTTTATCCAAAAAAAAAGCCCTTTCCAATTATATGCATGTTGTTAGTAACCATTATTCCTCACTTTAGCAAAGAGTAAAGTTATTTTGGCTTAAGGAGGGTGACAAGTGTACAAAATTCTTCTTCAACACCATTATTACGAGGAAAAACTAAAACAAACTTTGTTCTATCACCAGGAATGATGGATCAGTGCTACAAAATCACAATGACGTCCAACATGAGGCATTGAGGTACTTTAATACACTTCTTGTAACCCCTAATTTATCTTTTAGTTCTTATTTTAAGCTTTGTCACTTCATCTTGACGAAAATTGCCCCTATGGATTTTGCTCTAGTAACCAAACCTGTAGATGATAAGGAGATTGGAGATGTTGCCTTTCATATGGATGGTATGAAAGAACTTAGACCTGACAGATTTTTTCCACAATTCTTGGAACATTAAAGGCTAATTTGTTAAAAATACAGTGTATGACTTCTTCTTAAATGGTGTCCTCCTCAAGGAAATCAATATAACTTTCTTATAATTGATACCAAAAAGACCCAATCCCTCTAACTTCAATTATTTCGACCCATTACTTGCACCAATTTCCTTTACAAAATCATCTTCAAGATCTTTCCATATAGATTGAAGAAAGTTGTAACTCCACTCATCAGTGATAATCTAAGTGCTTATTTATGTAACAAACAGATTAAGGATAATGTCTTAATTTTTAAAGAGTTGTTAAAAGGTTACTCAAGATCTAATTCTACTCCCATTTTATTATTAAAGATGACTTTCACAAGGCCTTTGATAGTGTTAGTTGGAAATTTCTATGGAAGATGTTAGAGGATTATAGATTTCCTAGTGTTTTTTTGGATGGCTAAAAGAATGCATCTTAACTGCCAACTATTCAAAGATGGTAAATGGTCGTCTTAAAAGCTATTTGAATTCTCTTCCCTACCTCTTCATTCTTTACATGGAAACTCTTAACCTAATCATCAAGTATAAAGTGGAAACCAATTCCAAATTATGGTTCCATTTTGGATGCAAGAGAATTTGATTCACTAGTCTTTTGTATATGATCTTCTTTTATTTAGTAGTGCCAAAATGTAATCCATTCAAAATTTTATCTGGTATATAAATCATATTTAATAAAAGAAAATTCATGTTTTCCAAAGGTGCATCTTCCTTATAATTTCATATTGAAACAATCAATAAAATGAATATGAACTCTCCTTCATTACTATTTATGTGACTTCCTGTTCCTACCACAAGACTCATTGATTTTGATTGCCTTCCACTTATTGACAATTCCAAGAAAGAATAAATTCCTGGGTGAAAAAGTTTCTATCTTATATAAGAAAGCTCTAACTTATTAAATTTTTGCTCTATACACTCCATATTTATTGGAGCTCCTATATTTCTCTTTCTAAAAATGTCATCAAATTAGTTGAAAGTTTGTTCAAGAAATTCTTATGGAACCATTTGAATGGTATAAATGTTGTTGCTAAAGTTAAGGGGTCTGACTTGTGCTTTCCCAAGGAGGAGGGTGTTTTAAGTATCCTATCAATCAAAATCACCAACCATGCCTTAATCCTCAAAATTCTATAGTGGATACTCAAGGATAAAAAATCCCTGTGCATTTGGTGGTTACATTTATATTTTCTCAAAGGCGAGTGCATATGGGAAACAAGAAAAAATTCATCTAACTTTTATTTCCTAAACTAGCTACTTCATTTTATGAATATAATCTAAAATGATGTTTCTTATAAGATTGGCAATGGAAGATAGATTTCTCTAAGGTTTGAAAATTTGTCTGGATAAGGTCAGTTTATTGACTCCCAAAGTACATCAAAAAACTCTCTAATACTTCCTTTTCACACTAAACTTAGCTTATTAATTAATGGAAACACCTGGAAATTACCTTAAAGACTAAGCCATCCACAACCTTATACCCTCTTAATCCATCTACTCTTCATATTTTTTTATTGAAAGGTCCATCTAACTAATAAACTATTAAACAAGCTTATTAAGGATTTGCTTAGAAGGAAGAACCTTATCGTGGATTGGCATAATATAATTTGGAGCAATGTATTGCCATTTAAGATCTCTTTTGTTCTTTAGTTCACCATCAAGAACAAGCTTAACATTGTTCATAGAATCAGTCATTTGGATGTTAACAGATCCTGTCCATGCTTAATATAAGAAGAATCAAGTGATCACTTGTTTTTCTTATGTATTTCTATAACTAAAATTTGGGAATATGCTAAGAGAAAGTGCCTTTGGTCTGCTCCAGGAAGCACGATCACTAGCACCATTCATTAGCTTTCAACCTAGAATTCTCTTCCTATGTCTGTTAAGCAAATATTCAAAATAGCTATGGGACTTTGTGTGCAAATTATTTGAAAGAAAGGAACTCCAGGATATTTGCAAACAAGTTAACCAAAATTGAGTCACTCACTACAGAAGTCATCAATAGGATTAGAGAACTTATCCTATTGAAGAATATTGCACTAAATGGTAGCTTCAACTTATTAATCTCTTTAAACCTTTAACCAAAGTATTTACATTTGGAACACATGATTAGTGGTAGAAATATCCATTAAGTTTTGTAACATGTGGAAAGGTACCACCCTTTAACTTTATTTTCATTGTAATACAATCTTTTATTAATGATATTTCATTTGTTTTTTTAAAAAGGGAGTTTTGGCTACGTTTTTTAAACTACAATTTGAAATTTATAGTTAAAAGTTACTCTTTGGCCATGAAATTTCAAAATCTCAACCTATTGTAACAATACCTCCAACTTAAAAAATATTTTGCATGTTCTTTAAAACTATTTGTTAATTTTAGGATATGCTATGTTTTTCATTCATAACTAAAAGGAACTGATGACACTTTCTTACTATAAACTTTGTTTTGTAGAGGAAGGATTGTAGCTACAAAAACTATTCCATAGCTAAAAAGATTTAGTGACATTTTGTAACTATAAAATTATTTTCATAGTGAAAGCTTTTTAGCTATAAAATATTTTTCTTAATTAATATGATTTGACAAAGTTTTTTAAATGTGAACTTATTTTCATAGCTAAAAACCTTTTGTTACAATTTTTTTAAGCTAAAACACATAGGTCCCTTAACTATGAGCTAAAAAAATAAATTTTGTAGTTAAAATGATTTTGCCACTAAAATATTTTCATATCAAAAAAAGAAAAAGAATAAAAAAAAGTTGTTTTGATAACCCAAAGACACTCCTCTTCTTTTTCTTTCGTCTTTCTTTGTCTTTTAATTTCTCCCTTATTTATCTTCCATCTAGTGTATTTTCTTTAGTAGTTCAAGTTTCTTCATTTGTTTTTTTCTATTTTTATATATGTTATATATGACTCTTCTCTCCAAGCTTACAGTATCTCTAACATGTTTTAAAATGAATTTTAAACTGATCAATTATTAAAACCTAAGTTCTGTAATTCACTTATAAATATAAAAATGAGTTCTTTTCTTAGCATTATTTTTTGATCTTTTTCTATTAACAGGACAACCTATTGTTGTTATTTTTAAGTTGCTAAGTAAATAGTGTTGTGTATGTAAGCTTTTATCTATAAGCTTACATATAGTGAAGCTTTTTTTATGGTGATCATTTTTGTCTCACCCTACTGCTATTTACTAATTAAAATATCATGACTATTTAGCTTAACAAAATACTCTTTCCTCATAAGTACAGAAGTAGAAAGCTTTAGACTTTTGGATTCTTGAAAACCATAAGATGTAATAGGATTAGGGGAGTAGTTTTTGGGATCACTTTGGGATGTGAGTTCAAGTCCAAGTATAAGATGTGAACAATGGAAAATTTGTTTAATACATTAGAAATAACTTCTGAGTTAGTTCATACTAACTAGCCTTTGATGCTAGCGATAAAGCAAAGGAGACATAGCAGTAAATGATTTCTTTAAACATGCGAGAGATGAGGACAAAGGTTTGAATTAAGGTGTATAGTGCCTTAAGTTAAATGGATTTAAGAGAGATGACTCACCTAGAATTGATCAAAGGTGTAAAGCCTAAGTTTACAAGTCTTGTGTGAAAGAACTTCCTTTGAAATTGGAGGTTTTGCAAAGCAATAGTTAGGGTTAAATTCAAAATAACATTTATTTTCTTTACAAATTTAGAGATACTAATAAGGTTATTAGAAATGGATGGAGCATGTAAAATGTTTGAAATAGATAATGAGTGATTAGGAAGAAATGGAGAATAAATAATAGAGCGACAAAGTCGTTTAATAGACAAACCTACTATATTGCTTATATGTAAACTTTTCATAACTCTTATAAAGAGCCCTGTGTTGAAGATTAAAGTATCTTGGAGTAAGGTGGCCAGTAGCTCCAGTATCAAGGTACCAATTGGGATCAAACAGTGCTTTAGTTATAGTACCAAAAATAAAATTATTACCATTCGTAGTACTAATAATAGAGTAGGCTTGATTAACTTGTTTACTATATTGGAATCAAAGGCTAGGTGTTTTCTGCTTTTATAAGTAAATTACTTTTATTAGTTTAGCATGTAGATGGATTATAAGCCTAAATTTAACATCCCCTGTGGCCTTTGTAATATATTTCTCTAAAGGAGCTTTATATAGAATAGTATATAAAAGTTGACTATTCTATTAGACATCATATCTAAAACACTAGTGGAATATATGGCACACAAATAGCAAATTTTTAACTTTCCCTTTTCATTATTTTATTATCTTTTCTGCTTTTGTAATCGAACTTCTTTTATCAATTTAAGCATTGAGGTGATTACAAACCTAAATTTAACATCTCCTTTGTCCTTTGGAATATATTTCTTTGAGGGATTTTTATGTAGAGTACTATATAGATGATTTCTTTCACATACCGATTTGATTACTTATTTTTTATAGGAACATTGATTTGATTAGTTATTTTTTTCTATAGTACTTTCTAGGAAACCTATGGTAAGTTTAAGTCTAGAAATCTAATTTTTTATTATTTGTTATATTTAAATATTTGTTTGACATGAAAAGAGATGATGTCGATAACATTTTGAGTAGTTTTTTGTTATAACAAAATAGAACATATTTGAGACTTTCTTTTATTTAAGGTAGATGTTAAAATATTAAAGCTTAGATGTATGCATCTTTCATTTCAATGATTTTGAGTTTCATTAGAACATGTTCCATATCCATTGCAAGTCTAAAACATGTGGCTTAACTATCTAGTCTTTGTTTTTGTTTTAGTGGAACATTTAACTCAGCCAGCAAGATTATAGGTAAGGATATCGTGAAGTTATCATGTGATATGAGGGCTTTTAATTGATTCTTTCTTGAGAGTTTTGTTATGCTTGTTAAGAATGATGATATTAATACTTTAATTCCAAATGCAGTTCAACAGGAGGTGTTGAAGTTCATAATATCGAAAGCATAAATTAAATCAAATCTTACAATTTCTGCTTTAGAATTTAGAGCTATTTTTAAAACTCACTACTTGAATTCTTATGAAAGTCTGAGTAAAATCTTAGATACATGGACTATAGACATATGCTTGAACACATTTTAAAACTGATTAGGAACTATTTAGGACATATTTTGAAGTGGCTTTCATATTCTTACTCTATAAAAGTGAATGTTCATATAGGCTTCGGATATGGGTTTATACTTCCTATTCTAGCCTAGCTCATATTTCTTAAATAAAAAATCTTATATTATCATATATCTTGTTATAGAGTTTTTCATAGTATGCTAACCAATTGCATTCTTTGGTAGAATTCAAACTTGGTATGTCAATTTTGATTTACCATTACGTTATTTACTACTTAAATTACATTTATTAATTCAGTAATTTATTTATGATTAAATAAGTACATGGATAAAAGTTAAACGACTCATAGGAAATGATCCAGTTAATACTTAGAAGGGGTGAAGACTTTCATGAAATTTGTAAAAGATCAACTGGGTTCAAAATGTCAAATTCTTTTTCTATGCATAGATTGCTTAAGTTTCAATAATAAAATTCAAGGTTTATTATATAATCACTTGCTAGTATAAGCCATACATAAATTATGTACTTGATGGATTTATCATAGTCAATGTTCTGATGCAAGTAACACTAGAAGTGTTAATACAGGTGATGATGGTGACAACAATAATGATATAGATGATAGAGATATTAATGACAATATAGATGATGGGACTTGTGAAATGTTAGAGGATGTTGGGAATTATATGGAGATTACAAATGATAGTACTTTACCTAATACATTTGGTAGAATTATGGAAGATAATATTGAGAAGTTATTATAAGTTGCTCACGAAGTGTTATATCTTAGATGATCTACTTTCTCGCATCTATCTTTTCTTTTCAAGTTGTTTCACTTGAAGGTATATAATAGGTGGAGTAACAAATCTTTTGACATGCTGATTGAGTTGCTTAATAAGCATTATCGTTTGGGCAAAAATTGCCTAAAATCTTACTATGAAACCAAAAAATTATTAAGGGACCTTAGATTAGGATATATGTGAATATATGCTTGCATATATGATTGTATTATCTTTTGGAAGGACATTAAAGATCTTTGAGAATGTCTTATTTAAGGTACATCAAGGTGGTAAGTGGATGTAGGAAAAGGAAAAAAGATACTGCCTAAAAACTTGAGATCTTCCTTACTAAACCATGACCACAAAGGCTTTTTATGTTAATAAAAACAGCCATAGATATGAGGTGGTATAAAAAGAAACACATTAATGATAACATTATGTGTCATCCAACACACTCAAAGGCATGGAAAGACTTTGATAGGAATTTTCCATAGTCTGCAGAAGATTTTTGTAATGTTTGACTCGAGTTAGCCTATGATGGATTTAATCCATTTGGTAATATGATTACTTCTATTAGCATATAGCCAGTAATTCTTGTGCCATACAATTTACTCCATATTAGTGTAAAAAGGAGACATTTTTTTATCATCTTTTTCCAAAACATATTGATCCTAGTAAGGATATCGATATATACATGCAACCACTAATAATGATTTAAAACATATATGGGAGGATGGATTAGAAACTTATGATGTTATTGAAGGTGAAAAATTTAGAATGCATATTACTATTTTATGGAATATAAATGATTTTCTAGCTTATAAAAATTTGTTTGGATGGAGTATTCAAGGGCATGAGGGCATTGGAACAACTGGTAAAGTTACTCTTTTATGACTAAAAGATCACAAGTTTGAGTCACGGAAATAACATCTTTGTAAAAAATGCAAATGGATGATTGCATACAATTGATGTCCCTCCCCCATATCTCACAAAATAGGGAGCCTTGTGCATTAGGATTCATTAACTTACACCTTTTGGAGTACTAATGGGCATATGGCCTGTCTAGTATGTAATCATAAATTCATTCAATAAGGTTACAAAGTAAAATATGTTATATAAGACATCCTAGTTACTAGGAACATAGACATAGATGGAGAAGAAATAAATTGCTTAATGGAAAAGTGGAACATAATGAAGATCCTTCGCATTTGTCTGGTGATGATGTGCTTGATCAACTACCATATTTGCAAAAGTTTACACTTGACGAAAACCCAAGTAATAGAAAGCAAAAGCAATCTTTTGTTGGTCTTAATTGGAAAAAAAAGTATATTTTTTAATTTTCCATATTTGAAGGGTTTGCTATTAAGGCATAATTTTGATGTCATGCATATTAAAAAAAACAATTATGAGAATATTTTGGACACTTTGATGATAATTGATGGAAATTTGAAAGACACAACTAAGGAAACCTTGAAGACATGAATATAAGACAATATTTTCATTTCAAGGGGAAAGATGATGGGTTATACAAGATTACAGCTGCATGTTACAATATGTCAGAAAAAAAGAAACAAAATTTTATCAATTTCTTAAATCAATTAATTTTCCTAATAGATATGCATCTAATATAGCCCATTATGCTAACACAAATAAAGGAAAAGTTTATAGGTTGAAAATCCATTATTGTCATGTACTTATGTAATGATTACTTCTTATTAGAATATGTGGGTGTTTGCTAAAGGATGTGTTCATAAATTTGGCACAATTGGGTGGTCTTTTTAAGTAATTATGTTGTAATACATAGAAATTAGATGAACTTAAAAAAAGGGAAAAGACATAGTTTTGTTTCTCTGTAAACTTTAACTAGTTTTAATTCCATCATTCTTTATTGTTATGGTGCATTTGGTAATTAACTTGCCATATAAGGCAAAAGTTTATAGACTAGTTCAATTTCAATTGATGTTCCTAACTGAAAGGTAATTTATATCTACTTTTACATTTTTGTCTTCTATTATTATTTAGTAACAAATGCTAATTTTTTATATTTTTTAGGTTTTTAGGCTCTGTGAAGTGCTATGTGCGCAATAGAGCTTGACCTAAAGGCTCTGCTACTGAGGCTTATATATTTAATAAATGCGTAACATTTTGTTTTATGTACTTAAATACCATGGAGACAAGATTTAATAGAGAAGAATGTAACTTAAATTTTGATCAAGATGGTGATTTGTTAGTTTTCTATAAAGAAAAAGTGAGGCCACTTGGAATAGGAAAATATGTGGAGTTAATTGAAGACAAACTTGAAATTAACCGTTAGTATATTTTAAACATTTATGAGGAAGACGATTTATATTTAGAGTATGTATATTACTTCTCATTCATTATTTCATACTAAAATTTGACATTCAATCTCTATTTTTCTTACATCAATTTACTTTCTTAAATAGAGAGCCTAAAGATGAGATTAGAAGTAAAGGTGAGGTTAATGTTGAAGAAAGACATAAGATAAACTTCCCATCATGGTTTAGGACTCAAGTAAGCTATTCATGTAATAATATGAACAAATGAAAATTGTAAGTCAGATTACAATATTAAATTTTAATTATATTTTATTTTATAGATGATATGGTTACATAATTGTAAATCTCCAAAAGCAACAAAAACATTATGTGCTCTGACATGTGGAGATGTTGATGAGGGATAATATAAGATAATTTTATTAACTTCTATAGTGTTATCTCTAAAATAATATAGTTGTATTACATCAAGGATAAAAAGGTTGTTCTATTAAAGTGCAAGTGGTTTAATCTTAGTGACAAATGGATTAACTTAAAACTGAATGGCAATATTCATCAATGATGCTAGTAACATATGGTATGAAAATGTATTATCTGTGTTTACAAGTCACGTGAAACAAGTTTTCCACTTAAACGACATCGTATTCGGAAATAATTGGAAAGTTACGAAAAAGTTTTAACACTGAAATATTTTTTGTTTTTATTAAAGGGAAAATCGTTCAATTGGGGAGGATGGTGATGAAATATATCAAGTGATTGAATCATAGATGAATAATGTAGCTCTTGAAAAAGAATATTTATGTTGTCGATGTGATTAATGTTGATGATTAAATGTGTCTTGATTATAATGATTGAATGTATCATGAAAGTGCTCTTCATATTGTCTCAAAGGTAATGTCGATAACATTTATGTTGCTAATGTGATTAATGTTGATTATTTATATTGTCAATGCAATCAATGAAGATGATTGAATGTATCTTGATTATGATGATTGAATGTATCATAAAAGGGCTCTTTTTATTGCTCATACGTATTGTTGGTAACATTTATGTTATTAATGTTGATAATTGAATGTATCTTGATTATAATGATTTAAGGTATTATGAAAGTGGTCTTTTATTGCCTCAAACATAATTTTAGTAACATTTATATATCAGGATGATTTTTGCACCTGGTAGAAACAAAGGGAAGAAGGCGGCAACTATCAAAATTATAGAATAGAGGGAAGTGCAACTTCAACTAGATCAATTAGTTGGTGTCATAAATTGAATTGCTAGCCAACAACAACATTATACCTCAAACAACAATAACATTAGTCACACATGTTGAAATTTTCTATACCTTCAAGTAAATGTATACATACAAACACACATACACACACACATATATATTCAATTTTTTTTCTTCTTATCATATTCTCTTTTTAGCCATAGGAAATATAGCTAGTTCTAGTACATTGCTACAATGAAACAAGAATAATAATCTTCCTTCAAGTTATGCGCAACTTATTCTGCCTCAAATAGCAACGAAGAAGCAACTGGTGTAAAATTGTTAATCTTTAACACCTTCAACTAGATTTATGCTCAAATATATATTTATTTATTCTAATATTTTCTTATCATTATTGATTTGTTGTCAACTTCTAGTGCTAGTATTAGAAAAAGAGGTAGAGGTAAAACTAGAGGTTATGAATTGCAACGAATAAATGTTATAATGAATTGTAACCTATTAATATAGAATGATACTTAACAATCATATAGAATTGTAAGCTATTAATCCTATAGACAAGGTCTGATCTGTAAAATTGTCAAAAGAGTTAGGGATTCTCTTTTTAATTTAAATAAGTATTATAAATCTTTTCCTTCTGATGTAGAGGCATGAAACATATTCCTGAATGAATGTTTGAAAAAAAACTGGAATAGTTTGTGTTATTATTAAGCTGACCCAGAAGTTCAGATTTGTTTTCTTTGCTTTCACATTTTCTTACATTAATCTTATTAGATGATTTAACGACTACATTATGTTTTTTCTTAACTTAGGAAACTTGTAATAAGGAAAAGGTCAGTAGATCAAAAATGAAAACTCCTCATAATCAAAGTTTAAAGTCATTTGTAGTTGTCTAAAATGAATATGTAAGATCTTTATTTGCAAGTTATACTTAAATCAATAAACAGTACATTATTTATTATGCCTTGTACTTTTTTTATAAAACAGAGAGAGAAGGAACTACATAAACAAGAGTTGTGATAAAATCACACTATATAAGCTTACTCACTATAAGAAAGGATGGATGTTAGAAGAAAAAGAAAACAACTATGTAATTAGAAAAGTTAGTTCAATATTTTTATTCATGTATTACTGTAGTAGTAAGTAGTATTATTTGGATTGAATGTTGATTTTATATTTTTAATTTTAGAATAAGATGAAAGAGTTATAGAGAAATCTAAGTCTGATGGGAATGAGATTAATGCAAAAGACATTTGTGATACAGTACATGATACATATTCTGGCTATATGAAAGATCTTGGCTATAGCCCTAAGCCAAATGTTTCAACATTATTGTAGAAAATAATTATTGAACATCATCAAGAGTAAAACATCAAGCTTAGCTGCATTACAAGCTAATGTAATTATAGAACAAGATGCTTAAGTAAAATTAGCAAAACATGATATGTTATTTTAAAGATTACGTTGTCGATATTATGATAGAAATGAACAACAAAGTGAAGAGTATTAATTCTATCTCCTATACTTTTTCTCTTTCAATTCCTATACGTACTATAATTTAAATTTAATACTTTTTTTATCTCAAATTACAGAATGGATGAAGATGTAACTGATGGTGATTATGTTGGGAGTGGTAAAGTTATGTTATGTTTACTTTAACTAGAACCAAATACTTATTGTATCAATATTCATAATAATTTTAGTTGATTTTAAATAATATTTTTGGATAATTACGAGTTCATCAATATAGACAACACTAGGAAGTCGTTTAAGTTATGCTCAAATATTTTTGTAATTTGAGCAATCCTAATTTGTAAACTGATCCTTTTATTTATTGTTTTGTTTATAAGAATTATTTAAGTTGTCATTAATATCTTGTATAGGAACAAATAATCATCCTTTAATGTTACATTGTTTTTGTTGGTATAATTTAATGATATTTATATAATTTTACTTTATATTTACGATGCTCGATATTTTGAATTAATAATATTTTTATAAAATTTTATTTTATGATAAATTCAGAATGAAAAATGGAGCTAATAGTGCTTAGCTACGAAGATGAAAATGTAGCAAAAAATTATTGATTGTGTTTTATTTTCATCTTTAGTTATTTGGCGTCAAATTTTTCCCCATTAAGATTTTATTTTTAGTAACATTTTTTTAATGTTTTAGCTATGGAAATTTTTCGTAGCTAATAGTTTTTCGTCTACTATTTTTGAAAACGTTGTTTATAGTTTTTAGCTACTGAGAATTGACAATGTTTTGTGCGATGAAACATGAACATAGCCTATAATTATAGGCGATGTTTTTATAGATAATTAGATATGGTTTTTTTAGCCAAAAAAAAATCTGCTTGGTTGTAATGTTACATTTTTGTGGTTCAGTATCTTAAAACAAATTGAAATCAAATATCGTGCAAGATAAAACCGCGTTTTATATTAGACCAAAATTATTTGAAATTCCTCAAGCCGTATAATTATTAGAAATTAGCTACAGTAATCATCACATCAACGAAATAGTCCCATATTTTCAGTTGAAGAGACGATGATACAATTAAAATCTGTATATTCAAGTACATTTGTTAGTACATAGATCGTAGACAATCATTTCACAAAATTAATATATATATATATATATAAAAACACACCAGCTAGTCGTCGCAAGGAATGGAGAGAGAACCAATTCAACAATCGTACCCACTCCTATCTTTTTTTAGGGAAAATAACAACAGGTTACATAATACGTCTAGGGGAGGCAGTCCCCGATAGATCCTCTGTTAAGAGGAGTTGGCACCCAATGGGTGTAGTCTCAAAATAAGTGACCCCTACATCAAAGTGAGTAGCATAATGCGTAAGCCAATCAGTGCATCGATTACCCTCTCGAAATATATGATGATGAGTAACAGTCCAGTTGCGAGTAAGGAGGTCATGGATGCCCTGGACAATAGGGTTGAGAGCCTAAGAGCGGTTGGCTGCCGAAGAAATAGTGGCTAACACTTCAATAGAGTCAACTTCTAGTTCGATCTTGCAAAAGCCCAGATTCCACGCATAAGAGAGCCCAGTAAAAATGCCCCAAAGTTCTGCAGATATCGGATGACACCAACCAAGATTCTAAGTGAACCCCCCCTCCAGGTGTGGACACTGTCACGGAGAAGACCGCCTATTGAAGCTGAGGCTAACGACCGCTTATTGGCACCATTTGTATTTAACTTTATCGATCTTGGAGGCGGTTTAGTCTAGCCGGTGCGTAGCGCTGCTCACTGGCGATGTCCAGGGAGGACCCGACGTGGCCCTACGTCTGCTGGATGAAGAAGACCTACATAAGAAACAATGAGAGAAATAGGAAAGGAAGGCCAGGTAAACTGTGTATCAATGATGGTCTAATTCCTCCATTGCCAGAGGAACCAACAAGTGAGCCCAAAAATACATGCCCAATCATAGCCAAACACACGCCGATATTACTAGAGGTTGTGAAGGATCCACTCCCAGGATGGTGTATGGAAGAAGTCGGGATCAATAAGGTGGGAGGGGAAAATGTTCCACACTTGACGGGCACTAGAGCAGTCCCATCTGGCGTGCACAGAGGATTCCTCAAGCCTACAGTGGATACACCCCCCCATCCGTGGTGACTTGTTTACAAACCTGATGTTGGTTCGTAAGTAATTACTCGGGAGCCAGGAGCCATAGGAATGTACGAACACGGGGTGGACCCTACCAATCCCAGATGGCCTACCAGACTCCGTGAGGTGAGTTGTCGGCAGCATCCAAAATCATGGAATAAGTAGAGGCTACGGTAAACTGGCCAGTACCAGTCAGGCCCTAGCTTACCTTATTCTAGCCTAAGTAGGCCTTCGGAGGGAACATTCTGGTAATATGATGACAAATCGAGACCGGAAGGTAAGAGTGAAAGGTATCCCACTTCCAGTTGCCTACGGAGTCCACAAAGTGATTAACGCAATGGCTCAAAATGGAATCTGGGACATGGGTGGTAACATAGGAAAGAAGGGGTCCAGTACCCACAACCCAAGGATCAACCCAGAAACGAGTCCTAGTACCATCTCCTATCATCCAACTAAATCCTTGCTGGACAAGGTGCCAGGTTGCCTTGATGCTCTTCCAGATCATAGAACCCCCTTTATCATCAAAGGTAATGGGGATCGGATGAGTGTCAAAGTGATATTTGGCTGAGAGGCCTTGAACCCATAACGCCCGAGGTTTGACAATCATTGTCCATCCAAACTTGGATAAAAAAGCGTCATTAGTCGCCTGAATATTTCAGATGCCTAGACCTCCCATCGCCTTAGGTTTGCAAACATCCTCCCATTTAACTAAAGGAAGCCTATGGTTGTCGTCGGATGAACCCCACAAGAACTGGCGCATGAGCTTCTCCAACTCATCACAAAGACTACAGGGCAAGCGAACCGTCTACATCGTATAGCTGGGGAGGGCCGTGATTATTGATTGAGTCAGCGTGATGCGTCCAGCCATAGATAGCAGGTTGGCAGTCCAGTCGGACAAGCGTTGCTGAACTTTATCAAGAATGAATTGGTAGGTTTTTTTTCCGTACGTGCTCATGGAAAAGGGGCACTCCCAGATACCGTCCAAGATTAGACGTCTATTGAAATCCTAAAGCTTGGGATAAGCGATGGGTCAGCACAATAGGGACATTTCGAGAAAAGTAGCATCTGGATTTTTCAGGGCTGATACATTGCCCAAAAGCAGCATAGAACGTGGTCAAGATGCCCATTATGGTGGTCACCTGATCAAGATCTTCTTCCGCGAACAAAATGAGATCGTCTGCGAAAAATAAGTGTGAAAGAGGTGGTCCATTTTGACTGAGAGTGATAGGCTTCCACCGGCCCTGAGTCACCGCTTGTGTGATCAGGTGACCTAGCCATTCCAGACACAGGACAAACAAATATGGTGAGATGGGGTCACCCTAGCGGATGCCTTGGGAAGTACTAAAAGTATCACTCAGATCATCGTGCTAGCTTACCTACATGGAGACGTTAGTAACATAATTCATGATTAGGCGAATCAGCGAGTCCGAAACCCCGATATCAATTAAAGTATCCTGGATAAAATTCTAAGAAAGCCTGTCATATGCCTTCGCTATGTCCAGCTTTAAAGCCATAATTCCTCGTTGACCCCTTTTCTTTTACATGGTGTGAATAACTTCTTAGGCGATAATGATATTATCCGTAATTAAACACCCAGGCACAAAACTGCATTGGGTCAGAGCAACCAGATTGTCCAAGAAAGGTTTGAGTCAGTTCGCGATGATCTTAGTAAGAGCTTTATAAAGCACCGAACAAAGCGCAATCGGTCAGAACTGAGTAATGGATTTGGGAGACGGAACCTTTGGCATTAGGACAAGAATAGTACGATTGATGCCTACATCCCAAATTTCATGACGAAAGAGGTGCTGAAGATACGTAGTCAAAGAGGGGCCAATATGGTCCCATTGAGACTGGTAGAAGAGCTCTGTGAAGCCATCAAAACTAGGAGCCTTGTTGGGGGCCATACTGAAGACAGCTTCTTGTATTTCCTCTGGACAGAGAGGACCACCCAGTGCTTCACCAGTATGGGAGGAAAGGGGAGGGAATTAGCTAGGAAGCAGCCAAGGGGGGTGGGACCGATGATCGTCCTGGTATAGCCGCTCCAAGTAATGGTGAGCTAAGAGTTGGATACGCTTGGGGTCAGAAATAACATTGCCATTATCATCTTAGAGGGTATGAATCTCCATCTGGCGTTGTCTATTTAGAGTGACCGCGTGATAAAGTTTGGTGTTTCTATCATCGTGGTCTAACCACTGGTGTCGGGAACGCTGGCGCCAGTACAACTCTTCTTAGTACAAAACCTGCTCTAACTCTGTGCGTAGATACTCTTCCAGAGCTTGGATAGAGGCCGGTTCGAGTCTTCACGATGTTGCTAGACACCCTCGAGTCGAGCCAGGAGTCGCTTCGTCTAGTTGAAAATATTTCCAAAAGAGGTAAGATTCCATTGATGTAATTTGTCGGCAAAAGTCTAGAGCGCACTACAAATATTCTGGCTAGGAGAGATCCAGTTGTCGGAGACCAACTACCCAAAATTGTTATGGGTGAGCCAAGAAGCCTAGAAACGAAAATGCCTACGTAGAGGAGGGGAGGGAGGCCGTTGGTGGAGGGTAAGGAGGAGAGAGCAGTGATCAGATTTCAGGAAGGGAAGATATGTTACGGAAGAATGCGAGAAGGTGGCTTACCAAGTGAGGTCATAGAAAATGCGGTCTAACCTGGCGAGGATACCGCCCCTACGCTAAGTAAATCTAGGACCTGAGAACCCGAGATCTTGCAGCTGGCAACTATGTACATAGTCTCGGAAGTGGGCGTTAATGACAGGTTATTGACGAGAACCTCCACGTTTATCTACGCTTTCCAATTTGGCATTGAAATTGCCACCCAGGACCTAAGGTTTAATAGTAAGACGAACAATTTTCCAAAGGTAGTACTATAAATATTTCTGTAACGCATAAGTCGGGCTAGCATAAATGGCGGTGAAGGAAAAGGATTGGCAGTCCCATTTTATATCGGTATGAACAAATTGCCGATGGGCCATAAGGATCCAAACAATGATATTCTGCTTCCAAGGAAGCCAGATACCCCCGAAATATCCTTCGGCTTCAACTCGGAAAGAATTAGTAAAGCCTAAGCTCCTGATAACCGTAAGAGCGCATTGTCCACTTATGCGAGGTTCCACTAATACAACAAGGATCAGCCTATGTATTCTGAGATAATTCTTGATAATAGGCTTGAAGGTTCACCCCCAGCCCCTTGACAATTTCATATAAATATTGACATAAAAACGAGATAGGGAGAGGAAATTACTTTGTATGAGGATCGAATGTAGTACCAGTCTCCTCATCCCCGTGGCTTGTCAAACAGTACAGAGGTGATTCCACCATATGCGTATCAGATTCAACATTGCTCAATGACATTGCAGTGGACTCTGAAGTCAAGTCGGGAGGTCACGGGGGGGTATTAGTGGTTAGTGCCAAGTCGAGGACGAGGCTTCAGCCTTCCAGGCTAAGGGCTCGAGAAGGCTCAGCCTCCATGTCATTACACTTCGAGGCCTCCTGAATAGGCAACATAAACGACGGGTCCGATGTTATAATCTTGGCATGGGAGGGAATATGGCGGGCCACGTGGGAGGGAATGGGGTTGGGGGCTTGCTGGGTAATGGGCTGAATGGGCAGGGGGAGGTTGGGCTGGGCCGGAGAGGTGGAGGCTTGGAGGGGCTGGATTGTGGGCTGCAAGGGGTGGGCTGGGATGATGGAGGAGCTGCTGGTGGGTTGGGCCTGGGAGAGGCGAGGCCTAGCACCAGACGACGTCGATTGGTGTGGCAGATTAAACGCACCACGTCTCCCTACATGTGAAGACCGTTTTGGTCTTGTTTCTTTAATCACGGAGGGGGTGAGGGATTTAGTTGGGATGCGAAGGGATGACTGGTTCTAAGCGTCAGGTGTAGGCGTGGGCTCCAAGGCTTGGTGAGTAGTTGTTGGACCATCCAATTGATCCAAATCGTGTAGCACCACAAAGCGGGAGCCGTAGGGAGAGACGGTGGGGGTGGCGATTGAGTGACCTGGTCGGCGAGTGGGAGGGATAGAGGGTGCTCGTCGCGAACAGCACTGCACCTACATCCGGGCTCCAAATGTCGATGGGCTGGGGTCGACAAGGGTTAGATCGACGCGACTCGCAGGAGAAGGTGTAGACTGGAGCTCAGTGGAGGGGGTCACGGCGTCGAGATGGGATGGAGGGTGTTAAGGGTAGGTCGGCGCACTGTGTCCCACCAAACCACAGCGGAGACAGATGGGGGGCAGTCCTTCATAGACGACCTTAATGGGTTCTCCGTCCAATTCCACTACAAATCGCATAGGTAGGTTGAGGTCGATATCAACAGCGACACGGGCAAATTTGCCCCGAAATGTGTTTTGTGTATTAGCATCGATCTTCACTATTTTGCCCACTAAATTGCCTAATGATGTGAGAATAGATAGGTGGTAACGGGCAACAGAGAGTTCTGGGAAGCGGATCCATGCCACAACGTGGGAGATTTTGCCGGTGGTTGGGCAGAATTCCGGGTACCAAGGCTGAACAGATAAAGCATGCCTTGCAATGATCCAAGGGCCTTGGGTTAATGTCCTTACGAAATCATCCTCCTCTAAGAATTTGATGAGGTAAAAATCATTCTCTAGGTCCACTAGTTTCATTGGCCCTTTAGGTCTCTATAGGGAATTCAACCGTGTTTTGAGTAATTGGAAGCCAATCCTGCGGCCAAGGAGTTTGATTACAACTGTGTGAGCCCACGCTTGATCTATTTTTCCTTTAAAAGTGTTTGAGAGCTCAATTCCTAGCCCAAATTCTCCTTGTGTAATGGCAATGTCGCCCTCGGTGACTTTTATAGGTTCCTTGTCTGGCCATTTTAGGTCCCGACGGTCGGAGCCAGCTTCAATCGAACCAGAGACAACTGCACTATAGCTGGGGAGAGAGGTCAGGCCCAGGTGCGATGCAAGAGGGGGATCTTCCTCCCTCTCCCTGACTCTAACCTTCTTGGCAGCATGACCAGAGTGGCTATTTGGATTGGGAGCACTTTCCATGGCTTCGGAGGAAGATTGAAGGTCGGCGGGCACTTGTCTAGGACAAGATTACCGCATACTGGGATCTCTACAAGTAGTCGTTAATGTCTATGGATGGCAATCCTTGTTCCAGTATGATGAAAGTTAATAAAAATAAAGCAAAGCAAAGCAAAGCAAATCTTTGCTAAAAAGGTTTTAACTAATCAATCAGGAAGTTCCTCAGAACTTAGTGTTCTAATGAGGACTTTTATCAAACATGTAGTAGGCAAGGGTTAAAGGTACAAAAGAGAGATTTGTAGAGACTCTAAAAGAGCCAACGCACCAACTCCACCATGAAAAGTAAAAGTAACGAAACTATCTTATAACAATGACACGCAACAGTCCCACACTCTTACGTCAAGCTGAACGCCATTGTCTATTTGGACAAAGAGAAAAGCAGTGGGGACTCGCCATTAATTTTCGCTCTCTTCTTCTCTCTTTTACGCTTTGCCTCAATCCTGCGCACTGGAAGCTTCTAAGTAATCGATCACAGCGAGAAAGATCTTTGTTTATGATGCGGGATTAGTCGTACTGGTTGCATTGGGACGTAATATCTTACGTAACCTAGCCTAGACAGAACCCGAGAGTCATCAAAAATGTTGTTTAAAAATCCCATTTCCAGTACCAAAAAATTTTGGCAAAAGACCTTTCAAGGCTTCAAATCTTTTTTCTCCGGTGGCCACCACCTGAAGCTGCCAAAGACCCCTCCTTACAACCGCCTACATAAATATGATGCCTCTGAGTTAGAGATAAATTCGCAAAAAGGTTTGAGGATAAGTTCAATAATGACCTCACCAACCGGTCGGACAGAGATCACAAGAATAAAGGATTGAGGAGAAACAGAAGGATGATGATGATGAGCAAGTAGATGATGATGCCCTAGATGGAAGCTTCATGAACTTCGCCAAACTAGGTTCTGCCAAGCGTTATCACACACAGAGAAGAGATGATTATACTACGTACGATATCAACAATGGGTCGAGCTGTAACGAGGGAAAAAAAAAAAAAAAGAAGACGATTCAAGTTCTAATTGTTTGACCAAAGAGGGGAGGATTTGGTGGGTGGCACAGAAGCCAAAGGAGATGGAAATGATGGACCTTAGCAACATAGATCATAGCCTTGACATTGAAGAAGTTCTTCATTATTATTCTCGAATTACATGCACTGCATATCTTGACATTATTGACAATTTCTTCAAGGATATGTGCGCAGAGTTCTTGGGTCCTCCACCTGTAATCCCATCCAGCATTAATTCAATACGTGAGGTTCTTTCAGTCTTGTTTTAATCTAAGAAGATGCGCATGCATTTGGGTCATGAATTCACATTTCGTAACCATTTTCGTATTCTTTTTGCTCCATTGATTTTTCCCATTGCTCGTATCTTTCGTTGCTTCCATCTGACATTGGTCAATATCTGAACTGAAAATTGTGTATTTCAGTGACTAATCCTTTTGTGTATTGACTTCTGACCGATAATTTAAGTTTTAATCTTCTTGGCATTTCTATAAGATGCAGAAGGTCTAAGATTTTTCAAATCTTCCTACTGTTCTTACTGCTGAGATTATTGTCTATTTAATGCTTAACTCTTGACCACACAAACGATAACGCCCATATTTTTATGTTTCGTCCTCTGTGATGGACAAAGGCGATGAAACAATTTAAAAATCAGTTTTAGGTCCCTATCCTCTAACACATAAAAAGAAATTTTGCACACCATCGTATCGTGGAAACAGAGGTTAGAAGATTCACAATTCAAAGACATTGCTGGACATCGTGTTAGTTTATGCCCTTGCAGCTAATTTATTTTGGTTGTGGATATTTGTATGACATTATCTTTTAATTATTAAAGGCATTTGTTATCTTTATGAATTTGTTAATTATTTAATTATTATTCGTACAGATAAAATCCTTGGAATAATTACTGTGTAATTGAAATTATGATGTGATCATAATTTATGAGATTCAATATACACTTATGTATTATTCTTAAAT
>JANSVA010000216.1:16761846-16775536 GCA_025504915.1 Erythroxylum reticulatum
CTAAAGGGAGTAGAGTGTTTCAGTCTTATTGTCTGGGAAGTCCATCTGGATCTCTTGATGATGGTTACAATGGTGACCGTGTGAATGCAAGCCAAGATGCTTCAGTCTTCACTCATGTGATGTCCGTTCGTGGGATTATGAAAGCCCAAGGCCTTGAACACAGGCACTGTTTATGCTTTCTCATTCTTTTGATGAAATTGGTGTAAGACGTGCAGCTGTTTGTCATGGAAGAGCATTTCCCTTTTCTCTGTACAACAAACAGGGTTTCTCTTGAACTGACTTGTATAGAGGAAAACTCTCTGCTCATCGGAGATGTCATGTCTCTTACTACGCTTCTTCCTTCGACTTCAGTATTCACTCATGTGATGTGCATACATGGGATCACGAAAGCCTAAGGCCTTTACCACAGGTGTAGGAGGAAAGATTCCCGTGATGGACTTATTAAACCGCAGAATTGTCGGGGTCGCCCAGTGCAGATTCCTAGTGCAAACAACAACGAGAAAATCTAGTCTTTGCAGGAGTGGAAGGTACTTACAGATTATGGTACTTACAGATTATGGTCACCATTAGTTATCCATCTATATATATAGATATATATATTGGTGGTTTTATATATATACATATATATATTTGTGGTTTTTTTGGCCTCACTATTGTCCTATCATATTGGGTCTATTAGAAACAGTCTCTCTACTATATAGGGGTAAGGATGCGTTCTATCAGACCTCCTCAAACCCTGCTTCACTGTGAGACTTCAGGGTATGATGATGATGATGATATATATATATGAAAATTTCATTAATATTAATTATGTTAATATTAGTATTTATTGGGTTAATCAAACCTAACCCGCATTTTGTTGTTATTTTAATTATAAAATTATTTTGGCATTAATATTTTATGAAAATATTATTTTTAATTTGTATGTCTAATATTGGAATTAAATTTGACATGCTAGTTATAATTGTTTAATTATTTTCACAAATTATATGTGATTAATTGAAAATTTTGTGTATAAATTTGTGACCATTATACATGCAAAATTAGATTGAATAATTTGTACATTATTATTTGATTTATTTGCATTATTTATT
Source organism: Erythroxylum reticulatum (assembly GCA_025504915.1). Taxonomy (NCBI): domain Eukaryota; kingdom Viridiplantae; phylum Streptophyta; class Magnoliopsida; order Malpighiales; family Erythroxylaceae; genus Erythroxylum; species Erythroxylum reticulatum. The sequence continues at coordinate 16,762,941 of JANSVA010000216.1, forward strand.
AATTGATGTAAAGGCTTTATTTAAGCTTAAGGTAATGTGAATGATCAATAGGATTTTAATTAATTGGGAGTAGCCACAGCATCTCAAATTAATTACGATTATATATTTAGTTTTAAGATCATATTAAATCATTAATTATAATTAATCATACATGATATGATACTATTTACCCACAAAAATTTTGTTATATTTGTATGATTAATTAGGATAAAATATCGGATTATATTTCTTAATCTACCTATAGGAATTAAAAAAAGGAACATAATTCAATAGTTTTGTCATAAAGTTATAGATGAATCTAATTGAGTAGAACTTTAGCCTGCAGGCAAGTCTTATGTTACTAGATTAATCTATTAAAAGCATGATTTACATTGGTAAAGCATAAATTATTATTGGTCTCAAATTATATATAACAAGCATATATTTTTAATTTTGAATTTGCAATTACTCAGACTGCGAATATTTTTGATATTAAGTATGATATTCCTTAATTGAGAGGTGGCAACTATAAGGTGTGAAAGGAGAGGAATATTCTGCTTCATTTAGGCCAGATGGATATAGACTATGCTATTAGGAAGGATGAATCATCGAGTATGAAGGAAACCAGCAATCCAGACGCTATTGTTCTTTATGAAAAATGGGAGAGATCTAATCGCCTCTCCATAATGTTCATAAAGATCAAAATATCTGCGGATATTTGTAGTTTTGTCGAACAACATAATAACGCTAGGGATCTATTGAAAGCCATTGATGAGCAATTCGCCACATCTAATAAGGCCCTTACCAACACCTTGATTATTCAACTATCATCCTTGAGGCTCACTGGAATAAAGGGCGTATGTGATCATATCATGCGTATGAGGGACATAGAGGCTCAACTGAAAGCCTTAGAGGTTACAATATCGAAATCTTTCCTAGTATATTACATTCTCTGCACTCTGCCCCAACAATACGGTCCTTTCAAAATCTCTTATAACACACATAAGGACAAGTAGTTGATCAATGAACTGTTGACCATGTGTATACAAGAAAAGGATAGGCTGTTGATGGAAGAGAATAAAAAGGTGAATTTGACTGTTTCAGGAAAAAAGAGACAGGATGAACGTTAAAAACAAGGGAAAAGGCAAAATTTCTCCTTAATCCGATATAAAGAAACAATCAAAGTGTTTTTTTGCAAGAAGAAGGGACATATGAAGAAAGATTGCACTAAATTTAAGAATTGGATCGAAAAGATACTCTAATTTCATTTGTTTGTTATGAATCTAATATAGTTAATGTAAATCATAACATATGGTGGATTGATTCTGGTTCTACAATCTATGTTTCAAATACCTTGCAGGGCATGCAAAATCTAAGGAAGCCGATGGGAAGTGAATTATAAGTCAAATTATTCTTATATGATATTGAGTTGAATTGGAATTAATTTGACTTATCTCTATATGAATTTGAAGCTTCATTTCGTTAGTTCTCACACATTTCAACTTTGTTGCTTGATAGGTACAAATGGAGAGATTTCAGGGGTGAAAGGCATAACTTTTATTACAGAGGTCGTGTTAAGGTCATTCAAGGATGCTTTCAAAGAGGACTCTGAGTTCTACAACTTCTGTGAAGACTTCGAGGAGAGATTCTATTGACTGAAGGGTCAAAAGTACAAAATTTGTGAATGGGTGTATGTCCGTTTAATGGACATCATGTCCGTTTCACGGACATCGCCTGGCCAAATTCACTTCCAGAACCAAGAAGGTCCGTTTAACGGACATCATGTCCCTTTAACGGATATTTTCGGCCCGAAGACAATTTGCCTTCCCCTGTTTAGTAAAAACTAGGTTCTTTGGACCTAAAACACTATAAATACTCATTTTAAAGACCTAATGTGGGGGGGCTGGAAACTGAAAACGAGGTTACCACTTAAGGAGGCACAAAATAAGAGGAAAAGAGGAAGTTTTGGGGGATGGCATCAAGGATAGGAAGCAACCTTGTCTTGTGTTCTTTCTACTTTCTCTCTCTACTCTTTCTTGAATGTTGAGCATCTTTATGTGTATGTCTTTTTTTATCATGTTCTGGAACTAAAACTCATTTAGGGTGAGGGACGTAGTCTATTTGGGGGATTGATTTGTATTTTATGGATTGATGGGTGCGAATGAAAGTTCTTGGGTTATGTTTCTCTCTTGCATTTCATTTTTGTCTCTATGCTTGATCTCTATAGATGCAATCATAGGAATCATATGATGGACTAAGAGGTGAAGTATGGTTTATGCTCTAGGAAGATAAACACCTTAGACTTAGAGATAGAGATATCCTAAGCTAGTGTGATAACTTATGGTTGCTTGTTCTTCATAGATTTAACTAGTTTGTTTGCACATTAAGAGATGGTAATCAACTAGTTAGATGTTCTTATATGTCTTGAGAGAGGTTATGAGTAAAGCAGTGCAATCGTTATTATAACCTAACATTCAATCAAATTCATGATGTATGAATCAATCCCTTGAATTGGTGAACCCTAAGCCCTAAGCTTAATTCATCAAATTATCCTTGTTTGTTGTTTTTCAATTTTTACAATTTACTATCTATCCAAATCCAACCATCTTTAAAGTTTATTGTCAAATCCGTTTAAGTAATCAGGATTAATTCGGTGGTGAGTGTTTTAGTCCTTGTGGGAGATGACCTTGGAATACTCAATTTGTAGGTACTAGAAACGATTCTGTGCGCTTGCAGATTTTGTCGACCAGTGAACAATACATCTATTCAGGAAGCAAGACAAGTTCACATGTAGAAGCCATTGGCATTTGCAGTTTGATTTCAAACAGTGACTTTATTTTGTGTTTGGAAAAGACCTTTTATGTTCCAAATTTCTCTAGAAATTTGATTTCTGTATCAAGACTTGTACCTTTTGGTTTTTCCTTTAACTTTTCAGATTCTGGTTTCAGTTTATGTAATGGATCTGAAGTTATTAGTTATGATACATTATCTGATAGTCTTTATTCCATTCAGTTACAAAATGATGTTGTATATAATTCAATGCATGTTACTGCTGGATTGAAACGATGTCTTGTGAATGAAGAATCCTTTATATTGTGGCATCATACATTAGGACACATCTCCATTGAGAGAATTAAGAGATTAGTAAATGAAGGGGTATTTAGTACTTTGAATTTTGCTAACTTTGAGACTTGCGTAGATTATATTAAAGGTAAGCAAACTAACAAGTCTAAAAGGGGTGCCAAGAGGAGTACAAACCTGTTAGAAATCATACATACAAAATTTTATTGCCCAGATATGGATGCAAATAGTCCGAAATACTTTATCACCTTCATAGACAATTATTTGCAATATATGTATCTCTACTTACTTCATTCTAAGGACGAAGCTTTGGATGCCTTTAAAATGTTTAAGGCCAAAGTGGAGAATCAATGTGAAAAACTGATTAAAATCATGAGTTCAAATAGAGGTAGAGAGTACTATGGTAGATACACTGAAAGCGGACATGCGCCTGGTCCTTTTGCAAAGTTTCTTCAGGAACATGGATTGTTGCCCAGTACACCATGCCTGGTTCTCCGGATCAGAATGATGTAGCAGAAAGAAGAAACCGAACCTTAATAGACATGGTGAAAAGTATGAGGAGTAACACAAAACTTCCTTAATTTCTATAGACTGAAGCTCTAAAGATGGCTATGCATATATTAAACCGAGTTCGAACCAAGGCTTTCTCAAAGACACCTTTTGAGTTTTTTAAGTGTTGGAAACCAAGTTTGAGGCATATATGCGTTTGAGGATGCCCATCTAAAGTGAGAATTTATAACCCACAAGAGAAGAAACTAGACCTAAGGACCATTAGTGGGTATTTTATTAGATATGCTGAAAGGTCTACGGGGTATAGATTCTATTTTCCATCTCACAACACTAGAAATGTGGAATCAAGAAATGCAAAATTTCTTGAGAATGACTTGATCAGTAGGAGTGGTCAATTTCAAGATATAGTTTTTGAAAAAGGCCATTATGAAGCTTAACCCTATAGTTCAAGTGATAGATTAATTGTCATTCACACCCCTCAAGTTGAAACAGGTGTTGAACAACCAGTTACTGAAGTTCTACAAGCTGTTAATACTAATCCAGTAGATCAAGTTGTAAATGAGGAACAACCAGAAATTGTTGAGCAGCCAATTGAACGACAGGTTGAGCAATAGGTTCTTCGTAAGGATGATGATACAACATTGAGGAGATCTACTAAAGTTAGAAGGTAGCAATATCTAGTGATTATATAGTATATCTAAAAGAGTTAGATTACAACATTGGAGCCGAAAATGATCCTGAAACGTTTTCACAGGCCATGAGTTCTAAGGAATTGGACTTGTGGTACAATGATATGAAAGATGAGATGGATTTTATAGCATCTAACTAAGTCTAAGATCTCGTTAAGTTACCAAATGGTGTGGAAGACATTGGATGTAAATAGGTATTTAAAACAAAGAAAACTTACGACTCAAAGAGAACGAATCGACTATACGGAGACATTTTCTCCTATATCTAAGAACGATTCTCTTCGTGTAATCATGGCATTAGTAGCTCATTTTGATTTTGACTTAGATCAAATGGATGTAAAAACGACGTTCCTCAATGGTGAACTAGAGGAAGAGGTTTACATGAAACAACCTGAAGAATTTTCCTCTAGTGATGGTGAGCATTTAGTCTGCAAGCTTAATAAATTCATATATGGATTAAAACAAGCCTCCCGGTAGTAGTATTTAAAATTTAATGAGGTTATTACTTCATTCGGTTTTGAAGAGAATATAATGGACCAATGTTTACACCAGAAGGTCAGTGAGAGTAAGACTTGTTTTCTTGTGTTATACGTAGATGACATTTTACTTACGACTAATGATAAAAGGTTTGCTATATGAGGTGGAACAATTTCTCTCAAAAAATTTTGATATGAAAGATAAGGGTGAGGTATTTTATGTCATTGGCATCAAGATCCATAGAGAAAGATCTCGAGGTATTTTGGGTTTGTCTCAAGAGACCTATATCAACAAAGTTTTAGAGAGATTTCAGATGAAAGATTGTGCACCAAGTGTAGCACCCATAGTGAAGGGTGATAGATTCAATATGAATCAATGCCCAAAAAATAATTTTGAACGGGAATATATGAAGAACATTCCATATGTTTCAACTGTTGGAAGCCTTATGTATGCTCAGGTCTGCACCCGACCTAACATTGCATATGCTGTTGGAACGTTAGGTAGATATCAAAGTAATTCAGGTGTTGACCACTGAAAAGCTGTAAAGAAGTTATGAGATATCTTTAGGGTACAAAAGACCGCATGCTTATATATATGCGAACTGAGAACCTGGAAGTAGTTAGATACTCTGATTAAGACTTTACTGGCTACATTGATTCCAGAAAATCAATATCTGGTTATATTTTAATGCTAGCTGGTGGAGCTATATCTTAGAGAAGTGCCAAGCAGACCCTGATTGCTACTTCCACTATAGAGGCTGAATTCGTATCATATTTTGAGGTCACCTCGCATAGTGTATGATTAAAGAGTTTCATATTTGGGCTTAGAGTTGTTGATTCAAATTCTAAGTCATTAAGGTTGTACTGCGATAACTCAGTTGTGGTCTTTATGACTAAAAACAACAAGAGTATAGTCGAAATAAACATATCGACATTAAGTATTTAGCCATAAGAGAACGTGTTAAGAAAAGAAAAGTTTTCATAGAGCACATTAGCACTGATTTGATGATTGCGAATCCTTTTACTAAAGGCATGCCACCTAAGCAATTTAAGGATCACGTTGTACAAATAGGACTTGGTTCCATAATGTGATTTTTATTGTACATTTGTTGCTTCAATGGAACTCTTATTTAATTTGATATTTTCTCATATGTTTTGTGCACACATATATTTGACTGGTTTTGAGAAATATCATCTAATTTTGACCTAGAATAAACATATGGTTTATTCATTAAGGTTAAAGGCTAGTAATAAGAAATTTATATATGTAATACATGGAAGATAATACTTACTATAAAAGGACCTATTGTTATGATTCATATATTTGATTTCTTATTATGTTTAGTGTTGAGTTAATAGACCAAGTGGAAGAATATAATATTTTTTTCAAATCTTCTTACTGTTCCTACTATTGAGAATACAGTCCATTTAATGCTTAACCCTTAATCACGCAAACATTAACGCCCATACTTCATCATGTTTCATCCTCTGTGATGGGCAGAGGCAATGAAGCAATTTTAAAATAATTTTAAGTCCCTATTCTCTCACACACTAAAAAGAATTTCAACATCATTGGATCGTGGAAACATAGGCTAGAAGATTCAAAATATCAGAGACGTTGCTGGTCATGTCGGATCAATGGCTAAAGGTATATTTCTCGGATATGCTTCTATTGCTAAATACATGAATAACATGCATGTATCTTGTTTATACATAAATAATCTTGTGTTTTTGAGATGCATGTTGTGTTTTACATAAAATTTGTGTTGTCTCCAGCATTTCAAGTTAATGTTGCCTCGACAATAATAGCCTCAAAATATCATCGTGGAAAACTGTGACTTTTCAATTCTGTACACACGGAAATTGATAAGGCTCCATCACAAATTTCGCTTGAGTGATAAGCACATGACATTCACTAAAAACATGGTCCATATTCATTGTGAATGTGATGTACCTGACATGAACTTTGTCCACGTTAATGGTGGGCCAATGGATCCTTGTGAGGATTCCTTGTCGATGGTACGAATTCTCCATTATTAATATCTCAGGAAAGGGAAAGCTCCGATATAATTGTGACTGATTGGAAGTTTGTGTAATTTTGAGATTTGTCACTCTACCTAATTTGGACGTAAAGCAAAGGTTTTGATTTAAATATATGAACAATGTAAATATTGAGTAAATATCTGGATGCCCATAATAACTTGTAAACCATGTGTACCAAATAAATAACATGCACATAGGAAAACAACAATATCCACAACTTGGTTTCAATCTCAATAAATTAAAATTCAAGTTGTTAAATATGAAGCAAATTGTAGTCAAATATGGAAATAAAAAAAGGTTCCCATGGTTAATTTTTCTTTTTACTTCTATCTATTTACCAATTGTTTTATGAACAACTTAAATTACCTTATTACTCTACTTCTCCTTCCATATTATATTTTGACTTGTTTATGGTCATAGGAAAAATACAAATCAATAATAATTATATTATAAGGTTTTTAAGCAAGTTGATTTGAGGGATTGTATTAAAAATGTGTTGGAAACATTCTCGTGAACAAATTCTATCTTGTCCCAAAAATATTTTCTCTAAAATATTCCAATGAAATAAACAAATATTCATTAATCATGATACATATTATAAAATAACATTTGTGGTATATTTGAAAATTTACTAAAAATTATGCTATTTAATATAATTTACTGTTATTAATTCATCAATCGTGTCAAATTCAACAGCTACTGTAGAGTAATTTCATGACTAACACAAAACTCATTTTTCACGGGGAAGTCCGTAGAAGATAATGTGAACAACCTTAAGTAGATTGTCACATGTGCTGCAAGTGAGTTAGCCTGGCCTCTAAATATAACAACTACAGCTATATATATATATAAGAAAAACACTCATCACCATGAGCACAAACCTTCAATATATCTCATTTCAAAGCATAACCCAAAGACATAACAATAATACATCATGTTGAAGGTACAAGTTCAAGGCCAATCTCATTCTACAAGAACACACCACTTGCTGTTTCCAAAACCATTCCTCCATGGAGGAGAACAAGCTTTTCTCTTCACCACCAACTCAAGAACCTCTTCCTCTATTAAAGGGAACAAGCGTGCCCAACTTAGCTCTAAACCTAGCACCATTAAAGCTGTTGCAAGTGCTCCAAAGAAGTGCATTAAAGTTAAAGCTGTTGTTACTGCGAAACAAACCATTGGTGGGATGATTACAAGCTTAGGGATCGAGAGAGGCTTGGATGATATCAAAGACTTGCTTGGTAAAACCCTCCATTTAGAGCTTCTCAGCGTGGAGCTCGACGATAGTAAGTACCCCTTTCAGACGATTATTATTGTCAAAAAAAATTATAAAATAAAAATACTCTGGCAAATTTTTCTTTCTACTCTTTCTCAAATGTAAACACTTAGTTTATTTTGTTGTTTGATTTTTTACTTTTCAGTTCTCATTTTTTTAAATTATTAATGATTATTTATAATATTATTTAATTATTATCATTAATTGAAAACCCTAACCGGTTCGACTAGTTTAATTATAAAAATCTTAAACTGTCTAATTTTTTAGTTTGGTTTTCAACTTTTCAGTTTGATTTACTTTAATAACTCTTATTGTTAAAAACATATCAATTTATTAATTAATTGGTCAATTTTTATTAATTAATAAGTTTTATAAAATAAAATAAATCAATTAATTTTTATTTAACAATTTATTGTATAATTAAATATCAAATTCCTCAATTAATAAAGATAATCTCTTTTAATCATATTTTAAATTTCTTAATCTTATTTAATCTTTGATCAGTTTTACAACAGTCTAATATCGATTTAATCTTTTAAATTTTAATCTTCTTGTTTTACCGGTTTAACTTTCAGGTCAGTTTTTACAACATTGATTATCATACAACCTTATCCATCATATTTTCTTAGATTTTTATACTATTTTTACTTAAAAATATTTAATATTAAAAATTTTAGGATTCAATGCAACATTACTTTAAAATTATAAATAGATAGAAAGCAAATGATATGTAACAGCAAAACTTATATGATAATTAAACAATATTATAGGAGCTAAATGACATTTTTTCTACATATAAAAGATTAAAATGAAAAAAAAAAACACATGAAGTCCATTGTAACCCTTTCTTTTTTCATATGTATCACTTCTAAGGAATTATATTAAGGTTTGCTATATTAACTATAGCTTACACCCTCTTAGTATTCAAAAACTATATTTATATTTCTATTGCCTGATTTGCTCTTTGGAATATTATGAACAATTTTTAAAAGAAAATAGCTCTTTTAATTTTACCCTAGGAGTGTTAATTTTATTTTAATTTTCAAGGTAAATGTTTTTGGAAAGGAAATTAGTATGACAAGTGAGGTTCAACTTAGTGCCAATACAGTTCCAATTCACTAGAATTTACAGGATCTAGTGTATGTACCTAAAATGTAAGATGAAATTAAAAAGATATAGTAGAGTTACTGTCCAAAGAGATATAATAAGGAGGGAGGCAAACAATAAGGTCCACAAATGTCACAATCCTTTCACAAATCAAGTACTGTGGATAATCCAAAACATCAAACACGAAAGTAATTGATAGATATTGTTGTTTCATTTTCCATGGAACAACAAGTCTAATCAAACAAGATACTTCGAACCTCCTCCTCTCAAGATTGATTACTAGGACCTGATTTTCATATCATTAATTTTGTGTGTGTGTATGATTGAAGAGAATTTCATAAATTGGTTCATACACTAGTTTGTGTCCATGTCATACTATATTGTTAATAGTTCCCATTTCATTTTATGCAGTACTAGATGGACATGAAGATTAATGATGTACAGTTAAGTGTAAATTATTTAGCCTAAAAGCTAATTATTTGGCATTAAGAAAATATTTAATATAAACCCTTTAATTATAGGTTAGCGTCACAAAATAATTCAAATATCATTCTAAGTTCCCTTGTTCTAAAATGTTTTAACAAATATAATGCACTATAAATCAGTTGAAAATTAGGACAAAGCGACTAATTATATGAATTTAATGCCTTTATTTTCGGTTTTTTTGGGGGCTATTTTGAATCATTTCTTTTTATTTGAAGATTAAGATTTTATTTTTTTCAAATAAAATATACTAATATTTTTTCTTTTCATTGTAGAAACTGGACTAGAGAAGCCTACGGTCAAAGGGTATGCACATAGGGTCGGCAAAGCAGAAGGAGATGTTAAGTACGAAGCTGAATTTGAGGTTCCAACTGATTTTGGAGAGATTGGAGCCATTTTTGTAGAGAATGAGCATCACAGGGAGATGTTTCTTGAAGATGTAGTCCTTGATGGCTTCTCTTCTGGTCCAATTAATATTAGTTGTTGCTCATGGATTCATTCCAAGTACGATAATAAGCATAAAAGAGTCTTCTTCATCAACAAGGTCAGTAATTACTTAACTGGCATTATGTCGATTAAATTGCTGGGTTAAGAACTATAATTCCAAAAAATTAATTAAAAATTGGAGTCATAAACTTTTTCACCTCTTATTTTCTCATGATTGGACTCTTAAGAATATCTTAAGTAAAAATAATAAATTAGTTTAAACTTGACCTTTTTGGTCTGAAGTTAAGAGATCAAACTTAAGTTAATTGAATTTTGTTATGAATTTGATAAAATCTTTTAACTCAATCGATTATGATTTTTTTAATTTAAATTGGTTAAAAAGTCGTTGACTAATTAAGTTTGACTAATTCAAATATTAAAATTTGGTTAAACTTGAGTTTAAACTTAAATTCTTTTTTAATATTTAAGATAATATGGTTAAATTTGAGTTTAAACTTAAATTCTTTTTTTAATATTTAAGATTTACTCATTGTCAACACTAATCTCATATATATTGCCCTCTTGAATAAGGTTTGGTGGTTTGATCATGGATGATGACTACCATTAATTTGAAATTAGAAAAGCGATTAATGAATTTTAGTTACTATTATTTATTTATTTTATTTGATAACCATAATCACTAAAAATCACCAAATAATAGTTTCGTATATTTGTACTGCATACAGTGTGCATACTTACCATCACAGACACCAGAGGGATTGACGAGGCTAAGAGAAGAAGAGCTTGTGCTTCTGAGAGGGAATGGGCAAGGAGAACGCAAAGTAGGAGATAGAATATATGACTACGATGTGTACAATGACATTGGAGATCCTGATTCTTCTCCGGAGCTCTCCAGACCTGTTCTTGGTGGCAAAGAGCATCCTTATCCTCGACGCTGTCGAACTGGTCGACCTCGATGCCAGACAGGTAACCCGAAAATCATAGCTTGTTATTACTACTAATACATCCTACTTAAAAATACGACACACGGGAAGTGGACATTGTATGTATCAGAACCATCCAAAAAGATTGGAGAGCTAGTTTGGTAAGGTTCACTGTCAGGACAAGAATCTTCAGAAAGTTTTAACAGACATTGTCTACCCAAAGTGGTCTCACCCTCAGAGCCATTTGTTTTCGGGACCATTTACGGAAAATGTCTACCTTTTTGGACAAGACAACTAGTGGCTCCTACCAAATTGTCAATACTAGTTACTAGGGTTAATTATTACACGAAGCTTATATAGTTTGAAGTTTGATTTTTCTTCAGTCGTACCTCATGATATCGTTTTCCCTTAGGTTTCTAAAAGAAAATTGGCAAACAAGATTATATGGCTTGATTAGGTGTTACTTGGCATAACAGCTATCATGTTGTTCCCACGTTAACACACGGTATCTTGTAGTTTGGGAAACGTAGCACCAAAATTAGTTTGTCCTATATATATATATATACAATGCGACTTTGGAAGACGACAGCAACTAAGATCTCGTGTGTTACGTGATACAACTATGACAAGTTTTTTCGACATAACACTTAACAGGGGTTGAAAAATCTTATCTTAGCATGCAAAGTTCAACCCACTTTTTTCACAGAGATGAAATATAAGTGGTGTTTTTAACGGTTCTTTTTATTATCTATATTGTTTGGCTATATTGTAAATATGATGATAGGTTTAATGCTTTGAACTCTTTATAATGTAAATATGATTTTAACTACAATAGAAACTCCTTCTAATTTTCAAAAAAAAAGTTACATCATCTCATTTGTCCATTTTTCATTAAGTTTTATAGGATACAAGGGAAATAAAAACTAAACCTACAAGACTGTATAATAATTTTTAGAAAACAAAGAGTAAAGTGAAAAAAGTATATCTTAAGAGATCTGATGTAATTAACCCTACTTAGTAAGGACAAAAGACATTAGGAACCTAGATTTAAAATAAGTGTAAATTTAGCCATATTCTTATAATTTCAAGATAGAATTTTATAACATAAATTTAAAATATAAGAATTTCGTACTGAAGTTTTTCTTTGTTAGTCATATATCAAAATCATTTATTATGAGTGTCTCTATAATGTACATTATTCTCAATACCATTTTATGTAAAAAGTAATTTCCAACAAAATTTTTTGTTAATCCATCAATTAATATCTTTTCTTTATTATACTTGAAAGAGGGTGTAGGAATGATAATGAGCTGGCTCATGAGCTAAATTTAGGCAATTTCAATTGGCTGACCTATAAGCAAAAATGACATCATTTTACTTAAAAGAGTTAAGTTTCGAGTAAGCCTGAGCTTGAATTGCCCAAGCCCAAGACTCAACTAAAAAAATATGTTATGCTTTAAAATTTTAAAAAATCATTTAAAAAAATTAATGAGGCTAGCGGTTTTGGTACTATTTGACAAAATGATGAAAGATTTGAATTTTGAGTACTTTATTACTATAAAAATAATGTGTAATCTTGTGT
>JANSVA010000216.1:16819796-16837303 GCA_025504915.1 Erythroxylum reticulatum
TTTTTATTATTTACATGTATGTGATGCCATGTGGAGTTCTGTAGTGATCGCACGTAGCACTCCCTTATCTTAGGTTAGGTATCGGAATGACCTACGGGAGTTCCGGTGGGTACTCTAGGGTAAGGGGGTGTTACAGCTTGTCCTCAAGCAAACAAAACAACAAACATATAAAATCACATAACAAACAACGCAGTAATGAGACAATGGTTTCAACTTCATGGAATAAATTTAATTTTAATCATAATAATTCAATTTATATCAAATCATTTACATGCAAAATCTGCGTTTAGGGGCTTTGAACTAAATATACATTTTAATCCATACCCAAGTGTTAAATTATTGACCCTTTTCAATTACACACACAAATTAATAATTGTTTGGTCATTCAAACTTTGTAACTACTCCTCAGTATGTTTTCATGAAAAGTCAAGCTATTACAAGTTCGGTAGGTTTTATTAGAAAACACTTTTTTTATTAAACAAGTTCCTAGTCTTTTACTTGGAGGCAAACATTGGTGATGAATGTCAATCCAGTTACTCGACTAAGTCATTTTTTATTAAGTTGCTTGGTTGAAACATTATTATAGCCTTTTGATGTGGAGGGACACATTGATTCATAACCCGAAGGTTAGCGGAACAGTAATTTATTTAAAATTAACAACACAATTTTTTATTTTATTTTATTACCTACTTTGTTGCTTTAGGTACTCGTTTCCATGAAAAAAAATACTAGCAAAGATACTTAAGTCAAAAGACCTCAAATTATGAATGAATGTAACAATTTAGAGGCCTATAACTTAACACTAAATCCTAATTATACTGCGTATTTAGCCAAAGAACCCAATGGAATAATTTTACTAGCTAATGATTCTTCATGACCTAATAGATTATGTTCAAAATTATATCAATTTCTATCCATCTAAGTCATTGTCACATTCACACAATTCACAAAAGGCAACCTAACAAACTATCATATAATATGCAAAATTCACATTCAAAGTAAAACATATAACCCTCCTCACACTTAAACAACACATTATCCTCAATGTGTGAAGGGGACAAACAAACACACATGTAAAGGAGAGAAATATAAAATAAAATTAAATAAAAATAAGTAAAGATTAAAGTTAAAAAGAAAAGGGTTAGAATAAAGCCTCATGGTGATGGAGGTGGGGATGGTGTTGGAGGTGGCAATTGGATGCCTTGAGCCTTAAAATATTGACGGATACAACGTATGTATTAGAACTGATGTTGTTGTGTTCGGGCCATCTCCTTCATTCTTCTAGAGTTCTCCATAAGTGTATTTGTAATTACCTTGATGTTTGCGAAGATTGTATCAAGCACTTTCTTCCAGCCCGATTTTTCTATTTCTTCTTCATCCTCGGACTCTTCACTAGTCGAGTCCTCTTTTGCTTGCTGAGGTGACACTATACTTGAAATCGCCTTACTATCCTTGATCTTCACATGTGTCTTTTGGTTGATATCCCATAGTTTCATGTTATGGGACTTAAGGATTTCAGCACGTCATAGATGATGATGATTTAGAAAACCTAGAAGGTGGACGGTTAAACCCCTACAGTCCATGCCATAATACTCAACAATGGTGAAAACCAAGTACCCCATACCTAAATTGTTACTCCTCTTATGTAGAGTTACAACAATAGCATTAAACACATGTGTGGAGGTGCACACTGGGATGCTGTGATCCATGCACCACAATAAGAAAAGTTCCTTTGTTGAGCACTTGTTAGTTTCTAATTTACCAAAAACCAATTGACATATGAATTTGTGTAATAACAAGTGGTCATGGGTTCTTATGATGTTGTTGTGGGCATTTTTAACGTCAAATTACTTTGACCCAGTGAGCTCATTCCGATAGTGAGAAGTACGAAAGTCATTGTGATGATCGATAATAGAAGACTAGGGGAACCCACAAATATCACACATGATTTCGATGTTCAACTCATAGGTTCATCCTCATAACTTAAACCACATTTCTTTATGGTTACTAGGTTCGTAATATATGAAAGTGAAGAATTCTAGAGTGAACTCCTGGTAGACAGGATATTAGAAGGGTATGAACTTCGCCCACTGAATCCTTTCTGCTAAGTTCTCTACCCTGTCTTACAATTCTAGCCTATCAAGTATATCAAAATTAAAATATTTTGAGACTACAATTTGCTTAACATTGAGGGATTGAAAATGAATACCTTCCTCCTCTATGTAGATCAGGAAGGGTGCTCAGAAGTCTGTTGTCCTATTTCCTCGCCCTCGTCGCTCCACCGGGGTATGTCCGAATTATTGATCACGCTTTACTGACTGCTTAATATGCGATATACTAGCTTTCAAGTAGGTAGAAGTTGGAGGATAATAGAAGTTTAGAATTTGGTTAGAGAGAAGTGAGATTGTTTGGAAGTTCCAAACTCAGAGAGATAAAGTTAACATAAAAGTGAGTGAAAAAGTGAAGTAAGAAATGAATATATAGGTGAATGGAGGGTAAAATGGTAAAAATTGAAACTGAAATTTGCGTGTCTCCTTTTTACCCTACTGTAGGCCACAATCATGACCTGAAAAATTTCCACTATTTTTTAAATTTTCTCTTCTTTTGTCCTTCTTCACTTTTCCAAAATCGCTTCTTAACTCTTTATGGCCCTTTCACCTCTCTTTTGCTTACTTCCTCAATCATCAAATTCATGTCCAGTCCTATACTTTCTTGATTTTATTTAGAAACAAAATAACCTAACTATGAAATCTAACTATCTAAAAATAAACAAAAATAACATCAAATTAATAGTTTATGGGTGCCTCCTATGCAGTGCTTCTTTTAACGTCGGTAGCTTGACATTCTTCTTTCATTGGAAACTCAGTCGGGGTCAATTATAAGTGGTTCACCCTTTTTCTTCAACATCAGTTTTATAGCTTATAAGTAAGGTATAAATTGAAAAATGATAAGCAGGACAATATTGATAAAATTGAGAAAACCAATTAATTTCAGTAATGTCCTTTTCACTAACAGATTCTCAATGAAATAAGGAATATCAAAACTCCCTGAATCTTCCATCAAATCTAATAGTTAGTCCTGTAAGAAGGTGAGTTGCTCTCTGTCTTCCTTAATCACCTTCGTCTCCTCTGTTTCTTCCATTTCATGAATAGAGACTTTCATAGTTTCTTCAAACTCGATGTCTATTGTCATTTGTTCTTTGTCCTTCTATTCTTTAGAAGATTCGAACACATCAATTATCCTGAATGAGCTACTCTCCTTTAGATTCTTTAATAAATCAGTCATGTTGAATGTCACTTGGTCATCATTAATACGAAGGATAAGGTTCTTTTCATGGACATCGACCAAAGATTTTTTGATGTTCAAGTAGGACATACCAAGATCTGGCGGATAATGTAAGGGGTTTTCATCCTTTTCTTCATCCTATTTCTTGATTTCTTGGTCTTCTATAAGATAAGGTTTAGCATGGTCTTCCACTGGTTCTTCTTGTTCTTCCCTATTTCTAAATGTCATAGCTTCATATTACTCTTGTTGATATAATTCCATATTGCTCAGAGAGTCTTCCATGCTTCTCTTACAATATTTATGGGAAAATTGTCTTACTTGAATCTCTATGTTGTGAATAGAAGTGACATGATTTTCCATTACTTGATCAAATTTCTCTTCCAGTTTTTTTTGGTTCTCTTCTATGTCTGTTAGCATGTTTATGATTTTTTCCAATTTGGAATCCTAGAATTGGACTCATCTTACTAAAATTCAAATAGGTCTTGATGTCTTATATGAGTACTTGCATTGATGGACCAATAGAAATCTGAGTGGTTCTGCTAACCCGGAGTGTACATATTCCAATAAGGATTGTTACTTCCCCAACTATACTATGCCTCATTATAGTTTGCAAAAGTTACTTGCTTCCTATAATATCTATCCTTCATCATTGTTTTTCCATTTCTTTTTGGAATTTAGCTATTCAGATGTCTCATTCTCACTCTAAGATGTTTGCTATGTCTCTACTTTATGCCCTAAACTTATTTCTTTTTTTTCATTTTAATTAAAACAAAAGATAATGAAAAAGACATACATTAAAGAACTAAACCAATCATCTCCCCATCAATGATGCCAAAAACTTGATCGGGTTCTTTCGATGTGTGTAAGTTTTAATTAATTAACCTCGATAAGTCACAAGTGCATGGGTCAGTCATGTAGTACCTAAGGTGTTGATCCCACGAGGATGGATAATCTAATCCTAAAATCTAAGGTCAAAATAAATCGTAGAAATTCAAAATGTAATGAAACTAAAGCAAGAATTCAATTCAATCAATCAAATCAAATCAAGAACCAATCACGAAAGTATTAACAATTTGGCAGTTGCAACACATGCTCAAGAATCAACCTAAGGAATTACCGATTGAGAGAAAGAAAATTTTACTTATCTTTAACACTAACCTAATTGATTATGAATTATTGTATTAATGGTTCTAGATGATCCTAAGGTTTATTACTCTCTCGAGTTATAACCATTAACCGTAATTTATAAACCCTAATCAGATTATGGAAGTTGCAAATTCTCAATTGAAAACCTATCCAAAACCTTAATTAGATCTGAAGTAGTCTAATAAACTCTCGTTAGCCCAATTTAATTATTTTTCACTCGATTCACCTCTCAGTTTATTATGAAATTATGGATGTTCAGAATTAAATGACAATAAATCCAAATAACACATAAACAATCAAATTTTATTAAATCAAAGGTAAAACTCCAAAGGTGAGTTTAGAACATCATTAACATCTAAAAATCCTGTCATCAATTGTTATTCCAATTATATACAATAATGAAACTACAAATAGCAGGAAATACGAAATTGAACAAACAACGAGAGATAGTGACATCTGGAAACTCCTATTCCGAGAAGTATATCGAGTCAACTTCTTCTCCTTTTCTCTCTTCCTTCTTCTTTTTCTCTATCTCTTGATAATTCTCTTTAGGGTTTCTCTAAAAGTGGCTGATGCAAAAGCTTCTCCTGCCTTTTTTGCTTATTCTTTAAGTACCTTTTGTGTTGTAAGCAATCTTAGGGTTTTTACAAGGTCCAAAAGGTTCAAACAATCCCTCGAAACTTGATGTTTATGAATGTTTGCGTGTATGCCAGATGCAGGCCATGATCGTGAGCCATATTTGAGCCTTCTGTCATGATCGTGGGCTAACTTTAGTGCTTCTGTCACGATCGTGGCTTGTTCTGTTGTGCCACAATTGTGGCCTACTTTTTTGGCCCGAGTGTCTTCAAAACTTCTCCGTTCTTCGATGTTGACCCTGAAACACTAACAAATACATCAAGGTATCTCAAAAAAATAATAATTAAGTTCAAAGACTTATATTAACCCATAAAACACTTAAGCCATAAATAATAAACAAAATATTATAGTTATAACCTAAAACATACTAAAAAATTGAATTAATAATTAAATACATATCAACCTAAGCCTAAAACATAATGCAATTTATACATATCATCCACGTGAAAAGAATTAGTTAACTAAGTAAATAACCCATAATGCAAACCAATATGCAATTACACATAAACCAAATTTAATATCCAATTGCACATCACCCAAATTTACCTTAACTAAAATTTACCCAAATTTACTTTACCAAATAAGGTAAACCCTAGTTACATTGTCTGCCTATGTGCAACATCCTTCCTCTGGAGAGTTTGCCTATATATTTGTCTTTGTTTTTTATGGAGCGTCTCCTTTCTCCTCCTTTCCCAGCAGTCCCCTAATATGTTTTTTTCCTATTCATGTAAGTTATGGATGTATGGTTATTATGCAGTTGAGGTTGAATTATTTAAAGCTACATTTTCTAATATCATGTTGATGTAAGTTATTTCGTTGGCTCCTTTTCATTTTTAATTAAGTCTTTGTGCATTTTTAGACCATTTGTTCACCAATTTGATTGAAGATAATAAACTATCAAATTTCATTTTGTAGTAGGAGTCTTGATTTATATAAATTCTTATTTTATAGTTTGATTAAGCATAATTATCTACTATTTTTTCTTTTTTAATTGCAAAATTACATCTAAAATTGAAGTCAGTTGCAAGCATAAATCTGCCTTACTTCTGCCATAGATATTTTTCT
Organism: Erythroxylum reticulatum; assembly: GCA_025504915.1. Taxonomy (NCBI): domain Eukaryota; kingdom Viridiplantae; phylum Streptophyta; class Magnoliopsida; order Malpighiales; family Erythroxylaceae; genus Erythroxylum; species Erythroxylum reticulatum. The sequence continues at coordinate 16,825,929 of JANSVA010000216.1, forward strand.
AATGTAAACAAGTTAATGTGTTTAATATGTTTTTCAATAAGAAAATAAAATATGAAGAAACTAAAGAGTCATTAGCTACCTTTTCAATATTTAAAATAACTATAACTATTTTGCTATTTACATATATGAAGAAATAGAGTTAGTGGTGAGATATATATGTTTTACACTTAAATGGATGGTTTTGTCTTATATCAATTGCTTTTGATTACTTGCATGCACCCAAAGACCATCAGAAGCAAGTATAACAAATTGATAACGTGCTTTCAACGGGTGAACTGAGATTCAAGATTTTGCCCTCACATTGGCTTTTTGAATAGTTTTAGGACCAAAAACTTGGCATAAAAAGGTTCCATATTGAATTCATCCTTTTTAACATATACATTACTAATAAATCTAGAATCCTAAAAGTTTAAAATATTATTTTGATAAGAAATGGTTTTTATAGATTTACACCAAATGAGATATGTTAGATCCCATTTTCGGAGCTCAACTCCTGAGTTATAAAACATAAGTGTATTACCCTGTAGGGTTATTTCAATGAAATCTCATTAGCCATCATCGACTTATCTTCTTCATTCTCATATGATCCCAACAATTCCCTATTTGGTCAATTGATATACAACAATCCATTCTTATGACTATGTCCTCAATCATATTGTACCTGTTTTGAGAGAATTAACATAACTTTTGTTAGAGATATTCAAAATCGTGAATTTCTGAAAATGTACAGTGAATATTCACTAAACGAACATACACTGCACCGAAACAGACATAAATAGGGCTAGGGGTCTTTCCAGATCTGAAAAGGTCCATTTAATGGACTTAATGTCTGTTTAACGAACATGGATGATGATAAGGGTCTTTCTAGACCCGAGAAGTCCGTTTAGCGGAGTTAACGTTTGTTTGACGGATATGGGTGAGGGTAAGGGTCTTTCAAGACCTAAGAAGGTCCGTTTAGCAGACTTAATGTCCATTTGAGGGACATGGGTGAGACATAATTCACTTAAGAGCCTTTCCAAAGGTTTCTACATCTATCCTAACCTTACTTTCACTCTAAATTGTCCCAAATTCACTTCCTCTAATGCAACATCATTTCATAACCATTCAACTACCAACTTTATTCCATTAAACTCTCTAATCTCTACTAATTTGATTCATCACTTACAACTAATTCTCATCATTCACAAAATCCTATCTTGCCTTTCCATAACATCTCACATATATAACCAACAATTCATATTCAAAATTCGTCATCTCAAGTTGATAATTTCTTCAAGTATATCTAATTTCAACTGACATCATCCATACATAATTCAAATTTCATTAATATCAAAATAAAAGAGTTTTACAAATTTAATGGCATTTCAAGCCACAATACATCATGTCTCCTAATCCAAAAATAAAAAGGACACATGAACGAGTAAAACTTGAAATGCGACTAAAGCCTTGTGTTTTCCAAAAACTAGCTCAAAATATAAAAAATGCAAATTGGAGTGATGCCCTTAACTCTCGACTCGATCACTCGATCTCTTGCTCATCAACTAAAGATGGGGATGAAATAGGAGTGAGCTTAAAAGCTCGTGGGTAACAAGTTTATAACGAAATAATGAGCAAAGCCATTAAACACGTTCATTGCTATACTCAATTTTCATTGAATCCATAAAAAACATATTTCCTAAATTCTCAACTTGTCAAACAATTCATAAACGATATAAATCATACATTCATTAAACTTGTCAACATATAATAAATAGATAAGCATCCAGAATGATTTGGGCAGGTCCATAAGGGAGTTCTTACGAATCTACTGTGATAACAGAATGGACTATCACAAATTCACATAATGGTTTTGCGTAGTTCATAAACATGAGGGAGTCCGTGAAGGAGCTTCATACCATCAATGGGAAGGCGGGAGAAGCCTTTAACATTGTCAACATGCATGTGAAATATCCAAATGGACCACTACTAACCCACACAAAACATAAATTTCATGACTTGCAAAAATATTGCCTAAAAAGGCACATTTTCATAAACATGGTTTTCATAAGCATGATAAATTTCAAACACCATTTCCATCTTCATTTCATAAATCATCAAAAAGAATCATGAACCAAACATATAGCAATTTCTAAAATCATTTAACTCGAAAAATTGAAAAAAATTTTATAGCTCGATAACTTAATTATAAACATGTAACCCACCTTAAATTCCTTGCTTAAAAACTTGCTCAAATGTGCCTCTCCTCTTGCTCCTCTTGCCTCTCTTGATTTCCTTTAACAATGGAAAAAATCCCATTCAATAGGAACTCAAATTGAGAATTCCGTAAAGCATATTCACTAAAATAGATTCTAGAATAATTAAACCCATGCATTTCCTAAGCTTTATGAACCAAAACCCTTCTAAAAATCTAAAAGATTAAAAATTAGCTTATCTTGAATCTTCACCAAATAAAAAGATGTTTGGCTCAAATGGAAGTTCTTCTCTTCCTCTTTCTTTTTCTCTCGTTGAACAAGCTCAAAATCACTCTTGAAAACTAAGAAAAGATGAAACCTAGCTTTTTCTTCTTTCCTTTCTCTCATGCATAAATTCTCTCCTTTTTCTCTTTTATTTTCATTTTTCACTCTGCTCTGTTTAGCTCAAATGGAAGTTCTTCTCTTCCTCTTTCCTTTTCTCTCCTTGAGCAAGCTCAAAATCACTGTTGAAAGCTAAGAAAAGATGAAACGTAGCTTTTTCTTCTTTCCTTTCTCTCATGCATAAATTCTCTCCTTTTTCTTTCTTATTTTCGTTTTTCACTCTGCTCTTCCTTTAATTCATGTTTTTCTTCCTCTAATAAACAAGACAACACTTTCCTCTTCCCATTATACCCTTAATGAGTGTCCAATGTCCACTTTGCCCTTCCTTTGATGCCTTATGTCTTTCAAACTTAAGTGAATTGCGAATTTGCCCTACACTCTCTTACCACATTAATTCTAACATTTCTATCCTAAATTCTAATTGTTACTTATGCTAAATAGGTTAATGACTAAATTATAAGAAAATAAATAAATAAAAAAATAAAAGAAAAAATTTAGGGTCCAGCAATTCTCCCCCTTAAAGAATTTAATCCTCGAAATTCTTACCTGAGTCATTGAAGAGGTATGGATATTTCTCCTTCATGGACTCCAAGGGCTCCCACGTGACCTTTTCCATAAAATGGTTTAACTAGTTGAACTGTCTTGTTCTTGAGGACCTTTTCCTTAGTGTCTAAAATCTCCATTAGAGTCTCCTCATAAGTCTAATCATCTCTCAACTGAACCTCAGTGATCTGAATGATATGGGAGGGATCTGATCGATCCTCCTTAACATGGAAACATGAAAGACATCATGTATCTGTGCAAATTATGGTGGCAACGTCAACCTATAGGCTAGTGGTTCAATCCTCCTAAGAATCTCATAAGGACCCACATATCTCGGGCTTAACTTGCCCTTGTTGTCAAACTTCATGACTCCTTTCTAAGGAGATCTCTTAAGAAAGACTTTCTCACCAACTTCGTACTTCATCTCCTTTCAGTGTGCATCTGTATAGCTTTTCATTCTATCTTGAGCTACTTTAAGCCTTTTCTTAACTAGATTGACCTTGTCGACTTTCATCTGGAGTAACTCTAGTCCTATTAATTTCCTTTCTCCTTCTTTATCCCAGCATATAGGAGTTCTACATCTTCTTCCATACAGTGCTTTATAAAGAGCCATCTGAATGCTTTAGTGGTATGAATTATTGTAAGCAAATTTGACCAATGGCAAATGTCTATCCCAAGCACCTTTGAAATACATCACACATGCTCTGAGCATTCCTTCAAGGGTTCGAATGCTCCTCTCAGATTGGCCATTTATTTATGGATGAGAAGCAGTGCTAAAATTTAACTTGTTCCCTAGAGTTTCTTACATACTTTACCAAAATCTCGAAGTAAATTGAGGATCTCTTTCAGAGACTGTAGAGTCTGGAATCCCGTATAGTCTCACTATCTCATTAATAAACTTCTTTGCTAGCACATGTAGAGAATCAGTCTGTTTAATTGCTAAAAAATGGGCTGACTTCGTAAAACGATCAACAATAACCCATATAGCATCACGCTTCCTACTGGTTTTGGGCAAACTCATAAGAAAATTCGTAGTTATCCTTTGCCACTTCCATTCAGGAATGGACAATGGCCTTAACTTGCCTGAAGATACTTGGTGTTCAGCCTTGACTTGCTGACACACTAGGCACTTGCTTGTATATTTTGCTACATCCTTCTTTATGCTTTTCCACTAGAAATGCTCTTTCAAATGTCTGTACATCCTAGTGCTAGTTGGGTGTATGGTATAAGGCGTATTGTGTGTGCCTCATCGAGTATCTCACCCTTTACTTCCTTGATATTTGGAATACAAAGTTTATTTCATACAACCATAAGTCCATCATCCCTCACTACCACTTCATATTTCTTGCCATTCTTAATTTCTTCTCGGAGCTTGTTCAAATCTACATCTTGTGCATGCAACTCCTTAACTTTCTCCCTGAGTATCAGTCTAACTCTGAAATTAGCAATAATGCCATCATGTTCCTCTTGATTCAAGCTTATTTTGAGTTTATCCATCTCTTTTAACAATGAAAAATAAATGGTCTAAACATGGGCTATGGAGGATTTTCTACTCAAGGCATCAGCCACTACATTTGCCTTTCCTGGATGGTATTTAATCAACAAGTCATAGTCCTTAAGTAACTCTAACCACCTTTTTTGTCTCAAATTCAAATCTTTCTAGTTCAATAAGTACTTGAGGCTTTTATGATTTGTAAAAATCCTCATCTGAACTCCATACAGATAATGTCTCCAAATTTTCAAGGAAAAAATTATTGCTGCTAATTCTAGATCATAGGTTGGGTAATTCAATTCATAAGGCTTTAGTTACCACGAGGCATAAGCTATTACCTTGTCTCCTTGCATCAATACACAACCCAAGCCCTTCTTTGAAGCATCATTATAAACTATATAACCCTCATCTCCCATAAGTAAGGTCAGAATTGGAGCACTTGTCAACCTGTGCTTAAGCTCCTCAAAGCTCTTCTGATATTCATCACTCCAGATAAACTTCTAATTTTTCCTTAATAACTTGGTCATTGGAGTAGCTATCATAGAGAATCCTTCATCAAACCTCCTATAGTATCCTGCCAGACCGAGAAAACTTCTCACTTTTGCCATTATCTTTGGTGCATGCCACTTCACCATTGCTTCAACTTTCCTCGGATCAACATGTACCCCATCATTCGAAATTACATGTCCAAGGAATATCATCTCATGAAGACAGAATTCACATTTGCTGAATTTGGCATAAAACTCCTTCTCCCTTAGTGTTTGCAATACTATCCTGAGATGCTCCTTATGTTTGCTTTCACTTTTAGAATAAACCAGAATGTCATCTATAAATATGATGACAAATTGGTCCAGATATTCCCTGAAGACCCTATTCATGAGATCCATAAATATAGCTAGAGCATTAGTCAATCTAAATGGCATGACTAGGAACTCATAATGCCCATAATGTATCTTGAAGGCTGTCATGTTCACATCAGACTCCATGATTGTGAGCTGATGATAGCCAGACCTGAGATCAATTTTGGAAAAGAACTTTGCTCCCTGTAGTTGGTCAAACATATCATCGATTCATGGCAAATGATACTTGTTCTTAATGGTCACCTTATTGAATCTCCAATAATCAATGCACATGCGCCATGTTTCATCCTTCTTTTTAAGAAACAGAATCGGTGCTCCCTATGGCGATAAACTTGGTCTTATATAACCCTTCTCTAACAGTTCTTCTAATTGTTCCTTAAGCTCCTTCAGCTTAACTGATCCATTCTATAAGGTGGTATGGATATAGGTATGATACCTAGATATAGATCAATGGAAAACTCGATTTTCCTCACTAGTGGCAAACCAGGTAAGTCTTCTAGAAACACGTTTAGAAATTCCCTCACAATCGGAAAATCTTCTAACTTCTCTTCATTCACATCAGTGTCCACAATGTGTGCCAAGAAGGCTTCACACCCTTTCCTCATCATACTATCATCTAGCAAAGTTGAAATAATTCTTGGTGATGGTGTTCTTTTGTCTCCTTTAAAAGTCACCCCTCACTTTTGCCAAAATCAAATTCTACTTCTTTGAGGCTACAATCAAACTTTGTATGATATTTCTCCATGGCATCCATTCCAAGTATAACATTTAGGAACTTTAAACCTAGAGGTAGTAAATCCACTACCAGTTTAACACCATCAATAAAGAGCTCACAATCTCTATATGCTTGTCTTATTATCACCTTCCTCCCTAAAGGATTACTAACAATCAATGGACTACCTAATGGTATTAGATTAATATCATGTAATGGCATGATTGCAGAAACAAAAGAACGTGTCGAGTTAGAATCAATCAATAAATATACTTCTAAATTAAATAACTGAGCCATACTCGTAACAACGTCAGGTGCCACTGTAGCTTCATCTCTGGTCATGGCAAACACCCTTGCCTGTGCCTGATATCTTGTCCTTCTTAAAGGAATAACCTTCCTTACAACTCTAGAACTTCCCACCTCAGTGGCTGGCCTGGTTCCTACTGTTTCAGTTCTCTTTAGGGCTTGCAATTATGACCCATCTTGCCTTGGTGCTTGGGGACATTCCCTAACCATGTGTCCCTTCTCTTTGCATCAAAAACATACTCCAAGTAATTTGAAGCACTCTCCTATGTAAAAATTCCCACAATGTTCACATTGGGGGTTCATGTACCTACTCCTCTCCATCCTTCTATTGCCTCCCACAGTTAAGGCTTGCACTGAAGCTGCCTTTGCTTGCTTGTTTTTAACAGAGCCACTACTCCCCACTTTACTATGTGTGTGGAAACTCCTTATACTCCTCTTAGGCATTAGGGTAATCATTCCCTTTTTAGAAGACTAATGCCGGTTCTTCCTCTTCCTATTTACTTCATACTTTATGTTCTCTAATTTTTCATCTTGAAGTGCAGCATCTAACAATAGCTGGTAGTCATAAAAGTTGAGGATCAATACTTTCTCTTTGACCCCCAAATGAAGTCCTCCCTTAAACTTATGACACTTATCATCCTCATTCGCAATAATATTGGCCGCATATCATGAAATCTGGGTAAACTTCACTTCATACTCATTCACACTCATTTCCCTCTATGTGAGATTCAGGAATTTTCTAGCCTTCTCTTGAACATAGACTCTCGAGAAGTACTTCTTCCTGAAAACTTCCAGAAAGTTTCTCCATGTCTATATCGGCTGTATGACCTGACTATAGGGCACTGATTTGCACCAATGTAGTGTGTCCCCTTATATTAAGCTCACTGCATAATCCAGATTCTCGTTATCGGTGCACTTCATCTGAAATAAGACTTTTTCTGTCCTTCTCAACCATGGCTCAACCTTTTTAGGATTTATAGTCTCATTAAAGTCGACAGCCCCATATTTACAGAGCTTATCATATTATCCGCTACTCTTCACTGGAGCTTGCATTGGAACTTGTGGTGTTTGGCCTATAGCATACGTGAAAGCCTAAACAAAGGCTTGAAAGAAATGTGAATCCATGGGGTTTACTTAGGCTATAGGAGGAGGAGACAGTGGAACTTCATTTTGTACACTAGATGCCTCAAAATTAGGAGCAGAGTGTTGTTAAGTCAAGAGGACTTCACTTCTATTAATTTTGATGACAATCAAATAATAATAATCTTAAAAATGTATGAACTATTTTGATAAGTTCGTTAAGTGTGCAGAAAAATGTAAGTAACATCTACGTCAAGCCCAGAAGATGCGCGGTCAACAACAGATGATATATCTACAACAGACGATATATCAACAACAGACAATACGTTAGCAACAGACAATACGTCAATACCAAATGAAGTGTAACACCAGACAGAGGGCAACAATAGATGAAGCGTAACACCAGAAGAAGCACAGCACTAGACGAAGTGCGATACCAGACAAAGCGCAATAACAGATGAAACATGATAACAGAAGAAGAATTATACTAGACGATACAAAAGGAAGATATTTTAGAACGTCAGTCAGTTAATTAGTTAGAGTTAGTTATAGGACTCAACTAATAATGGTTTCTAAAAGATTCAAGAAGCAGTTTCTCAAGAAGACATATGAAGACTTAGGCTATAAATACTAGTTCTAGTCAAAGACTAAATAATGTTTTTACAAGAGAGAAAATTTGATTTGTACAATAATTATTCAAAGTGCGAAAGAAGAGAACGAACATATCTGTAACGGGAAGCTCATAAATATCTTTCCTAGAGAGAGAAAGAAAGGCTAGAGCCTGGAGAGGCTAAGATAGCAGATAAAGAATACTTTGTGAGAGAGACCTAAAGAGGCTATGCAAGTTTAGAAAGAATACTTGTAAAGTTGAAGAGTATAGTGAAATCTCATAAAAACTCTGAGCACTGGACGTAGCCTAAGGTTTAAGGTGAACAGTATAAAATCGCGGCGTCTATTCTCTAAACCTTATCTTTTAATTTTCTTATTATTAGAAGAGTAGATAATATTTCTTATGATTGCATTACTTATCAACTTTAGTAAAGTGTTTTTGTGATCATCTGAATTTTTTAAAGAAATTAAAGAAATCTTAAAAGATTAATATCTTTGAAAAGATTACACAATTCAACCCCCTTGCTTGTGTATTTTACATATTATACGTGATTTCCAAATTAACAAGTGATTTACTTCAGTTGGTATTAGAGCGAGGTTTCCAAGAAACACTGTTACAAAGTGAGGACAAAGATCCATGGATAAATCACATGTTTTTATAGCCGAAGGTGCCTCAGTCACAAGACCTCCTGTATTCAATGGTGAGGATTATTATTATTGGAAGGATAGGATAGGACTCTTCATAAAATCCACACATATTGATCTTTGGGATATCATAAAAAATGGTCCATATACACCAACAGACGGCGAAGGTAATAGCATCTCTTGTGACAAATGGTCAGCCAAATAGAAAGCTCGATTCAGTTAAACTCGAAGGCCAAGTTCTTTCTAAGTTGTGCCTTAAGCAGAAGTGAATATTATAAGGTTCATGGCTGCAAATTTGCAAAGGAAATGTGGGACACATTAGCCATTGCACATGAAGGCACAAATCAAGTGAAAAAGTTCATGATCAGTATTCTTATTCATTAGTATGAGCTATTCAAGATGAAGGATGAGGAGACTATTGATCAGATGTTTGGACAATTTCAAACGATTGTTAATGGACTTAAAGCTCTTGGGAGAATCTAAAATAATCAAGATCATATCAAAAAGATTCTCAAAACTCTTCCTAAAAGATGGAGACCTAAAGTTATAATGATATAAGAGGCTAAGGACTTTAGTAAGATGAAGCTAGATGAATTGGTTGGTTCACTGAAGGTACATGAAGTAGAGCTTGATGCAGAAGATAAACCTAGAAGAGATAAATCTATCGCATTAAAGGCTGGTCAGAAGAATCAGGAGAACCATAAAAATAGAAGCACATCTTCAAAAGCATTAAAGATTGAAGAAATCAAGAATGATGATGCCAGTGAATTTGATCAAAATTCAAGTAAAGATGATGATGAACTATCCTTCATTTTAAGAAAGATTAGGAGGATATGGAAAAAGAAAGCAAAGGGAAATATAGACTTTTCCTTTCAGAAGAATAACAAAGACGAATCAAAGAATGAGGAAAGTTCTATCATCTGATATGAGTGCAACAATCCAAGAAATTACAAGCCTGAATGTCTGTTGCTCAAAAGAAAACAGAACAAAAGTAAAGAAAACAAAAAGAGCATGATGGCAACTTAGGAAGCTTTGGATTGGTCCGAATTTGACTCTAATTCAGAAGCAAAATTGCAAAGTTTTGAAAGTGTACAATGAATGTTTGCTAAATGGATATACACTGCACCAAAACAGATATAAACGAGGTTAGAGGTCTTTCCAAAACCGAGAAGGTCATTTTAACGGTCCGTTTAACTGATATGGATGAGGCTAAGGGTCTTTCTAGACTCAAGAATATTCGTTTAGCAGACTTAACGTTCATTTAATGGACATGGGCGAGGCTAAGGGTCTTTCCAAACTTGAGAAGGTCCGTTTAGTAGACTTAATGTCCATTTGACAGACATAGGTGAGACAGAATTCACTCAAGAGCCTTTCTAAAGGTTTCTACATCTATCTGAACCTTATTTTCACTCCAAATTGTCTCAAATTCACTTCCTCTAATGCAACATCATTTCATAACCATTCAACTACCAATTTTATTCCATTAAACTCTCTAATCTCTACTCATTTGATTCATCACTTATAACTAATTTTCATTATTCACAAAATCCTATCTTTCCTTTCCATAACCACTTATATAACCAATAATTCATGTTCAAAATTCATCATCTTAAGTTGATAACTTATTCAAATATACCTAATTTCAACTCACATCATCCATACACAATTCAAATTTCATTAACATCAAAATAAAAGAGTTTTACAAAACTTTAATGGGCATTTCAAGCCACAACGCATCATGTCTCCTAATCCAAAAATACAAAGTACACATGAAAGAGTAAAACTTGAAATGCAGCTAAAGTCTTGTGTTTTGCAAAAACTAGCTCAAAATACAAAAATGTACAAATTGGAGTGATGCCCTTGACTCTCGACTCTCGACTCTCGACTTGTTCTCTTTCTCATCACCTAGAGAAGGGGACGGAATGGGGGTGAGCTTAAAAGCTTGTGAGTAACAAGTTTATAACAAAGTAATGAGAAAAGACATTAAACATGTTCATTGCCATAGTCAATTTTCATTGAATCCATAAAACACATATTTCCAAAATTCTCAACTTGTCAAACAATTCATAAACAACATAAATGATGCATTCATCACATTTGTCAACATATAATAAACACATAAGCATCCATAATGGTTTGGGTAGGTCTATGAGGGAGTTCTTATGAATCTTCTCTAATAACATAATGGACTATCGCAAATCCATATAATAGTTTTATGTAGTTCATAAACACGAGGGAGTCCATGAAGGAGCTCCATGCCATTAGTGGGCAGGTGTAAAAAGCCTTTAACATGGTCAACGTGAACGTGATGTAACCAAATGGACCACCACTAACCCACACAAAACATGAATTTCATGACTTGCAAAAATATTGGCCAAAAATGCACATTTTCAAAAACATAGTTTTCATAAACATGATAAATTTCAAACACCATTTCCATCATCATTTCAAAAATCAGCAACAAGATTCATGTACCAAACACATATCAATTTCTAAAATCATTTAACTCAAAAAATTCAGAAAAAACATTTATAGCTGAATAACTCAATTATAAA
>JANSVA010000216.1:16846090-16856758 GCA_025504915.1 Erythroxylum reticulatum
TAGCTTCTTCAATAGCTACATAATTCTCATTGCTTGTTAGTAATAGTTCCTAATAACTGCCTATTTTGAATATCCTCCCTATAGGTATCCATTTCTACTTTTTAGCAATATGTGGCCTCCATGTGTATGTGACTTGTAGCTAGAATTTTATGGGTTCAAAGTCCTCATTTAACCTGATGAGAGGTAAGAAATTAGGTAAATTAACTAAACAAGTTACAAGGACAGATACTCTAGCATAGTTGACTTGTTTTATTGTAGTTGTTTCTTGATCAAATGCTATGGGTCTTCTAATAAATCTTGCAAGGTAGCTTAAACAAATAGTGGTCCAATATTCAAGAGGGACCTTATATAAACTCACATATCAGTATGCTGTCTACTTTCACATCTTCTAATTTGAGGCTTGGCCTTCAAGACTGCAGTAAGAGGGGTGTTTTTTTTTCATATGCCAAGGACCAGATTGTAGAAATTCTTCAGCTTTCTCTGAGTTGGAAAATTTAAATAGAAATATATAATCCTTGTTTACTAGCACCTCTACCAAACATGTTGTCTTTATGTGATGAAGGCCCAATATTTCATTATAAAAAATGCAATTCTTTTATCAATGAAAAATCAACTAAAGTCGATCTCCATTTATCTTCACTTGCCTCAAGATGTCTGAAGGAGGGGTGACAATACTTTATTCAAGTTTTTCAATAGTGGGACAAAACATTAGCGTCTGCTCAAGCTTGATTTCACCTATAACCTGTGTTTATATTCTAAGAATAGAAGGTTTGTCTAGTTTTAGGGAGGGAGGATTATCTGAGCTTGAACCATGAACTTGTTCCAATGTTGCACTAGAGGTTAGTGGAAGGAAGTGTGTGTCCACTGGTTCCATTTATGGACTGTTGGATAATATGCTAAAGCACAAGTAAAATGGACTGCAGATATGGAATGAGAACATAGAATTATAAAGGATGTAAAAATCTGCATTGAAGTTACGTTTACAAAACATAAAAGCTAAATTACTGGTTTGCAGTAAGGTATCAAATGGCTTTGAAGATGTGGTGATTGAGAAAGATTAAGCTGGAAGAAAAATGACATTTGTTTCATTTAATTTAGCCCACAAAAAGCATACACATGGATGATAATTTAAGGTCTTAACTTATGTTTGAAAATAGTTATCATTAGAAAAAAAAACATTTTGATGACTTTTCTTTCCTATATAAGATATTACAGAGATCATATATATTTCTATAATTGTATTTTAGTATTCAATATTAAGTTTGGATTAAAAATTGTTACAATGTTCAAGTAATGATAAGAAATATATTGTTGAATAAACATAATTGATTCAAGCTTATATAAATATTTTGTATATATTGGATTAAGGAAGATTTATGCTTAGTATAAAGGTAAGAATGTATAGTTAAATAACTACGACTACCCATTTATGTAATATAGTTAAATCAACATAATGAGAATCATAAAGATAGATACAAGTATATATGTAGTCGTTTGATTATGAATCATAAGGAACTTGTGAAACATGTTAGGCTAAAGAATGAATAAATCAAACATTGGTGAAAAGATGATGATGGTATTGAATTATTAAATTTTATTTATGTGATGTGTTTGATACAATAACAATTCGTAAAAGAATAAATACTAGTATTTCATTATATTACAAATGAGTTTATATGATAGATTTATATGTATTAAATAAAATATTGATTTAAAACTTTTAAAAAGTTTAAAGTGCTTAAATCTAAGTAGAATTAAACATTGTGAATACTAAAACACATAAATGAGATCAATGTGTTAAGCGTTAAATTATCTTAGTTATTTATAGGCAATAAGATTCTATAGTCAATATCTCTATAACTAAATTACATAATAATATGAATTTGTGTAAGTGAAAATAAAATATGAGATATTATATGATGTAATATTTATTTCTTCTATATATATTCCTAGTACAATATCTTGCCTTAGATAGTTTCAATTAAATCAATTAATAAGATTATATATTAGATACATAATGGTAATACTTTGAAAGAGTTAAAGTTTATGATTTTAAGATGTGATACTTTGTTGAAGCATAAATTATTCAAAAGGCTTTGGAACTAAATTAGATAATAGAAAGTTATGGTACCTCCAAAAGATTGGCTATCATCTTATAAATGGCATTAAATAAAATATTTTTTAAATATATTTATAAGAGAATGGTTCTTAAGTTAAGCATTAAAGGTAAGTTGAAATTTAAAAAGATTAAAATCTTATGACTATACAACCAATCAAAACTAGTGCTTTTGTTGATACATTTGATGTATAGTCAAAAGGTTATGAGATGTTGAAAGATTCACATTTATGATAAATTCTTCTTTATAAGAATGTTAATAGGAGGATAAGTTGTACTCTTGAGTGCGATTATATAGAAGGCATACTTCTTATAGAGATGAAATTTTCATATTTTCAATTGTTGAAGTTACAATAGTCCAAGAATAACTCTTAATGGATGTGAAAAAGATAACAACTTAATTATGGGAATTAGATATGTAGAAATAAGTACAAAAGTTGTTTATGTATTCTAGTACAAGTATATAGATAATATAGTAAATGTATTTAATATTTTAAATATCTAATACTTATGAAGTATTAAACTCCATTATTCTATAATGAGTTAATGTTTGAGTTCAAAGCTATACAACTAATAACTTTAGTTTGATAAAAGTAAGTCCTAGTTAAGGTATATTTTACTTGAAATATAGTATTTTAAGTTAGAAAGGCTCTAATGTACCATTAATTGCTAATCAAGTCATAGTATATTTTTCATTTACTGGAAATAATTCTTTGGATCAATGAGATCTTTAATGAACTCAGTATAGCTCCTTGTATCATTAAAAAAAATATATAATGTGGATTATTAAAGCAATTGGACATGTGAAAGGTGCAAGGTCTAATAAAAGATCTAAGTATGTATTTAGGCAATTTCTCTTAATTATAATAAAAATTGAGATGAGAGTTGTAAGATTCATACAAGTTCCCACTATAAAGAGTCTTGTAGAATTCTCTCACTAAACCACTATGTCAGCAATAAGATGATTATCATATGGACGTATGGTATAAGATACTTAAGCAATTCACTTAATGCAAGTGAGAAATTATTAGTTTATACCCTACAACTAATTTGTTAGTTGCAACCTTTCTTGAAATAATTAATTAAAGTTACTTGTTATCTTATACATATTTGTTTAATCAATTGATGTATAAGATAAAGTCCATAAAATAAATATACATTTTAAATAAAATTATGTTAAAAGTACAATTACGAGATTCATGTTGCATTTATGTATTACTCCTAAATTACTCATAGTCACTGCTCTATTGAGATTGAATATTAAAAGAGCATAAAAAGACAAGAACACATCATGTTTCTTCCTTATACAAGAAATATTCAATCTTATAGGAAGTATGGAGATACTAAAACAAATCTATAGGTGATTATTAGATACTTAAAGCAATATGAGAATTTCATTTAGAGCATTACTTATATGTCTATGGTAAGTCTCATTTTGATGATTATATAAGTGAGCCTTTAATTTGAAATCTCTAAAGAATCTCATATAAGGGCTTTTACGTTTTAATACTAATTATAACATATCTTTCTCAGGGGTAGCTTAACTGGTACTCATTGGATATAGCATACCCTATAAGGAGATAATTAAGATATTAATATAGGATTAACCACCCTAAAGTAATTAGGAAGAATGTTCTATTGTTTGTAATTAGTATTGATTTGGAAAATCCTTAATCAAGGTGGAATAAAACTTGGGAAAAAAAATTCAGATGTCATTAATAAAATTAATTGTTAATGAAAGAGAATTAAGATAATTGGACTCAAATATAGTAAACATAAATTTCATGCTTTATGTCTAATTAAAATATTCTATGATAAAATAATTGAATTATACTAAAAAAAAATTATGAACAAAAAGGTTAGTTAAAACCATTTTTACATTTCTAATATTTGAATAGTCATGATGTGTTACTAGATGTTAATCTTAATATATAGATATAAATTATTTAATTAGATAATTAAATATAAATTGAAGGAATTTAATTTATCTAATCTTAATTAAGATTTAGAGTTATAATTTATATCTATTTCCAACATATTTAGGAGCCTAATTTTTCACATGTAAAGAACCGTTTATGAGAAAAAAAGTAATTTATTCAAGTTGGATTAATTGTAGATTTTGAGAAACTTGACGATAAAAATGAGATATTTAATAAATAGGGATCAATATAAGATATTAAATCTTACTTGGACCTAATTAATTTTGATTAAAATTTAATTGAAATTAAAACTATACTCCAATTAAATTACTAAAAGGTCTAAGCCTTACCGTAAATAAGTGTAGGCTATAAAGGAGTTAGTACTACTTGCTTAGCCCTCTTTACATAATTTATGAAATTTCCTTGACTAGTTTATATAGATAATGTTAGAGGTCAGACATATATACAACCATGATACATGCAACGAATCAATTTCAAAAATGGTTCCAGAAAACTTCAAAAAAAAAAAGGATCAAAATTCACAATAAGGTATGAAGTATAATTCAAACTTTTATGTTATGCATTAATCTTGTCATAGATTTTAAGGGATTCTTGATTTTTGAAAAATTAAATTAAAAATATTTTCATTTTGATTTTGGTGCAAGCAGAATTGAATCTCATCTTGATAAAAAAAAATTGATTAAGTTTAAATCTTGACCTTATGAAAATTGAACATTTTTGCACAGAAGTGGGATAGGTGACTTACCCATTCAATGACTTCATCAATGCATTTCTTTAGACAGACTTCGTTCTATTGCCTCACCAACTAGCTAATTAGATGTGAGCCCCTTCTATAGAGTGTGAATCATCAGAAAAGTAGTTCCATAGAAACTAGGGACTACCATATTTCGATTAAGATGCATATAAATTATGCTTTTAACTGAATTAAGTTCTCATACTATGTCATGATGAAATTCTAGATATTGGCTATAGACTTGAGTGTAATTCACAAAGTTATTGATAATTGGGATTAACATAATTAGACATTTTCTTATTGATTTGATTCATTTGTGTATTGCAGGAAAGCGGGGTCCTTAATCAGTTCCAACCTTTAAAGAGACTTAAAAACTGTTTTGCTTGAACAATGCTGTTTAAGCTATATATTTTGATTATTCAAATCCCATATGTCACGGACACTATGAACTATTACAATTTCCTTGTAAATTGCTTGTCAATTGTTGGCCTTCAGGGATGCAATGGCTCCATATGAATTCACTCATATGCCGTTGCAGCAAACAAGTTGCTTCGGCTTCGGGATGATACACATGAAAGACATGTGATTCACCCTCAGCTTCCTCGAGTATCACCTCTTTGACACCTTTCTTTCTCAAGAACTCTGCATACATCATTCCCCTTTCATTTAGGAAATCCAATCCTGCCACATAAACCACTACTGCAGGAAATTCATACCATTCTGTTGCAGATACATCTTGCTTCTCATAATTACACCCGAAGTAATCACGATTGCTTCCTTCTGGTATACTTAATCTCCAAAACATGTCATTCACAGCAACATGCTTTGCTGCCCCATCATCCATCTCTTTATCGGTCCTTTTCTCACTCCCAAAAAAAGGATGTATCAACAGCAATCCTTTGATCTTAACATTATAGTCCCCACTTTTCATTGTTTTGATTGCTACCTGATGTGCAATGTTCCCTCCAGCACTGTCTCCAGAGAGAAATACTTGAGAAAGATCAGCTAGTTTGAGCCAAGGTTCGGAATTCATATGGCTATAAAGCCATTCAAGTGAACTATAACAATCTTCATAAGCTATAGGAAGTCGGTTCTCTGGTGCTAGACGATAATCAACAGAGAGGATAATGAATTTGGATGCAGCAGTCAAGCCTCCGAGGAAGTTATGGTAACCAAGCCAAGTGGTTGAACCAATACAAAAGCCACCACCATGAAAATAAACCAGCACAGGAATTTGACACGTGAAGCTTTGTGTGTCCGGAAGAAAAACTCTTGCAGCTAATCGCTTATTTCGATCAATAGTAACATCCTTAAACTTATAACCATAGAGAGACTCGGTTGAGGAAGGGATTGTCTCCGGGGAAAATCTTTTAACTAAACCATCAGAAAAAACTTGCAGGAAACCAGGAGCTTCTGCAATAATGGACATTGATTATGGAAGAGATGGAGGAGGCGATTAAAATGATAATCAATGGCCATATCGTGTCACCTAATATAAGACTAATGGCCAATAATCGTTAGTTTGTTGGTTGGAGAGTATCTTTGGGTGTATGAAAGTTGAGTAGGTTGGTCATTAGAAGGGCATTCCCTTAAAAATCAGAATTACCTTAAAAATATATACACAATTCAAAACTGAGTAGTTTAGAAAATCTTTAATCAATAATTAGACTATTGTTCATGACATGCAAGTCAAAATTTTCCTCGGTTTCTACGATTAGAAGCAATTGTTGTTTGGAAAGGATATAGTACCACATGAAGATTTTAAAATCGCAGAAAATAATTACAGCCAGCCTGTTCAAAACTTGGCATGGAAAATGTAATGCGATTTGCAATTACTACGGTCAGTACAAATATTAGATAATACAAATTTATACACCAAATACTCATTGTACAAATTCAGAAAACACATATCATAATGCTAAAAGCAGTAACACTAAATGAACTAAAGAAATTTAGCGCATCTCCAACCCAGTCCTCCAAAATGGAGTAGACTTTCTTCCATTTTGGAGATGCTACATTTTACTTTTCGCTCTAACCACAAGTCTACTTTTTACGCCAAAAAGGAATATTCTTAGCATTATTATTAAAATTACATTATAAAATTCACACAACTTTATTTTTTGGTGTACATTTTTATTCACAATATTATTGTTGTTATATTTTTATGTTAATAAATAATAAATAATAAAATTTCAATTAAACTATAATATGTTATTTAATAATACTAAATGAAAAAATATATGAGATATATTACACTATTTCATATTATTAAAATATATTAAAATGACAATATAATTACGTAATATCAAACAACAAAATTTATTAAATTTCATAAATACAAAATATTTTGACATAAAGAAAAGGGACAGAACATTCATTACACCAAAAAATTAAAAGACAATATTGCCGCTGAAAATAGGCATAACATAATCTACTAATCCTCTGAATTAATATATTGTTCCTATAAATGTTCTATTACGCATTCCTTAATTCGATATGCACATTTTTGTCCTTGACTTGTTTATACCAGGCAAGAAATTGTTGAAATCGGGCATTTTCATATTTTACCCTCTCTACAGTCGATTTTGGAGCTTCCATTACACTTGTGATTGGTCCATTGAGATCACATTCATCCTCAACAATCATATTATGCGTAATAATGCAAGCAATCATGATATCACACAACACTTTTTTCCCCAAAAACATGTCGATCTTGTAATAATCCCAAATCATGATTGTAAAATTCCGAATGCATGCTCCATGTTCTTCCTAAATGACTCTTGTCTCATTGAAAAATATTTTTTCTTAATGGGATGTGGCTCATGAATTGTTTGCACAATGGTGGACCATTTCAGATAAATCCCATCAGCTAAATAATATCCCATATTATATTCTTTTCCTTGAATAACATAATGAGTAAGAGGTGTAATACCTTGTGTAAGATTAGAAAGTAAATGCAATGATTCCAACACATTAATGTCATTATTTGTACCTAACATACCGAAATAAGCGTGCATTATCCATAGATTATAATCAGCAATAACTTCAAGAATAATAGCTGATGATCACAAACACCCAGCATATTGTCTCAACCAAGTCGTTGGACAATTTTTCCACTCCCAATCTATATAATCAAGACTACCTAACATTCTTTGAAAAACATGTTGCTCACCAATATAAAGAAGCCTTGCAATATCGTTAGCATTTGGTGATCCAAGATACTACTCTGCAAAAGTCTAGACAATGTCACAACAAAATCTCTTGAAGCCTTCAATTGCTGTTGACTTACCAATTTTAACGTACTCATCTGTAGCATTTGCAGGTATACCACATGATCACATCCAAAATTCAATATGTGACTGTTATGATGAAATCTAATCGAATGATTGAGATTTGGATGAAATCCAGCAATTTTATCTAATGTGGATAAGGTTGATAATAAGTTCCCAAATGATTAAGGATGTAATCCATCTCACAGTTGAGATGATGATGAAATCCAATCAGACGGTTCAGATTTGGATGAAATCAATCAATTTTATCTAACGTGGATAAGGTTGATCATAACAGTTGATCTAATCAGATAGTTGAGATTTGAAAGAAATCCATCAATTTTATCTAATTTGGATAAGGATGATGATAATGGTTAAGACGGTGATGAAATCCAATTGGGTCGTTGATATTTGGGTGAAATCTATCAATTTTATCTAACATGAATAAAGTTGACGATAATGGTTGAGATGATGATGAAATCCAATCGGATCCAATCAGACAGCTAAGATATGGATGAAATCCATCAATTTTATCTAACATGGATAAGGTCGATGATAATGGTTGAGTTGATAATGAAATCCAATCGGACGGTTGAGATGATGATGAAATCCATCAATTTTATCTAATATGGATAAGGTTTATGATAAGTTCCCAAATGATTAAGGATGAAATCCAATTGGATGGTTGAGATAATGATAATATTCATCTACAAGTCTATAAATATGAAAGATAGAGTGTCTAAACAAATCACCATTTCGAACCAAGTATTTCACTTTTCTTCATCCTAAATATTACATTCTCACAAGCACATCAACTCTTGAAGAAAAATGGCTTCTCGATCCACTAGATACATCATTAGTGAAGATATCTCCTATGTTAGATTTATATGGAGATTTCGTAAGATCCGATTGTTGGGAGGCATTAAACTTTTGACCACTTTTGGGGCCGAATTGAAGAGACATATAACAATGAGACGACTAATGTGTATGAGCAACGTAACAAGAGATCTTTACAAGAGTGATGGTGAAAAATAGCGCAAGTTGTTAAAAAATTATGAGCATGCATCAGACAAGTGGAAAATATGAATCCTAATGGTACATCCGATCAAGATATTGTGAGTTTATAAAATTTTTAATTCGTGCAATTTTATATGTACTTAGTAGATGGATAACTAACAAATATATACATTATTTGCAATTGGAATGTGCGAAGGTGTTACGAACACAAGATGTTTGCAAAACAGGTTTCAATTATGATGATGTATGGAGTATTGTTAAAGATTTTGAAAATTTTAATGATGATGTCATCACATTAAGACAAATTTATCAAAAGTGAACTTCCACCTATGTATCATCAAAATCCAATAATCCAACACCTAAACCTCAGGTCGGTCTTGTGCTTTCTAATTTCAGTATAAATTAGAACGAATGACGAAGTTGGTGGCTTTTCATCCAAAAGGCCTATTATGGTAAAGAAAGCCAAAGCGAAGAGAAAAATGGAGGAAAATCTTCTTTTAAGATAAATAATCTTATAGGTGAAAACCGAGAGCTTATTGAATCACTAAAAAACCAAAACGAAGATAGATAAATAATGCTTGAAAAAACTAGGTAGAAGATGGAGATTCACAGATAGAAGTTGGCTTTGAAGTAGTGGAAAGAAGAAACCAAAGTTATGTCTCAAGATATGAATCAAATTAGAGATCCTAGTCATCATGGTTATATTGTAGTTGAACAAGCACAAATTCTTGAAAAATCATCGCATCAAACCTATCAACCACAGCCACAACCAAATTCGTCAAATAATATTTTAGGCTAATATTTTACTAATATTAGTAGAGATGCAATCGATCTTCCTAATTATTAAAATTTTCAATTCTGTATTAATAGTTAATTATATTTTTCTTGTATTTTTTAATTTGGTTCTACTGCTTGACTATTAACATTTATATACGTGTGTTTTAAATTAGTTTATCTTTGTTTGTAATTTATTATGTTATTCAACTATTAGTACCAATGTATTTATGGTTTTCTCACTTGATGTTTTTAATGGATATTTTTAATTAATTATTTAAAATATTTATTCATAAGTAAATAATTATAAAGTTATAAACATATAATGAAAATATTTATAAACATGAGACTAAACCTTAAAATTACTATAAAGTTATAATTACTGAAATAAACATATAATGAAAATAATGGAATATTTTTTAAATAAAAAATAAAGAATAAAAGAATCAAAAATGAATGAAGGAATGAAAAAAGAAAAAGAAAAGGAAGAAAGAAAAGGTTGAAAGAGAAAAAATAAAAACAAAAAAAATGACCTGGAAAATTGGAAAAAGAAAAGAAAAGAATGAATAGTAATGGAGAGATGTTAGCATCTCTCCAAAATGGAGGAAAAATTGCCAATAGATTGGAGTTGATTTTTCCTCCATTTTGGTATTTTCCCTCCATTTTAGAGGTGCATTGGAGTTGATCTTAGTATTAAATCCTTTCATTTACAATCTTTTTTGCATTTTAAATATGTTCCTAGGTTTAAGAATGATTAATAATAGCCCTTAACTTACAAAAAACTTAGTGGAAAATAAACGCAAGAAAGTAAGTTTTTGG
>JANSVA010000216.1:16856858-16872277 GCA_025504915.1 Erythroxylum reticulatum
GTTTAAGAATGATTAATAATAGCCCTTAACTTACAAAAAACTTAGTGGAAAATAAACGCAAGAAAGTAAGTTTTTGGCGTTTATTTTGTCAAAAAATAGAAATGTAATCGTTATGAAATAAGGATTACATACTGTCACTAATACATCAAGACTAATTCAAAATACCTATGACATGAAAAGAGTAAAGGAAAGAAATTTGACAATAAAGTTGTCACTACATTAAGAGAAATAACAAATTATTGGGAAAGAAATTAAAGTCTTAATAAAAATGTGAGGTTGAATTGTAAAATAAAAAAAAGTGTTAAGACATTATATTCTCCCTGCCAAAGATGTTACTTAGATCTCTAATAGAAATTTTATTTTAGAGAATTTTCTAAAGGAAAATTTTTTATTTGAATATGAAAAATGAGGATTTGCCTAGGAGTTACAAAGAAAAAATTGTTTAGAGCTTAAAAAGTAAATTAAAGCACATAATTGGATTCCTAGGAATTTAAGTTAAATTTAGGAATTGAAACAAAATTTAAACATATGATTAAATACCAATATATTAGAACTTATAGTGCAAACATATGAATGCATACCTATGAGCTTATAATTGAAATATGGAGCTATAAGTTAGGTCTAAAATATTTAGATCTTACTCTTAGAGTTGAAATACATTTCACACACACACACACATACACACACACACACAGAGAGAGACACAGATAGAGAGAGAGAGAGAGAGAGAGAGAGAGAGATAAAGAACATAGAACTTGGTCTTAACTTCAAATGAGATAAGTGTCTAAATTGTGGTGTTAGGAAATGGAAATTGGGAGAATTCCTAAAGATTGATCTTAGTATTTGAAAAATGAATTACAAATTAAAAAAAATCCAAAACTTTATAATGCAATATAGGGATTTGAATGAGTTTTAGTTTTAATAAAATGAATAAATACTTATGATGGTGAATAAAATGTATGTAAAAATATGATGCGAAGTGCACTAATCATAACAAGTAATAAAGTAGATTCCTTATAAGGAAAATAAATGTTGATTTCATAAGAAATAGTAAACTAGTAGAGTGGACTTAAATTTTATTTAAATAATCAAATCAAACAGTGAATTAAGTGAGAAAATTGACACTAAAACAAGAAAATTGAAGAAATTAGGTACTAAAAATTATATGGACAGCTTAAATTAATGAAAAGTAGTTTAGTTAGGACTTGGCTTCACCAAAAATAAAGTGGCTTAGATTGATTGATCTTAATTTTGAGTGGTAGTTTGTGGTAAAGGAGTTCTAGAATACTCTCCTTTGATAAATTTATACAAAATTTTGAAAAACAAATTAAATCCCTAATTGTATTTTAGTAGATTTGGTTAATTATCAAAGATCATAAATCAACTATCAAACTTAAGTTATAATGGTCATAAGCATTTAGATTACTATGAGAATAAGATTGATATAGTACCTAAGTTAAAGTTATGCAAGAAAATATCAAGTATGAATACTATAGTATTTACTCATATATATTCTATCCTAAAATAGTAACTAATTGATCAAATAAATTACTAAAATTAGGAATTCATATGTATGATCATTATAAGTAAAAAACAAGGTTAGAGCTTAAGTTAAGCATAAAACCATGCCATCAAGAAATCACCTTTAGCAACTTATATGATATTTCAATTTAACAATCATAAACTTATTTAAAAATAATTTTTGTTAAGATTAAGCAAGAATTAGAATAAAATTAATCAACATTTTGTATTTTCCAAAAATTATTATTGACTGAGCTAAATGTAATCAAATTAATATTCTTGGATGATGTTTTCTAATCAACTAAAGCTCAAAACAAAACTCTTGCCCACATTTAAGTTGTACATTAACCTTAATTTACAAATATAAAAGTATTTGATAAATAAAATTATGCAAAAGAAAAAGAAGGACATAAAAATTTTAAGATTAAATTTTTTTTTCTAAGCCTTAATATGAACGTTACTCCCTCGCTATACTGCTTTATGATACACCTAATGTTTGGGACATGCCAGATAAAACACAAAGAAAGATGTATAACAAATTTATTAGATATAAGAAATGAATAGATAAACATTTAAACTAAATTGAAAATATCTAACAGGTAACGACTAATTTAAGGTGTATAAAAAATAATAATTAGATTGTCTCTAAATAAACAATTCTTTAAAATAATTAAAATGCCATATGAAACTTCTTTCCTTAATTTTTAAGCTTTCTTTTGTTCATGCCTTCTTGAGATCTTGAAATATTCTCTCATCTTACTTGATGATATCTTGAAAAACATAATAAACTTCAATTTGTATATTAAGAAAATATGATAAATTCTCATAAGATAAGTAATAGTTTATCTTATTTGATATATTAAGATTATCTTTGAT
Source organism: Erythroxylum reticulatum (assembly GCA_025504915.1). Lineage (NCBI taxonomy): Eukaryota > Viridiplantae > Streptophyta > Magnoliopsida > Malpighiales > Erythroxylaceae > Erythroxylum > Erythroxylum reticulatum. The sequence continues at coordinate 16,859,256 of JANSVA010000216.1, forward strand.
GCATTTCTTCTTCCTCAACAATAACTTTCTCTCTCTTATAACCTTTTCCTTATCATCAATTATCTCCTTCTATATATATATTTTCATAATCCTTCATATTCTTATATATTATGCTTAATAAAGGCTTTCTTTTTAAAGTTAATGGAATTAACATCTACTCAGATCAATAAACATGGGATGAAAGTTATGGTGACATATATTTAAAAGCTCAACTGATATCCATATTTTTGTGACATTTTTGGAAGTAAATATCACAATCATGAATGTTGGGCACAAAACTACATGTGGGAGTATCCATATTGCATGCAAAACTGGCTTTACAAGCACTATATGAGAATATCTATAATTCAAAGTGGAGTAACTCTTACACTAACGCATGGAATGATTAACACTAACGCATGGAATGATTATGCTTTAGCTAAACCTTTACAACAATAGCAGCAAGAAGAACATCTTATACATATATTAATGGAAGCCTTGCCAAAAGTGAAGCTAGTCACTACAAATCCAATGAGAGATTTTCTTCAATCGAATACATTGAGCTAAATAAAACATACTATTTGAGCTTATTAATGCTTTAGAGTGGAGAGAAGAAAAGGGCCCACTTTATGAATAAAGTTGTAATTTAAGAAGAGATAGTAGAAGAGATAATAAAGAAGATAGTTAAAGAAGAAGAGGAGTTAAATGTTGTTTTAAAGGAGAAAGAACAACAGATGATAGAGAAAATAAAAACCCATGATCTTAAGCTACTAGTAAGAATAAAGTTAATTAAAGCTAGAAACTTAAGAGTTATTGATTGGGTGTTTGATATGTGTAAGTTTTAATAAATAACCCTCGATAATCTGCAAGCATATAGTTTGTTAGCATAGTACCTAAAGTGTCGATCCCATGAGGAGAGATAATCTAATCCTAAAATATAAGGCTAGAAAACAATACAAAAATTCAAATTACACGAAACTAAAAACGAGAAATTAATTCAATCAATCAAATCAAATTAAGAATCAATGACGGAAATATTATTACTAATCAATTGCAACATATCTAAAAATCAACCTAAGGAAATTACCAATTGGGAGAATGGGAAATTTACCTATCCTTAATGCTAACCTAACTGATTATGAATTACTGGATTGTTGGTTCTAGTTGATCTAGGGTTGATTACTCTCTCTCATGTTATAACCATTATCCCTAAATTATGAAACTCAATCAGATTATGGAGGTTGTAATTTCTCAATTTACAACCTATCCAAAACCTTAATCAGTTTTGAAGTTCTTTAATAAACTACTGAAAACCTATGTAAGATCTCTCTACACACAATTTATTGATTTGATTTAATTCTTATTTATATTAAATCACCTAACTCTCGTTAGCCCATTTTAATCATTTTCATTTGATTCACCCTCTCAGTTTATTATTGAATTATGCAATCACATAATTAAATCACTACTAATCCAATAAATACATAAACAATCAAATTTCATTAATTCAAAAAATAAAACTTTGAAGGAGTGTTTAGAACATCGTCAACACTCCCAATCCTATCATTAAGTATTTTTTTCAGTTCCATATATGAATAAAACTGAAATTAAATAGGAAATACAATCTAAACGGATGATAGGAGCCAGCAACATTGGGAAACTCCTAATATGGGAAGTACATAAAGTCATCTTCTTCTCCTCTTCTCTCTTCCTTCTTCTTTTTCTCTTTCTCTATCTCTTGATGAATTCTCTCTAGGGTTTCTCAAAAGTGGCTAATTTAAAAACTCTTTCTACCTCTTTGTCTTGTTTTTTTGAATTTCCTTTGTGTTCCGAGCAACCCTAGGTTGTTTTTGAAGGTCTAAAAAATCCCTCGAAACTTGGCATTTTTTAGTGTCTGCGCATCTCTCTGATGCAGGCCGCAATCATGGGCTAGGTCTTGGGCTTCTGTCATGATCATGATATGTGGTGCAACGATCATGAGCCATTATTTCAACATGAATGTTTCAGAAACTTCTCCATTGTTCAATGTTGACCCAGAAACACTAATAAACATATCAAGGTACCTCAAAAACATAATACTTAAGCTCAAAGACTTGTACTAACCTATAAAACACTTAAAATATAAATAATTAACAAACTAATACAATTCTAACCTAAACATATACTAAACGATTGAATTAACAATTAAATACATACCAAACTAAGCCCTAAAATATGATGCAATTTACACTTATCAACACCTCCAGTTTTAAATGTTTACTTGTCCTCAAACTAACAAAACAACAAACACATAAAATCACAAATCACACAATGCAATAATGAGACAATGACTTCAACTTCATGAAATAAATTTAACTTTAAACACAATCATTTAAGTTATTTCAAATCATGAACATGCAAAATCCGTATCTAAGAGTTCTGGACTAAACATACATATTAATTAAAACCCACATCTCAAGTTACTCACCTCTTTTCAATTGTATACACATATTAATAATTCTATGGTCATTCAAACTCTGTAACTACTCCTAAGTACGTTTTCATAAAAAGTCTAGCTATTTACAGGTTTGGTAGGTTTTATTAGAACATATTTTTAAATTTACTTTTTGATGAATTTCTTTTGTAGACATGGACCTAGTCTTTTACTCGGAGGCAAACATTGGTGATGAATTTCGATCCAGTTACTCGACTAAGTTATGTTTTCATTAAGCTGCTTGGTTGAAACATCATTATAGCCTTTTGACACAAAGGCATACATTTGTGATGCATGTCAATCCAGTTACTCAACCACATCATGTTCTCAACTAACTACTAACTTTATTCATAACCCGAAGGCCAGCGGAATAGTTATTTATTTAAAATTAACAAACACATTTTTTATTGCCTAGCTTGTTACTTTAGCTACATGTTTTCATGAAAAAAATATTAGTAAAGCTACTTTAGTTAAAAGACCTAAAATTATGAATGAATGTGACAATTTAGAGGGTGAGAAACTCACACTAAATCCTAATTACCTTCTATATTTAGTCAAAGAACCCAATTCACTAATTTTTCAAGATAATGACTTTTCACAACCTAATAGACTATGTTCAAAATTAAATCAATTTCAATATATCTAAGCCATTGACACATTCACACAATTCACAAAATGCAACATAATAACCTAACAAACTATCATACAATATGCAACATTCACACTCAAAGCAAAACACATAACCCTCCCCATACTTGAACAAAACATTGTCCTCAATGTTAGAAGGAGGTAAACAAAAATGCATGGAAAGAAGAAACATAAATGAAAGTAAAAAAATACAATAAAGATTAAATTTAAAAAGAAAAGGGTTAGAAACAAAGCCTCATGGTGATGGAGGCGGGGATGGTGTTGGAGATAGTAGTTGGACACCTTGAGCCTCAAAGTAATGATGGATATGACATATATCTCAGCTCTGACGTCATTGTGTTCGAGGCCATCTCCTTCATTCTTCTAGAGTTCTTCGTAAGTGTATCTGTAATTACCTTACTGTTTATAAAGATTGTATCAAGCACTTTCTTCCATCTTGGTTCATCTATGTCTTCTTCCTCTTCAGAATCCTCACTATTCAAGTCCTCTTCTGCCTATTGAGACGACACTGTGCTCAAACTCGCCTGACTAGCTCTGATCTTCACATGAGTCTTTTGGCTGATATCCTGGAGTTCCTAAGGATTTCATTACATCATAAATGATGGCGATTTAGAAAATATGGGAGGTAGGTGGTTAAACCACTACAATCTATGCCATAATACTCAGCAATAGCGGAAACCAAGTACCCTATACCAAAATTGTTGCTCCTCTTACTTAGATTTGCAATAATAGTGTTCAACATATGTGTGGAGGTGCACACTAGGATGTTATGATCCATGCACCACAACAAAAAAAGTTCCTTTATTGAGCACTTATTGGTTTTTAAATTATCAAAAACTAATTGACATACGAATTTATGCAATAACAAGTGCTCATGGGTTCTTATGATGTTGTTGTGGGCATTTTTAACATCGAATCACTCAAACTTAGTGAGCTCATTCTAATAGCGAGAAGTATGAAAATCATCGTGTTAATTGATAATGGAAGACTTAGGGAACCCACAAATATCACACATGATTTCGATGTTCAGCTCATAATTTTGTCCCCATAACCTAAACCACATTTCCTTAGGGTTAGTAGGTTATTAATAAAAGAAAGCAAAGAATTATAGAGTGACCTCCTGGTAGATAGCATATTAGAAGTGTGTGAACTTTGCCTACTGAATTCTTTCTGCTAGGTTCTCCACCCTATCTTGCAATTCTAGCCTCTCAAGTGTATAAAAATCAAAATATTTTGAGACTACAATTTGTTTAGCATTAAGGGATTGGAAACGAATACCTTCCTCATCTATGTAAATCAAGAAGGGTGCTCTGAAGTCTGTCAACCTATTCCTTACCTCATCCTAGGACTTGGTTTCATCACGATGATTGATCACTTTGCTAACCGCTTAATGCACGACATACTGGTTTGTAAGTAGGTGGGGTTGGAATAAAGTGAAATTTTGGAATTTCGTTAGAGAGAAGTGAGAGTGTTTGGAGGTCTTAAACTTAGAGAGATAAAGTTAAAATGAAAGTGAGTGAAAAGTGAAGTAAGAAATGAATATATAGGTGAATGAATCATAAAATGGTAAAAAAATTAAACTGAAATTCGTGTGTTTAGTTTTACCCTACTGTAGGCCACAATCGTGGCTTGCAATTTTTCCACCAATTTTTGATTTTTTTCTTCTTTTGTCCTTCTACACTATCCTGAGATCACTTTATAACTCTTTATAGCTTGTTCACCTTTCTTTTACTGACTTCCTCGATCATCTAATTCATGTCGAAGTCCTATTCCTTCCCAATTTTATTTGGAAATGAAACAACCTAACTATAGAATTCAAACTATCTAAAAATCAAAGGAAATAACATGGAATTAATAATCCATTGGTTGCCTCCCATACAGTGCTTCTTTTAATGTCAGTAGCTCGATGCTCTTCTTGTGCTCAAGGTGGTTCAAATGAATCCTACAATGGTAGCACAGTCATCGATCTTACCATTTGCATATAAGCTACTATGCCCTAGGTTCTACCTTCCTTCTGCTTAAATTTCCTTCGCTTTCTCCTCTGCCATCATTTCTTTCTAAACGCATTCCCAGTGTCCTCAATATCTTCCCATTTTCCTCGAGGTTCAGTTTTTTTTAATGTTAAGTAGAAGTAAGGGAGAACTATTATCTTTCTTTGATACAGTAGAGGATATTTGGTGCTCTCTGACCCTCAGAGTTAGTTCACCCCTATCAACGTTAATTATTGAGCAGGCAATAGTTAAGAATGGTCGTCTAAGGACCATAGGGGTTTTCACATCTTCTCTAATATCCAATATAAAGAAGTCTATGGGGAAGGTAAAAATATCAATATGCACTTGGACATCCTTAATAATCCCTTTTCGGTGATAATCTGTTATGTCTGCCTTCTTCACTAGCATCTTTATATGTTCTAACTGTTCTAACCCTAATTTTTTACTAAAGGTATAAGGCATCATATTGATACTCACTCCTAAATCAATAAATGCCCTATCTATTTTGACTCTATTGATACTGCAAGGAATGTAAAAATCCCCTGGGTCTTCTTTCTTCTACACTATATTTGGGTTTTCTTTCACTATGCACTCCTTAACCTTCTTCTTGAATGATTCCTTTATTATGAGCCTCGCTTTTAAATTTTCCATTATGTCCTCAACGTAGTTTACTTTAACCTCCTCATAATTCCTCATCACCTTACTTGAAATTGACGTTCGATGATTTAGAATAAGGTATAGAAATTCAAGTCGAGATTCCTCGATTGGCGTAATTACGAGCTCACCTAGAAGGAATTCTATAATTGCTTGTCCTTCTCCATTATTTCCATATTCTTTCACTTGTTGGAGTTTCTTTTTTTCAGGTTTGGGTTAGATTTGGTATTGCTTGAAAGGGTTCCCACATTCCAAGTAAAAATTGCCTCTGCTAGTTGACCTACTTGGACCTCTAGATTGTGTATTAAAGAGGTGTGGTTCTTAGTGACTTGCTCAAACTTGCTTTGAATCCTCCTATACGTATCCTTCATGCCTCCAATTTTATCTAAAATTCTATCCAACTTGGATTCCATTGAGCTCAGTTTATCTTATTGGAAGCCTGGTTGTCCTTCAGATCGAAACTATCCTCCAACATTGTTCGTCCATGAGAAGTTAGGGTGATTCTTCCACCTAAGGTTGTACGTGTTGGAGTTGGGATTATTTCCCCCTCCTCATCTATATTGAGCTCCCATATAATTAACTTGCTTCAAATTGCTATCCTTCATCAAGAAATAGTATATTATATCATGGTCCATTTATCCACAGAGTTCACATTTTAGTTGCACAACTTTGACCAAAGCTGAGGATGAAGCCTTAACATTTCTAAGTTGTCAAGTTAAATTGTCAATTTTAACTTACATCTCTGTCATTTGATCAATGGCTACAATTTCCTTTTTGTTCTCAGAAAGTAGCGGTTTGTCTACTCTGCTCATTCATCCATAGGTAGCTATTACTTGCCATCTCCGCTATCAGCTCTTTTGCTTCATCTACCATCTTTCTTATCGGTGATCCTCTTGAAGCTACATCAATCTTACCTCTCATATGTGAGGTAACTCCATTGTAGAATGATTGTAACAAGAATTCCTTGGGAAAGTTATAATGTGGGCATTTCCGTTGCAAATCCTTTTATCTTTCCCGCGCTTCATAGATTTATTCCCTACCATTTTACCAGAAGTTGGTAATCTCTTTGATAATCTTCATGGTCTTAGTAAGGGGAAAATAATTGTCTAAAAAGGTACAATCTAGTTAATCCTAAGTTATGACATTGGCTGGGAAGAGAGAATGATACTAGGCCTTTTCTCTATCTCTTAGGGTAAAAGGGAAAAGCCTAATTCTGACTGCATCCTCTCACGTTCGATGGTATCGAAAGGTATCACATATTTCAAGGAAATTCATTATATGTGCATTAGGATCTTTATTCGTTAGTCTATAGAATTGCACATTCTATTGAAGCATGTTTAGGAGGGCTGGTTTAATTTCGAAAGAGGCTGCTTGTACGGGTGGCCTAGCTACTTCTTGGTTAACCGTATTGAACCCTAGTCTCAAGAAATCCATAAGGGTTCGTTGTTGACATCTTTGGTTTGCTTCGTGATCCAAATCTTGTTGAAACTCCTCGACTGTTGTTTCTTTTGCGATTTCTTCTTCTTCTTCTTCACACTGAGCTTTCTTAATTGATCATTCTAATCAAGTGATGTCTAACTCTAAAGTTTCAGCTGCACAACTTGAACTTCTCGTGACTCTTGTGTTCATGCAAGAGCACAGATTCAGAAATAGAAATAAAGAAAGAAAATAAAAACTAACTAAAATGCCTTAAATTAAAGAATTAAACTAATTGTCTCCTTGGCAACGAAACCAAAAACTTGATCAAGTGTTTGATGTGTGTAAGTTTTAATAAATAAACCTCAATAATCTGCAAGCACACGGTTCGTTAGTGTAGTACCTAAGGTGTCATCCCATATGGAGTGATAATCTAATCCTAAAATCTAAAGCCAAAAAATGATACAAAAATTTAAATTGCATGAAACTAAAAATGAGAAATTAATTCAGTCAATCAGATGAGATTAAGAATCAATCACGGAAATACTATTATTAAGCAATTGCAATATACCCAAGAATCAACCTCAGGAAATTACCAATTGGGAGAAAGAGAATTTTACCTATCCTTAATGCTAACTTAACTGATTATGAATTACTAGTTTATTAGTTCTAAAAGATCTAGGGTTGATTACGCTATCTCGAGTTATAAGCATTATCCCTAAATCATAAACACTGATTAGATTATGGAGGTCACAATTTCTCAATTGACAACCTATCTAAAAGCTTAATTAGTCCTAAAGTTCTCTAAAAACTACCGAAAATCTATGTAAGATCTCTCTTAGCATAATTTACTGATTTGATTTAATTCTAATTTCTATTAAATCACCTAATTCTCATTAGCCCAATTTAATCATTTTTTATTCGATTTACCCTCTCAATTTATTATCAAATTATGCAACCGCAGAATGAAATCATGAACAATCCAATAAATATATAAACAATCAAATTTCATTAATTCAAAAAATAAAACTTCAAAGGTGAGTTTAGAACATCATCAACATTCAAAATCTTATCATCAACTATTTATTTCAATTTCATACAATAATAAAAATGAAATTAAATAGGAAATAAAATCTTAATGGATTATGGAAGGTAGTGACATTGGAAAACTCTTGATTCGGGAAGTACATCAAGTTAACCTCTTCTCCTCTTCTCCTCTTCCTCCTTCTCTTTCTCTATCTCTTAATGAACTCTCTCTAAGGTTTCTCAAAAGTGTCTGATGAAAAAGCTCTTTCTATCTCTTTATCTTGTTCTTTAAATATCTTTTGTGTTCTGAGCAACCCTAGGGTTTTTCTAGGGTCTGAAAGGTCCTAAAAATCCCTCAAAACTTGACGTTTTTAAGTGTCTGTGCGTCTACACAATGCAAACCACATGTAAGCCTTCTTTCACAATCATGGCATGCAGGCCATGATCATGGGCCATGTCTTGGGCTTCTGTGATGATCATGGCGTGTGGTGTCATAATTATGGGCCATTGTTTCGGCCTAAAAGTCTCCAAAACTTCTCTGTTCCTCGATGTTAGCTTTGAAACACTAACAAACACATCAAATTACTCAAAAATATAATATTTAAGCTCAAAGACTTGTACTAACCCAAAAAAACACTTAAAACATAATTAATTAACAAACATAAGTGATTAACAAACTAACATAATTCAAACTTAAAAACATACTAAATGATTGGATTAACAATTAAATATATATCAAACTAAGCCATAAAACACTTATCAGTTATTCTATCCTTGTTTTGTCTTTTCCATATGTTGTTAATTCAATTATTCTTGATCCTAAATATCAAGATATAATCAAGTAATCTATGTTTAAATAGAAAATAATATAATTGCAACCTATAAATTTAGACGACTACTTCTAATAAGTCAATTGGATTTAAAGTAATCATAAGGATAATTAATTCACAATTAACATATCTCTTTAATTGTTCATTAATCTAAAAAATTGCAAGTTTATTAAGTTACCGACTCTCATTACGCACCTTATTACATTTAACTTGATTCACTCTCTTTATTTACTACCATGTATAAGCATAATAATTATCACAAAGCATTTATAGATTTATTTAAATCAACGAGAATAAAGTTTAACAAAACAAATCAAGAATAATCCCTAAAATGGATTTAGAAACCAATAATCATGTTTAACATCATAATAATCCAAATAAACATCAAAGAAAATGAAATAAATAAAGAAAAAAGAAAGAAAAACAAGTTTATATCTTGATCTGGAAATCTAGAATTTCTGGAGCTTCTCTTGATATCTCCTTTTCGATCTTATTTAATCTAGTGGCTACTGGGTGGTGTTTCTTTTTTCCTTAAATATTTCTTAAGGCTTATATGTTTCTAGGGTTTTTCCACTTAATTTGGTTCAAAAAATAGCCCCTAAATATCAAGAATACAAAAGAAGCTCGCTATCTGGAAAAGCCAAAATTTGCTAGAATTTGCTATCTACCACTTCTGTCATTATCGTGGGGGTGCCATGATCGTGGCTTACTTCCATGCTTCAAGTTCTTCTCTTTTCTTTAATTTCCTCTTTTCATCCACTCACAAACATTTCAAACATGCCTTGAAAAATAAAATTAAAACCAACTTCTTGCTCTAAACTACTTAAAAAATTAAAATACATAAAAAACACAAACAATAACACAATTTTAAGTCCCAAACATTTGATTATCATCTTAAAAAACACTTTAAAACACATTCAAACACCTAGAAAGCATACTATAATTTACACATATAAACATTTTCACACTCAAACCTTTGTTTGCCCCAAGCAGTACTAAAACCAAAACCAAACAAAACATAAAAACACACAATCATGTAACAATGCAATAATGATACAATGACACCAATCTCATGGAATTAATGATATGTATTTAATTTAATATATTTAATCATTTATATTTTGTGATTATTGACATAAAAATGCTTAAGATACTCACTTTAATTCATAAATGATTTTAGCTACAATTTGGAAGTAAATAAATTAAAATGAATCAAAAGTGCTGCATTTAGGTTATTTTCTGAAGATCAATTTTAGCTATTTTATCAAGCAATAAGAAGAAAAATTTAAAAGCAAGCAGCAAAAAAAATCAGCCAAAAATGACGTGGCAAAAAAAAGTAAACGCAGCAGTACAGGAACAAATCAGGAACAGGAGTGCGGTATTGTGGGGTGTGGAGCCAAAACGTAGACAACGACACACCAAAAATGCAGCACAGTGTTGGGTGTTTAATGAAAAAGCTAGACAGGCAGCATCCCAAAACTCAGACGAGGAGAAAGAGCATGTAGCATTTTACTTAAAAACGTAGGAGGCTGGCGTGAAATGTTTTAAAAGGAGTTCCAAGCTTATTAATTCGTCACATTAGAAGCAACAATAGAAGAAACAACGCAAAGCAGGTATGGGCATGAGGTGTAGGCACTGGTGTGCTACGGCCGATAGCTTAGCGGCTATACAGGGAGGCTGGAGTTTGCTAGAAGAGGAGAGCTGCGTGCGTGACAAGGAGCTGGGAGGGTTTTGGAGTGAACAGTGACTGTGGCCTAAAAACTCCCATACTTATTCGTCAATTCAATGAATAGTAAAAATTGAGAGAAGCTTGTAGCGGTGAGGAGAAACCATAGAATAAGGGCTAAAGCATTTTTTAGGAAAGACCTATAAAGAGCTAGGTATCTTGACGTCGGTTCAGAGGTGACATCGATGCCAATAACTCGATTTAAGTACTTTTTTAATTATTTGGTTGTTTCTTTCTCTCATTAGGAATTGATTGTATTATCCTATATTAATTAAATTGGGTATTGGATATAGATAATCAGATTTTAATAATTATTCGATTATTTGTTTATGAACCTATTAGGTATTATGAGATGATGATTTTAATGCGTTCATTGAATCATTCATTGCAAACCTATTACTAGAATTTTGATATAATCCATAATTGCTATGTTGAAATTCATGTGTAGCGACTGATGATTCGTAATCATTAGGGATAACATGACCTAGGTTAAATGAAGCATCATATGTGGTTGTTGCCTTGATTAATTGATTTTCCTAATTCGTAATGCTACTGCCTAATTAAATCTAGAGATCATATCCTAAGTTATTCGGTAGTTAGGTTTAATTAATGATCGTATCTTGATTAAACAAAACTTAAGGGAAAACTCGGGTTAATTATTAGTCCACGATTAATAGTTGTTGGGAGAGGTTAAAGAACAACAAATTAATAAAATATGCTTAGTCAGGGTGTAGGTCGAGATTGAACCAAAGAATCAAGTCCCTACCGAATTCCCCACTTTTATCATTTTTTGCATGTTTTCTTTAATTTGTTTTTATTAGTTAGTTTCATTTTATTTTCTTCTTTGAAAAACAAAACCTCCTTAAACCTAAACACCGGTTAATTTCAATTCAAAAACTTTACACACACTCTCTGTGGGATCGACCTAGGCTCACCACTGTTATAGTAATAGGTCTAGTTACTTTATTTTGATTAGCGTAATAACGCGTGGCCAAATTTTGGTGCCATTGCTCGGGAGTGCGGTGTTTTAGTTTTTGTTTGTGATTTAATTGGTATTTTGCATATATTTTTTTGAAATTGATTTCTTTTCTGTTATTTGATGATCTTTTCATTTTTCATTTTGTGTTTTTAAACAAAAAATTTCGATATGAATGGAAGTAATTTCTTTTATAGCTCATATTCTCAATCCTAAAACAATGTTTGGACTGATCAACCTAACTTTTGTCATGGATGGGATAATCATCAGAATTACTTCCATGGTAGTTTGCAGGACGAACAACAATTCTTGTATAGACCAGAAGCTTGCTATCACGACTCCGGTCCATTTCTGGAAGAGTTGAATAATATTTTGAAAGCTGATGCTTTGCAAATGCAGCAGAATACTCTATAATTCTAGAAGGATAGAAGGCAATTTCCAAGAAACCTATGGTCTAGCACCCAAGATTTGGAGAGCCAACATGATTCAGTTGCATCTTTAGAAGAACTTGTTAATAATATTACTACTAACAATTTGCAATTTCTACAGGATATGTAGCAATTTCAACAAAATATGTAGCAACAATTGCAAGAATTCTGACAAGAGACAAAAACAAGCCAACAGAGGATGGAGCACCTAATGGGTCAGATGGAAATAAGTCGTGATCCCCTAGAATCGTAAAGCGAGGAGGAGCAGTCGTATCACCCCGAGGTGTACCTAATTGGAGTTTGTACAGAAACTTTACAAAGTGATGAGAAACTTGAAAATTTTGAGGTCAACCCTTATTAAATTGTTTGTGTCAAAGAAGTGGAGAAGGAGCTCGAAGCTAAAAAGGATACATCTTTTAGCTCAGAGGTAAGTATTGAGTCCATGATTATTTTTGAAACTATGCGTCCATGATTATTTTTGAAACTAACTCTTTACCTTTTCATAATAGAGTGGAGGAATTAAATGGTGAAGAAAAAGGTGAAGAGACGTTCAAAATTTTTCCAGAGTATATCAACTCAGTCAGGATTGAGAATCTTAGGATAGGAAAGACGTTGAATTAGGATGATGATCGATTAAGGCCCTGTCTGGAACTATCTCGTATGGAAGTGGCACTAACTGTAATACCCGAAGATCACAATTTTGTCATGTGAGGAGAAGAAAGAATCGAGCCAACAACCTTAAACTAAGGCGCTTCTTGGGAGGCAAGTCGAGGGAAGTAAATTTCTTTTCCTTTACGTTTTTGCATTACTTTTTATATGCATGTGTGTTTTTGAATTTGTTTGTTTTACTTGTTTTTAAGTTTTCAATCAAAATG
>JANSVA010000216.1:16872377-16892749 GCA_025504915.1 Erythroxylum reticulatum
ATGGGGTGTTACACAACTGGCTATGAGCTCTAGTCATAACCCAAGGTTAGGGATGGCAATGGGTAGGGTTCAGTTCGGGTATTACTCAACCCATATCCATATCCATTTTTTATGACTCAACCCATATCCATATCCATTTTTTATGACTCAACCCATATCCATATCCATATCCATCGGTTTTTACGATTTACTTACCATATGCAAATCCATTGGATTGTTCAGATTTTTAGATATCCATCGAGTTGTATAACATATAAAAATATAACTTCTAAATAGAAAACATAAAGATCAAATTTTTATGAACGCTTCAAATCAAAATTACTTTAATAATAATAAGTTAAGATTTTGATTTGTATGTCTTAAAAAAACCATAAAATTAGAAAAAGAAAAATCATAATGTCTAGTGTAATGACAACATATGTTTTTCACAATCAAGAACTGGAACAAAGATTGAAATATCCAAAACTTTAAATTGTCTTTATGTGAACTCCACAACATTCAAAACTTCATCTCCATATCATTTGCATTATTATTATCCTGTAAGAAAATAAAATATGATGAAAAAGGTGAGGACTAAGGACTAAAGTGGGGATTTTAAAGCTCTTTTTTCTCAGAAAATATTAATATTTATTATATTTAACCATAAATATTCAAGTAAAAACATAAAAATAGAGTTAATAAAAAGCAGGTAAGATATGGTTATCTATTGGTTCGGGTTATCACTAGACCCATATCCAAATCCATATCCACATCCATTTTTCAACATCTATTTAAAACCCATTTTTTAGTCTCTATATCCATTTTTTTGGGTTGGTTAGTGCAGATATCAATTAGGTTGAAAACCCACTGCCATCCCTACCCAAGGCCAATAGAATATTTATTTATTTATTAAAATTAACCAACATATTTTTTAATTATTATTGCTTACCTTGTTGCTTAAGCTACTCGTTTTCATGTAAAAATACTAACAGAGCTACTTTCAAAAGACCTAAAATTATGAATGAGTGTGATAATTTAGAGGGTGACAAACTCACACTAAACCTTAATTAATTTGTATATTTAACCAAAGAACCCAATTCACTAAATTTGCAAGCTGATGACTCTTTACAACCTAATAGACTATGTTCAAAATTAAATCAATTTCAATCCATTGAAGCCATTGACACATTCACACAATTCATAAAATGCAACCTAACAAACTATCATACAATATGAAAAATTCACATTCAAAGCAAAACACATAACCCTCCTGACACTTGAACAACACATTGTCCTCAATGTAAGGAGGCAAACAAACATGCATGGTAAGAAGAAACATAATTTAAAATGAAAAAAAGAATAAACTAAGGATTAAATTTAAAAAGAAAAGGTTTTAAACAAAGCCTCATAGTGATGGAGGCGGAGATGGTGTTGGAGGTGGCAGTTAAACGCCTTGAGCCTCAAAGTAACAATGGATACGATATATATCCTGGCTATGACGTCATGGTGTTTAGGCCATCTCCTTCATTCTTCTAGAGTTCTTCACAAGTGTATCTATAATTACTTTGGTGTTTGTGGAGATTGCATCAAGCACTTTCTTCTAGCTCGGTTCTTTCGTTTCTTTTTCCTCCTCAGACTCTTCACTAGTTGAGTCCTCTTTTACCTGCTAAAGCAGCTTTATGCTCGAACTTGCCTAACTAGCCCTGATTTTCACATGAGTCTTTTAACTGATATCCTAGAGTTCCATGTTATGGGACTTAAGGATTTTAGTAGTTACACCATTACAGTCCACACCATAATAATCAGCAATGGCGAAAACTAAGTAACCCATAGCAAAATTATTGCTCCTCTTACTTAGAGTTACAACAATAGCGTTTAGCACATGTGTGGAGGTGTACAATGGGATGTTGTGATCTATGCACCATAACAAGAAAAATTCCTTTATTGAGCACTTGTTAGTTTTTGATTTATCAAAAACCAATTGACACATGAATTTGTGCAATAACAAGCATCGAATCACTTTAGCCTAGTGGTCTTATTCCAATAACAAGAAGCATGAAAATCATCATGCTGATTGGTAATAGAAGACTCACGAAGCCCACAAACATCACACATGATTTCGATGTTTAACTCAAAGTTTTGTTCCCATAACTTAAACCACATTTCTTTAGGGTTACTAGGTTCGTAATATAGGGAAGTAAAGAATTCTAAAGTGAGCTCCTGGTAAAGAGGATACTGGAAGTGTATAAACTTCACCCACTTAATTCTTTTTTCTAAGTTCTCTACCCTATCCCATAGTTAGAGTCTATTAAGTATATCAAAATTTAAATAGTTCGGGACTACAATTTGTTTAGCATTGAGGGATTGGAAACAAATACCTTACTCCTTCATGTAGATTGGGAAAGGTGCTCTGAATTCTGCTGCCCTGCTCCTTATCCCTCGTCCCGAGACTTGGTTTCGTCTCGATCATTGATCGCGCTTTGCTGACTACTTAATGCATAACATACTGGTTTGCAAGTAGGTAGAAGTTGGAGGATATTGGAAGTTTGGAATTTAGTTAGAGAGAAGAGAGTGTTTGGCGGTTTTAAACTTAAAGAGATAAAGTTAAAATGAAAGTGAGTGAAAAAGTGAAGTAAGAAATGAATATATAGGTGAATGGATGGTAAAATGGTAAAAATTGAAACTAAAATTCGCATGTCCCCTTTTTACCCTGTTGTAGGTCACGATCGTTGCCTACAAATTTTTCACCAATTTCTAATTTTTTTCTTCTTTTATTCTTTCACACTTTTTCGAAATCACTTTTTAACTCTTTATGGCTTTTTTACTTCTCTTTTACTTACTTCCTCAATCATCAAATTCATGTGAAGTCCTCTGCCTTCCTGATTTTATTATAACGAAACAACCTAACTTCAAAATTCAAACTATCTAAAAATCAAAGGATATAACATCAAATTAATAATCCATGGGTTGCCTCCCATGTAGTGTTTCTTTTAACATTGGTAGCTTGTTGCTCTTCTTGTGCTTAAGGTGGTTCAAATGAATAGTGCAATTGTAGTGCAGTCATCAATCTTACCATTTGCACATGGGCTACCATGTCTTGGGTTCCACCTTCCTTCTGCTCACCTTCCTTCGTCTTCTCCTCTTCGATTGTTTCTTCCTAAATGCATTTCCAGGGTCCTCAATATCTTCCCATTATTCTTGGGGTTTGGTTTTGTTGATGTTAACTGGAGGTAAAGGAGAACTATTATCTTTTTTTGACATAGTAAGGGTTTTTTGGTTATCTCTAATCCTCAGAGTTAGTTTATTTCCATCAACATCAATTATTAAACGAGTAGTAGCTAAGAATGGTTGTTTAAGGACCATAAGGGTTTCCACATCTTCTCCAATATCTAATACAAAGAAGTTTTTGGGTAAGGTGAAAATATCAATCTGCACTTGGACATCCTTAGTAATCTCGTTCGACCGATGAACTATTATGTTCGCCATCTTCACTAGCATCTTTATGCGTTCTAGCTCTCCTAACCTTAATTTTTGACTAAAGGTATAAGACATCATATTGATATTCTCTCTTAAATCTGTGAATGCCTTGTCTATATTGACTCCATTGATATGGTAAGGAATGTGAAAATCCCTTATGTCCTCTTTCTTCTATGCTATGTTAGGGTTTTCTTCTACTATGCACTCTTTAACCTTCTTCTATATTGATTCCTTTAGTGTGAGTTTCGTTTGTAGATGTTATGTTATGTCCTCAACCTTGTTTAATTTAACCTCCCTAGAAGTCGTCATTGCCCTACTTGAAATTAACTTTTGCTGAGCTAGAATAAGGTATAGAAATTCATGTCGAGGTTCCTTAATTGAATCAATTTTATCCAAAACCCTATCCAACTTGGATTCCATTGAGCTCGGTTTGCCTTGTTGGAAGTTTAGTTGTCTTTAAGGTCTGAGTTGTCCTCTAGTATTGTTTGTCCACGAGAAGTTAAGGTGATTCTTCCACACAGGGTTGTATGTGTTAGAGTAGGGATGGTTTTCCCCTCCTCATCCATATTGAGCTCCTATATAATTCACTTGCTCTGGATGACTTTCCTTCATCACGAAACTGTCTACCATATTATGGTCCATCTATCTATAGAGTTCACACTTAAGTTGTACAGATTTTACCAAAGCTGAAGGAGAAGCCTTCATGTTGTTGAGCCGTTGAGTTAAGTTGTCAATTTTAGCTTGCATCTCTGAAATTTCATCAATAACCATAATTCCTTTTTATTATCAGAAAGTAGCGGTTTGTCTACTCTGCTCGTTCGTCCATAAGCAGCTATTACTCACCTTCTCCTCTATTAACTCTTCTTCTTCATCTATCATCTTTCTCATCAGTGATCATTTTGAAGCTGCATCAATTGTGCCTCTCGTATGTGGTGTTACTCCATTATAGAATGCTCGCAATAAGAATTCCATAGGTAGGTTATAGTGAGGACATTTTAATTGCAAATCCTTCTATCTTTCTCACACTTCATAGATTGATTCTCCATCACTTTGCTGGAAGTTAGTAATCTCCTTAATGACCTTCATAGTCTTAGTAAGGAGAAAATACTTGTCTAAAAACACAAGAACTAGTTGATCCCAAGTGGTGACATTAGTTAGGTTGAGAGAAAGATACCAAGCCTTTGCTCTATCTCTAAGGCTAAAACGAAAGAGCATAATTCTTACTGCATCTTTTGACATTTGATGGTATTGAAAGGTATCTTGGAGGGCTAGTTCAATTTCAAAATATGTTGTTTATACAGGTGGCCTAGCTACTCCTTGGTTAGCTGCATCGAACCCTAGTCTTATGAAATCCATAAGGGTTCGTTGTTGATGTCTTTGGTTCGCTCTATGGTTCAAATCTTGCTGAAATTCCTAAGCTATTATTATTGTCGCATGCCGAGCTTTCCTAATGGATCGTTATAATCGAGTGATGTCTAACTCTAAGGTTTTAGCTACATGACTCGATCTTCTTGTGACTCTTGTTTTTATATAAGAATATGATTTCAAAAATAGAAAGAAAAAAAGAACATAAAACAAAAACTAACTAAATGCCTTAAATTAATCGTCTCCCAGATAACAGTGCCAAAAACGTGATTGAGTGTTTGATGTGTGTAAGTTTTAATAAATACCCTCGATAATCCACAAGCACACGGTTCATTCGCGTAGTACATAAGGTATCGATCGTACGAGGAGGGATAATCTAATCCTAAAATCTAAGGCTAGAATAAATAGTAGAAATTTAAATATATCAAAAAATGAGAATTCAATTCAGTCAATCGAAACAATTCAAGAATCAATCAAGAAAATATTCATAATTCAGCAATTGCAACACATACCCAAAATTTAACCTAAGAGAATTACCAATTAAGAGAAAGGAAAATTTACCTATCTTTAACGCTAACCTAATTGATTATGAATCACTGGATAACTGGTTTTAGACGATCCTAAGGTTGATTACTCTCTCTCAAGTTATAACCATTAACTCTAAATTATAAACCCTAATTAGATTGTGAAAATTGCAATCTTTTGATTAACAATCTATCCAAAACCCTAGTTAGATATGAAGTTGTCCAATAAACTATCGGAAACATATGCAAGATCCCTCTTCGCACAATTACCAATTTGATTTAATTCTCATTCTATTAAATCACCTAACTCTCGTTAACCCAATTTAATTATTTTTTATTCGATTCACCCTCTCAGTTTATTACCAAATTATGCAATCATAAAATTTAATCACAATAAATCTAATAAACATAAAACAACTATATTTCACTAAAGCAAGAATAAAAATCTAAAGGTGAGTTTATAACATCCTCAATATTTAGATCCTATCATCAACTATTCAATCTAATTCTATACGAGGATAAAATTGAAAATAAATAGGAAATACAATCAAAATTGAGGATGAGAGGTAGCTACATCGGGAAACCTCCAGATACGGCGAGTCAGCTTCTTCTCCACTTCTCTCTTTTTTCTTCTCTTTCTCAATATCTCGATGAATTCTCTTCAGGGTTTCTTTAAGGTGGCTTATGCAAAAGCCTTTTCTGCCTCTTTGTTTTGTTCTTTAAATATCTTTTGCATTCTGAGTAACCCTAGGGCTTTTCTGGGTTCGAAAGGTAAAATAATCCCTCGAAACTTGACGTTTTTGAGTGTTTGCACGTCTACTTGATGCAGGCCAGGATGGTGGCCTTGCAAGTCATGATTATAGGCTATATTTGAGTCTTTTATCACAATCTTGACATGTAGGCCATGATTGTGGGCCATGTCCTGAGCTTCTGTCATGATCGTGACATATTGTGCCATGATCATGGGCTGTTGTTTCAGCCCGAATGTCTCGAAACTTTTCCGTTCTTAAATGTTGACCCTGAAATATTTATAACATATCAAGGTACCTTAAAAACATAATATTTAAGCTCAAAGACTTGTACTAACCCACAAAGAACACTTAAACACAAATAATTAACAAACTAACACAATTCTAACCTAAACACATACTAAACGATTGAATTAACAATTAATCACATATCAAACTAAGCCCTAAGACACGATGCAATTTACACTTATCATAGACTTTTCTTGGACCATGATTAATATTTTGAAGTTAAGAAGTAAAATTTGTAAGGACATTAGATACATTATTAGCAATTATAAAGCCACTAGGAAATAATTATTGGTATAATAATGGCCCTTTATACCTGCTCCCTCAAAATTTTCAATTGAGACACATTCTTTAACAATTATGTGTGTAAACTTTATAACACTAAGCTTGAATATAAAGATCACTTATTCTTCAAATATAACTACTTCGAAAGGTTTATGGATTAGAATCCTAAAGTTGAGCAATCGTTATTACAATGATGATGATTGGGACTGTATAGTTATATAAGCCATTTAAATGACAACATCTAAAGAACAAAGATTACAAACTATTTAAAACAACAATTCTAGAATATATGCTATCTGAAAAGAAAGAAATGAAAGAAATTTCAACAAAAATATATAGATAAGTTGAGCTTTTATTAAAAAAATGAATGAACAAGAGGAATCATCTTAGGAAACATAAATATTAACTAAGTATTAATAAGCATGTCAAAGATATGGAGAAATAGATTATCCTAATAAGATTATTCACTATATCCAAAATTTTAATATGGAAGTTGAAGATTCCCTCGAGATGATGTTGCATTGAATGGAAAGGTTTGACATTACTCCACAAAATACAGATTCGAAGTTCAAAATGAAATAAATGATTTTCCTCTAAATGAATGGTATGCCTCCAAGCGATTGTTAAAGAGTTCCCATTTTTAAGCAAGAGAGGAAGAAAATTATACAAGCTTACCTCTAAACGAGGATGAAGCTATTTATACAAAGTTCTTTACTATTTTACAAGAACTAATATCCTTTTATAATTGAGTTAATATGAAAGTGCTTATTGTATCATATATAACTCCTCTAGGTGCTTTTCTCATCAATATAATTCTTTAAATTTCCAAAGAGATAATAAGAAGAGAAAGGATGATATATTATATAAATGATTGTTAATGGTTGAAGCTTCTCTTTAATGTATGTTCACTCTTTAATCTCCTTATAGGATTTTAAATTTATTATCCACTTTCATCAAGGTTGAACATAAAATTGTTACAAAGATATTTCAATAGATTGCAATCAAACTCTTAAGGATGCTCTAACATATTCATGAACCTTCTCACTGCTTAATAACCTTTTCCTTACTTAATAATCAATGTTCTTTTTTTCAAGAGAATCACAATCTTGAAACCTAAGATTTATCCGAAGCTTATACAAAATTTATTAATATCATAATATCATAATGCAAAATGTATTTCAATTTTTTCTCACCTTTTCCCCTTATAATTTCTAATTCAAAGGCCTTTTTTTAAATGTTTTTGGATGATTAACTACTTGTCAAGGGTCAAATGCACCTTCCAAAATAAGAAAAAGTGTTAATTACACTTAGCACTCCTAAGGTTTGACCTTTTTTCTATTTCGATCCTTATGCTCTAAAAATTAACAATAAGCCTCTTACAATATTGATTAACTATAATACCCTTTTGAGCTATTCTATTAGTTTATTATCCATTCATAGCACTAGAATAACATCACATTCATATTTAGTATTTTTCAAAAGTATATAATTTTTGGTAAAAAATTACTGGTAAAGTAATAAAATGTGATAGAATGAGTTATTGACAACCTACAATTAGTGTTAAAATAAAAAAGGACAATACACAATGGAAAGTAATTAAATTGAGAAAATATTCTTTAAGGTCAAAAACAATTTTCCTAAATTAGTTAGCTAATTAAACTGGTAAACATGTTGTGTCCTATAATATTTAATTAGTACACCTAACAGATCAATATAGGTAATTTTTATCTTCATTATATTGGTCGACCACCTAGTAGTAGTTGACTACTTTAAGGTTTGATCTTACTTCCTAGTAAATCACTTCATATCTTTTTTTAAAATTATTTTTAACCTACCATAAGTTGTCCAATATAACTTCCCTTTTCTATATTCAAAATTCTTCAAAAAAAAATTTCAAAATTTATTCGTTCAAAGTTACATATTCATTAATGAATTAATTCAATATATTTATTTAAAAAGACTCTTATCTTATGGAACTCTTCATCAAGATCTGCACATTTTAAAAAATCAATAATCTATATTCTATTTTCATCAAAATCTAGAATAGAACCTACTCTATTTAACATAAAGTGAAGAAGCAATAAAAAGAGGTTAAACATAATGACCTTAAAACTACCATTTGAAGTGGTTCTTCTTATTAATGGATTAACTATCCTTTAAATTAATCCATTTAAAAAAACACCTTATCCATAAGCACTTATTAAAAGTAATAGGAATAGCCTTAATTAAGAAAATGATTAAAAAAAGATAGTTCTTCTTTATTAGTGTATAAGATGATTTTAAATTAAGAGAAAATTGAAATTTTTCTTTTGATTTCCTAAATAATAAAATTATTTTCTTAATAAAAGAAAATATATTTGATGATGAAGTTATATTGAATGAAGATAATGGTTTGATATATGATAAAGAAGCAACTTTTGTAGATTAAAGAGAATCTCTTATTATTTATATGAATTTGGACATCAAAGAATCTAAAATTGCCAAATTTGTGTACACCTACATATTCATATAGAATGTACTTTGCACCAAAGATTTATAAGATCATATTAATACTATAAGCTTTTTTAATATAAAAAACAAAGAAATTACACATCAAAATTAAATTTAACCTTTTTTTGAAAAAGGAAAGAAGAAAATGTATTAATGTAGAATGAAAATAAAGCTTATAAGAGGGTATAGGGGGATACCCTTTAACACTAAAGAAGTGTAATGTTTTTATCTAATTAAAACATATAAGGAGAATACGACATTAATAACTAGAGAAGGCTGGAGCTACTAAGGGTTCAGTTTACAAACCAAGCTCTTTGATGCTACAATAGTGCCAGAGATGAGAAGATCTATATGTTTGGACTTGAGTTCAAACCTCTTTACATTTCGTTCTTTCCATATTGTTTGAACACACATACTAATAGCTGCAATATGAGGTAACTTTAGGGGAGGTCTTTGAGTAGTTAGCCATTGGACAACAGTGAAGAAAGTAGTAAATTGAATAGGTCATTAGCAACTCAGTTGAGTTGCTTTCCAAACCTGATGAGTCATCTCACACATGAAAAATAGATGGTCTTATGTTTCTTCCTATGATAAGCAGAAGGGACAACATGTATTGATGTTTGAATAACTGAGTCGATTAGCTATATTTATTCTACTTTGTATAGTGAGCCATAAAAGAAAGTTCATTCTTAGGGGTATAATTTTATGTCAGATGATTTAGTGCCATCCCACTTCAAGTTTCCTCACCCGTAGCAGGTCCCTTATGTGTTTATATGATAGGAGGTAGGTAGGCTTGTTATACCCATAGAATATATCTTGATGAAGAGAGAGAGCATATGAAGGTTGCAAGTGTTTAACATTCTCTAGAAAATGCTATCGCCATTGATGAAGGATTCCATTTTGGTATTTAGAGGGATATTGATAGGAGCTTTGTGCATCTGTTGTGTATGGAAAAGAGTTCCTTGGCTTGCCCAGTTATCGAACCATAGGGAAATTAACTTTATGTTACCAATAGAGTCATGTGGTTCTGTACAATATTTCTTAAGTGCAATAATTGATTTAGAAAATATGAGTTACTTAAAGACATATAGATAGTCCAAATGCTTCACCTTTTAAGGAAATAGGAATGAATCCACCTTATCCATAAAGATTTTCTATCATTGATAGTCCACCATAACCTCTTCAATATAAGGGACTAGTTTGTGAGTTTAACAAAATTAATATTCAACCTTGCTTCTTCTTTTGGGTAACAAATGTCAGTCCATTTTATTTTTGCACTTCCTTTAACCCCTGTCGACTGATTCCATAATAAGTCTTTAAGTATTCTTTCTATGGCTTTGATGATCCCTTTCGAAAGGAATATATGTACCCTCCAGTAGATATGCAAAGAGCTCAAAATAAATTTGATAATTTGTATTTTCCTTGCAAATGATAAGGATTTATTCACCCAAGAGCCTATTCTTCTGTAAATTTTCTCTATAACTGGAGTACATTCTAATATGCTAAAACTTATTAAAACTGGAAGACCCAGATATAGTAAAGGTGGTGCTTTCTGAACAATGCCATTGGGGCAACTCCTTTGGAATGATGAAATGACTCTTAGTAAGGTTAATGTGCAAACCTGACAATTCTTTAAATCTATCAAAAACCACCATAATTGGATCGACTCAAGCTTGGCATTGCAAAATAATAACAAGTCGTCTGAAAAAGAAAAGTTAGTTAAACCAAGTTTCTTACACTTAGAATGGTGTTTAAATGTAGTATTCAAGTCCACTTCATATTGTATTATGGAATTGAGAATCTCCATGCACATGATGAAAAGATAGGGGCAAATGATAAGTGACATTTGTACATACTTTTCTTAGGATAATTTTGAAGTCAATCACTTGTTAATATAGAAATCACGTATAATATGTAGAATACACAAGAAGGGGGGTTGAATTGTGTAAAATCTTCAGAGATATTAATCTTTAGAAATTTCTCAAATTTATTTACAAATTTAGATGATCACAAAACAATTCATTTAAATTGATTTGTAATGCAATCGTAAAAATTATTATCTACTCTTCTAACAACAAGAAAATTAAAGAGATAGGGGTTAGAGAATAGATGTCGCGATTTTATACTAGTTCACCCTTAACCTTGGGCTACGTCCAGTCTTTAGAGTTTTCTTGAGATTTCACTATACTCTTCAACGTTATAAGTATTCTTTCTACACTTATAGAGCCTCTTTAGGCCTCTCTCACAAAGTATTCTTTATCTGCTTCCTTAGCCTCTTCAGGCTCTAGCCTTTCTTTCGCTTGGAAAGATATTATTTGAGCATTATGTTACAGATGTATTCGCTCTCTTTCTTTCACACTGGAGTACAGAGTTTCTCTAAGTATTGTACAATCAAATTTTCTCTCTTGCATTGTTTTTTATTGTAAACGTTGTTTAGTTTACGATTATAACTAGTATTTATAACCTTAGTCTTCAACTATCTTCTTGAGAAAAATGCTTCTTGAATCTTTTAGAAACCGTTATTAGTTAACTCCTGTAGCTAACTCCAATTAACTGACTGACTGACGTTCTAGAATAGTTTTCATTTGCATCGTCTGGTATTATACTTCGTCTGTTGTTTTGCTTTCGTCAGGTCTATCTAAGATGTTTTGTCGTATAGGTAAATATCGTCTTGAGTTGACCTTGTATGATCTTATGTTGACCTTGTATTTTCTTATATTAACCGTCTTGAGTCTTAAGTATCATCTTGGTTTGACTATGTATTGTCTTGAGTTGAGGATTTGTGTCACTTGCATTTTTCTGCGCACTTAACAAACTCATCAAAACAGTTCACATACTTCTATGATTATTATTATTTGATTTTCATCAAAATTAAAGAAGTGAAGTCTTCTTTAACTTAACAATCTCCCCCTTTTTGATGATAACAAATAATCATAATATTAGAAGATAAAATAATATTCTGACGACAAACAAATAGACAAATAATCAAATAATGTATAGACGAATAAAGAAATAAACAAGATATGCATAAGATATACAATGCTTTCTAATATTCTTTATTCTTCATTTTCTCCCCTTTTCTCCCCCTATTTGTTATTAATTAAAAGGATAATTCATCTTAGACGCTTCAGAATTTTAGAATACATATGCTGAATATCAGTGTGGATCGTTTTGAGGTCTTGTTCAATAGAAACATGTAGAAGTGCTATTTCCTTATAAAGATCATCCACTAAATCACCCAGTACATTAGCCTTAGTATGAATTTCCTCAATATTTTTCACTAAGGTGTCTTGAACTTCCTTCTGTGTGTGACTAGCTTTAGTCTAATTGATGAATTGCTTCAAGAACTCTGAATTAACAGTAGAATCTTATTGTATTTTACTAAGTGGATGAAGGTGTTCAACAACATATGGTTCTCTAGGTGAAATGTTTAATTTTATGATTTTGATTGAGGGTAATTTGAAGG
Organism: Erythroxylum reticulatum; assembly: GCA_025504915.1. NCBI lineage: Eukaryota > Viridiplantae > Streptophyta > Magnoliopsida > Malpighiales > Erythroxylaceae > Erythroxylum > Erythroxylum reticulatum. The sequence continues at coordinate 16,884,998 of JANSVA010000216.1, forward strand.
TTTGTTTTCTTTCTGGGAGATCAAGATCATCAGGTTTGCGTAGTTTATAAATTGGTTGCCCAAGAAGGTGTAAAACATTCTTAACTAAAGGTATGAAACCTAAGGGTCTGAAATGCATGATTAAATGCACAAAGGTTTCTAAGTTAAAATTGATACCTTCAATTGTGATAATTATGTACCTTCTGTCACTGTGCCAACTACCTTGAAACTTTCATCTTTGGTAGAAAATCTAAGTTGACTTCCTGATGCCCATGATATATGATGTGATACATAGACACCTACAGGTTGAGCTATATGACATGCATCGTCTATGTTCTTCACAGCCATTTGAATCTGTTCTTCTGTAAGATCATCTTCATGCCCTTCAGGAAACATCTTCTTCTTCCCTTTTTCTTTGTTTATTACGAGGGTCGTACATTTGGTACAATTTTTATTGTTGTTCTGTTTGTAATCGGATAGATTGTATAATGATCCTTTGAAATCTTCATTGGATATGGTTCTGACTTTTCATCTCTTAGAATACCATATAGTCTTCATTTTTCATGACTGAGAATATGTATTGTTTGACAGTTTACTGGTATAGGCTCAACTTGTACCTTGACTGTCTACTTAGAAGGTTCTCTGATAATAAATGAACTTCTGTTTCAATCAAGTACTGATTCTTCTATGACCTTAATTTTCAAATCCTTTTTCTTGATTAGTTGAGAAGGATTATAAAGTACTAACTAGTGTTTAATTGTCTGTGCCTTCTGTGGAACATCAGATGAAGAAACCTTTTTTCTAGCTAAGCTTCATCTTCTTTTGTTCTTCTGCTAGTTTGGAAGAGAGTTGTTGTTGAGGCTTCTTCCTCTCAAATCCTAACTTCCTTTTTTATCTCTGTCTCTCTAGATGATTTTGATGATTAACTTTGCAGGATAGAGACAATTGATTTGGTAGGTTACTGTCGTTGCTCTTGCTTCTCAGAATCTCCACAAAGAATCAGAACTTTCTACTTCTTCTGTTCTTGTTGTCATAAGGTCAATAATCTTGGTGACCTTCTTGATTGTTTGGGCTTTTCTTATTGGAGCGTTTCAGCCTTTCTCTTCGAAGACACTTGGTGTGTTGATTGTTGAACCTTGCTTTCCTCCCTTTGTAGAATCATCTTAACTTGTATTGGCACATCGGACAATTGTTCAACCTTTCCTTCTACAGATATTCTTCCTGTCGATCGAGGTTTTGTTTATATGTCAGATGGAACATGTTTACTCTTGCTTCACCCTACTATAAGGTCCCCCTCAGACTTTGCTTTCGGTGTAAAACCTATATCCACTTGAGCTTCAATCTTGATTCCCATTTTGTGAACAGTAGAGGCATTAATAACACTCTTCACATTCATCTTTACTCTGTTACCTCTATCAAGTAGGATTCTAGATTCTCTAAAGAATCTTGTCAACAGCATACCGTAAGGTAAAGAGCCATAATCATCCTCCTTAGACTTTATCATGTTCTTCAAAATCAAGAATGAAAGATTAATGGGTTAATGAGTAAGACGATTAAACAAACAATGTTCATCATTCATTGTCACCAGGTCTTTTGAGCCTACTATTGGTTGAATATAGTGGATAAAAAGTGAATGAAGGACCCTAGCCTTCGGAACGAGGGTTGAAGCCTTCTTGACTCCTGGATTACTACATCTATATAGATGTCGATTGATGTGAGTTTTATTTACCCAACCTTGATCGATCCATTTTGTATTGTTAAACAGTTTTGCTATAACACTTGGACACCTAATAGCCTTCTCGATAGAATCTTGTGTGACTATAACTGATAACCCATCTACCATTGATACTAAGGTGTTGTCCACCACCTTTGCATTCTTCCAGAACTCATATATTTCAGTTAAATATACTGTCTAACGGATGTTAAAGAAATTTTTCCAGCCAAGTGCTTCAATTTCTAATTTGAAGTCCATCTGATTTTTCTTCAAGGAAGTGAAATCGATGTGTCTCCTATAGATAAGAGATTTCTCCATTTTTTGATCTGTAGCAAATTAACACTAATCACACAAATGCATTTTGCTTAACGAAGTGAGGTTAATATAAGAAGATAAAGATATGAAATAAGAACCTAAAGTTTAGAATAAAGTACTGAATCGTCTTTGTTGAGAGAACTAAACAAGTCAGTTTCAAAGTTTTTCAAGAAAATTCTAGAGTATAAGGTGTTTTAGAATCTTGAGAAGATTTCCTTCTTATACATACTCTTGAAAAGTTACCATTCGCAACTTACCATTACTATTTACTTGAAAACTTACAACTTTTCATCTTCTTCTTGTACGAATCGTTTGGGTTATAAAGTGTTAGATGAATGGTCATTTAACGTTACCATATTCAAGTTTCATCTTCTTTCTTTGAATCTATCTTCACTTAAGGTTTTAGTGAAGATATCTGCCCATTGTTGATTCGTCTTAACAAATTGTAGATTGATGATCCCTCTTTGTATATAGTCTCGTATAAAATGATGTCTAACTTCAATATGCTTTGCCTTTGAGTGTTGTATTGGATTCTTTGAAAGATTAATAGCACTTGTGTTGTCACAGAAGATTGGAATATGATCTTCTTGGATATAATAATCTTATAACCGATACTTAATCCATAACATTTTTGAACAACAGCTTGCAGCTGACATGTATTCAGCTTCTGCAGTAGATAGAGCAATTGAACTTTGCCCCTTACTTGACCAAGAAAGTGATAACCTCCACTTGTAATCTTTCTATCAATTCTATCTCTAGCATAATGAGCATCACAGTAGCCAATTAACCTGAAATCTTTACCTTTCTCATACATTAAGTAAAGATTAGTAAAACCTGCCAAGTATCTCAATATTCTTTTGACAGTAATATAATGAGATTCTCTAGAATCTACTTGAAATCTTACACACAAACAAACACTAAACAATATATCAGGTTTGCTTGCAGTTAGGTAAAGCAAAGAACCAATAATTCCTCTAAAAAGAGTTTGATCAATCTTCTTACTAGCTTCATCCTTAGATAAGAAGATTGAAGGATGCATAAGAGTTGACAAAGGTTTGACATTTTTCATTTTATATTTGACTAAAAGTTCTTTGATATATTTTTATTGATGAATAAAAATCTTTTCTTTAATTTGTTTAATTTATAAACCAAGAAAGAATTTCAATTTACCCATCATACTCATTTCAAATTCTCTTTTCATAAGATTTTCAAAACTAGAACATAACTTCTTAGAATTTGCACCAAAAATGATATATGTTTTCTAAATAAAGTCTTATCTACTTGACCTCTAATAAAATCAATTTAAATAAAAAACGAACTGAGCCGATCATACCAAGCACAAGGTGTTTGTTTTAATCCATATAAAGCTTTATGAAGTCTATAGATATAGTTTGGTTTATTAGTATCTTCAAAATCAGGGGGTTGTTTTACATAAACTTCTTCATCTATAAAACCATTAAAAAAATAACTTTTCACATCCATTTGAAACAATTTTATATCATGACAAATATTATATGCAAGCAAAATCCTAATAGCTTCTAGTCTAGCTACAGGAGCATAGGTTTCATTATAGTCTATTCCTTCTTGTTAATTATAGCCTTGAGCTACTAATCTAGCTTTTTTATGGTTTACTCTTCCTAATTCATCTAGTTTATGTTTGAATACCCATCTGGTTCTTATGATATACTTATTGGATGGTTCGGAACTAGAGACCAAAATTTATTTCTTGTAAATTAATTGAACTCCTTTTGCGTGGATAAAATCCAAGCTTTGTCTTGAAGAGCTTCATCAATTTTCTTAGGTTCTAATTTAGAAAAAAAAAAGTTACATTTGCCTCTATTCTAAATTTAGACCTAGTTCTCACTCCTTCTAATATTTCTCCTATAATCAGGTTTTCTGGGTGAGAAGATTTATACTTCCGGTCTGTTCTAAAACTAAAGTTTTTAGAGATATCTTCTACCTTATCAGGTGGATCGTCTGATGGTGATATGTACAGACAATAAAATTATCTCTTATGGGTTTATCTTTTGCATCAAGCTCTACTTCATGAATTTTTAGTGAACCAAGCAATTCATCTAGCTTCAGCTTACTTAAATCCTTGGCCTCTTGTATTGCCGTTACTTTGTGTCTCTATCTTTTTGGAAAACTCCTAAGAATCTTTCTGACATGATCTTGACTATTGTAGATTCTCCAAGAGCTTTAAGTCCGTTAATAATTGTTTGGAATCATCCAAAGATCTAATCAATAGTCTCATCATCTTTCTTTTTAAACAGCTCATACTGATGTACAAGAATACTAATCTTGGACTCTTTCACCTAATTTGTGCCTTCATGTGCAATGGCTAATGTGTCTCACATTTCCTTTGCAGATTCATATCCATGAACCTTATCATATTCACTTATGCTTAGAGCATAACTTAAAAGGAACTTGGCCTTTAATTTTAAATGAAATTGAACTTTCTGATCAGCTGACCATTTGTCACGAGAGATGCCATTGCCTTCATCGTCTGTTGGTGTATATGTAACCATTCTCAATAATATCCCAAAGATCAATATGTGTGGATTTTATAAAAAGCCGCATCTTGTCCTTCCAATAATGATAATCTTCATCATTGAATGTAGGAGGTCTTGTGACTGAGGCACCTTCTACTATAAAACCATGTGATTCAGCCATGGATCTTTATCCTCACTTTGTAACAGTGTTTTTTGGAAACTTTGCTCTGATACCAGCTGAAATAAATCACTTATTAATGTAGAAATCACGTATAATATGTAGAATACACAAGAAGGGGGATTGAATTGTGTAAAATCTTCTAAGATATTAATCTTTAGAAATTTCTTGAAGTTCTTTACAAATTCATATTATCACAAAATAATTCACTTAAATCGATGAGTAATGCAATTGTAAAAATTATTATCTACTCTTCTAACAACAAGAAAATTAAAGAGATAAGGGTTAGAGAATAGATGCCGTAATTTTATACTGGTTCACCCTTAATCTTGGGCTACGTTTAGTCCTCAAAGTTTTTCTGAGATTTCACTATATTCTTCAACGTTACAAGTACTCTTTCTACACTTACAGAGCCTCTTCAGGTCCCTCTCACAAAATATTCTTTATCTGCTTCCTTAGCCTCTCTAGGCTCTAGCCTTTCTTTCACTTGGAAAGATATTATTTGAGCTTCATGTTACAGATGTATTCGTTCTCTTTCTTTCACACTTAAGTATAGAGTTTCTCTAAGTATTGTACAATCGGATTTTCTCTCTTATATTGTTTTTTGTTGTAAACATTGTTTGGTTTACGACTATAACTAGTATTTATAACCTAAGTCTTCGACTATCTTCTTGAGAAAACTGCTTCTTGAATCTTCTAGAAATCGTTATTAGTTGAGTCCTATAACTAACTCCAACTAACTAACTGACTAACGTTCTAAAATAGTTTTCATTTGCATCGTCTCGTACTATGCTTCGTCTGGTGTTATGCTTTTGTCTGGTCTATCTAAGACGTTTTATGATATAAGTAAGTATCATCTTGAGTTGACCTTATATCATCTTATGTTGACCTTGTATCTTCTTATATTAACCTTCTATATCTTCTTGTGTTGACCTTGTATCCTCTTACGTTGACCTTCTATATCTTCTTGTGTTGACCTTCTATATCTTCTTATGTTGACCTTCTATATCTTCTTGTGTTGAGCTTGTATCTTCTTATGTTAACCGTCTTGAGTCTTAAGTATCGTCTTGAGTTGACAATTTGTGTCACTTACATTTTTCTGTACACTTAACAAACTCATCAACACAGTTCACATACTTCTATTATTATTATTATTTGATTCTCATCAAAATTAAAGAAGTGAAGTCTTCTTTGACTTAACAAATTTGTTAGTTAATTGTGAAAAACTGGTTGTTGTTAACTTGTTTAGCTTATGTTTTGTCAAAGTTTCATATATTTGCATGATTATATATGAATGTATGTGAATATGTATGAATGTGTTTGAATTGAGATTTTAAGATTAGGTTTTACATCAATTTTGCATGACATTGTTGCACGTCTTTTTCTTACATTATGTTGTTATGAATTGCATGTGTTTTGGTTATGATTAAGTGATTAATTTTGTTGTTAAGCAATAGGTTTGAAGGTGGTTTTGAGGGATGGAAGGGTAGAAGAACCAAAGAGAAAGCAAGTCATGTGACCCAAAGTAAAGCTGGAATTTTCCTAGGCTAACCCATTACCAATGTTAAGCTTTAGCAAGATACAATTCTTATTAGATGTTTTTCGTTTTCTATAAAAAGGAAAGATAAGAAATTAACTTTCAAATTGGTGAAATAACGGCCCAATTTTGATAATAAATCAATAAGATATCATGGATTGAAGTCAAGATTGAAAACAAAGTTTTATAGAAAATTCCAGCTGGCACTTCCTCCTTCCTATATTGTTTTAAGCATTAAATGGGGTATAAAAACTCAATTTAAAAACCTATAAATGAGGAAATCGTGCAATAAATACAAGGTGGAGAGAGGAATGCACTTTTTAAAGAAAAACCAAGAGAATTCAAGGTGGAATCAAAGGGTTTCAAGGAGACACAAAGCTGCCACCATAGAATTCCAGCTTTGCTCTTCAACATATAAACCTTACTTCTTCTCTTTTCTTGCTTCTTTTTCAAATTTTGTTGATTGAGAAGGATGTATGGATATGTTATGAACATGTTTTATGAGATTTTTAAGGATTTATAAGTAGTTATTAGGGTTGTTATTGCCTAAACTATGTAGTACCTCACTTTATTCAACGTTATGGATGTGTTTAATGTTTATGGTATATAGATGTCCATACTTAGCTCACATAGAGATATGGAATTAAGAAATATGTTCATAAGTGCTATAAGAGTGGGCTTACACCAAGAACACTCCATATATCAATTTACTTTGCCATTTAATGAGAGATTTTGAATGGAAAACTAGTTGTGTGAAAATCTGTTCATATCCTTTTAATGGTTAAGTGAAAAATGGGAAGTGAGAACTTACATAATTCATTTACATCATTAAATAGTTCTTATTTATTTCAAGCATTGAGAGCGAAAGTACCAGGACATTAGGAAATTTTGGACTAAACATAATGAACATTGCTAAAGTGAGAAAATACATAGTTAGGCAATGACAATCCTAAGTTGTTAAATTGATACTTTGATTCACCATTTTCTAAATTTGTGTTCTTATTTTATGACAACCCTAAAGTGTGTATATATCACTTTTAATTTTTATATTTTGGATCTTTCAATTCTAATTATTTGAGTTTCCTAAAAAAAACAAAATTTGGATCATTTCGGTGACTAACCAATCCCTGTGGGACGATACCAATCTATACTGCAATTTCTGATTTGTATACTTGCAAGATAAGAGGTTTTAATTTAAAATTTGGTAAATTATCAATCAAGTTTTTGGCATCATTGTCGGGGATTGTGCCTAGCATCAAGTTTGGTTTGAATTGTTTTAATTTAGGTTTTCTTTTCATTTTTACTTTGATATTCTTTCATAGTGTGTAATAGGTGTATGCACACGAAGAGTGCAGGAGTTGCGGAGAAATTGAGAGCACTTGACATCAACAAAGCAGGAAAGGAATTGAGAAAGAGACAAGATCAAATTGAGTAGATAATGGCTGAACAGAGGTAACAAGGTTGTGAAGAAATCTTTTCTCGACTTCACCGAAACCTCTCTTTCTCACTTTTGATTTTCGTATTTCACTTCTTCCTT